>JAESUZ010005169.1:2752500-3194998 GCA_017311185.1 Proteles cristata cristata
TGTTTTTTTTTGTGTGTTTTTTTGGGTCTTCTTCTCTCTCTCTCTCTCTCTCTCTCTCTTTTTTTTTTTCTTTTTTGAGAGCATGCACACAATGCACACACATCCCCATGAGCAGGGTAGGGGCAAAGGGAGAGGGGGAGAGAATCTTAAGCAGGCTCCATGCCCAGAGCTAAGCCAAATGCATGGCTCAATCTCAGGGTCATGAGATTATGATCTGAGCTGAAATCAAGAGTCAGATGCTTACATGACTGAGCCACCCAGGCATCCTGAGAAATCTTAAGTTTTAAAATGCATTATGCAAGGGATACCTGGGTGGCTCACTTTGTTTAGCGTTGGACTTTAGCTCAGATCATAATCTCACAGTTTGTGAGTCTGAGGCTTGCACTGGGCTCTCTGGGCCTCAGAGCCTGCTTCAGATTCTCTGCCTACCTCTGTCTGCCCCTCCCTCATGCATTCTCATCCTTGATCTTCCAAAAATAAACAAATACTAAAAACTGGACTATGCTAGATGATTTGTATAGTCTGTAGAGGAATATGGTTGAAAACTGGAGACAAAATATATGGTCCTGCAGTCATTCAGGAGAAAGTGAATGACTGTGTTGCTAGATTGATAGTAGTATAAATGATCTGAGATCATCTGATTGTGGATATATTTGAAAGGAAGTGTTATCAGGGTTCACTGATGTGATAGCTGTAGTATATAAAAGACTACAGAGTTAAAGATAACATCACAATTTTGGACCAAAGATATTTAAAGAATAAAGCTGTCATTTGAAAAAAAAAAAAAGAGAAAAAAATAAAAAAATAATGAAACATCATGTTTTGGAGGTGTGGTTTAGCAAATAAAATTTAGTTCTAGACAAATTAATTTTAAGATGTCAAATTTCTGAATGGTGATGTTGAATAGTCAATCTACTATATGAATGATCTTCAAAGACAGATTATTTTAAAAATTGCATCATGTTTGAAATCCACTGAATTTTGTTTAAAACAAAGATGTATTCAATGTCAATACAAATAACATTTATAGAGCACCTATTATGTAGCAGGTATAACAGTGGATATCATAGGGTTCCTGTTGTCAAGGAGCTCATTCTCATTGTCTAGTGGGGAGGAAACATATACGGGGAGGCTCAAATAAAAATAATAATCAGCTTCTTCCCATCATTTTTCATTAAGTGCCAATGAAATATATGGCTTCTGATTTCAGCTACAGTTTTAATCAAATATGAGTCAAAGGGTGTAGAGATTATGATAATTTATTACTACATGAATAAGTAAAGAAATTGTGGCAGTAAAATATTAAAACTGGAAGGGTAAGAATTGAAGACTAATGATTAGAATTGAAATCATCATTTTTATTGATGAAAAAATACATAGTCATTTGAAAATGGATGGCTGAATTGGAGAAGAAAAAATATTTCTTAGAAATGACAAAAAATAAGTGACCATATGTATGACTGTATGATTTAACATATTAGAATCACCAAGAAAACACATTCAGCAATAGGTTTGGACAGGGGTAAAATATCAAATGAAGCAGGGAGGAAAAGCCAGTTTGCAAGACAATAAACCAGGAAGAGTCAAGTAGTATAGACAATATAGGCAACCAGAGGTAAACACACACACACACACACACACACCACACACACATACATATATTTACTATATGTAAATATGTATTACTTCATTGCACACATGTGTGTATTCCTAGAAATATATAAATATATTTATGTATTAAAATAAATATAACTAATAAGTTAGATATATACACCTTTTTTTCTAGGAGTAATGGTTTGGATTAAGCAAAGAGAACCCCTTTGTTCCCCCTCAATTATGATGGGTAGGAGAGTAAAGAGATCAAATGCCCAATTTCATAATTCTAGGATTTCCATAGGGAAATTTGCCAAGATTCTTTTCTGTTCCATATCCACATTAGTTAGAATAAGACATAAAATGCATAATCAAATATTTAAACAGAATCTATTTCCTGGGGGGAAATATGCCCATAGTCAAAAAGGAAATAGTACCTATTAGAATACCAAAATCCAGAACACTGACAACATCAACTACTGACAGAAATACGGAGCAATAGGGATTCTCACTCGGTGGAAGGAATACAAAACAGGATGGTAATGTCTTTTTTTTTTTTTTTTTTTTTTTATTTCTAGGAGAGAGAAAGAGAGAGAGAGAGCAGGGGAGGGTCAGAGAGAGAGGGAGATACAGAATCTGCAACAGGCTCCAGGTGCTGAGCTGGCAGTCAGCACAGAGCCCAACGCGGGGCTCGAAGCCACAAACCGTGAGATCATGAAGCGAAAATTGGACGCTTAACCGACTAAGCCACCCAGGCGCCCCAGGATGGTAATGTCTTAAAAAACTAAACATACTCTTACCATATGACCCAGCAACTGCACTCCTTAGTGTTTACCCATAAGAGCTGAAAACCTAAGTCCACATAAAACCTAAACATGTACATTTATACTAGCTTTATTCATAATTGTCCAAATTTGGAAACAACCTTAGATATATGAATAAATTGCAGTACATCCAAACAATTCAATATATTTCAGCACTAAAAAAAAAAAATAAAAATAAAAATAAAAAGTGCTGTAAAGCCACTAAAAGACAAAGAGAAAACTTAAATTCAACCCACACAGAGAGACTTACAAGTGTGCTTATGTTATTTCCTGATGATTTAGATCAAGTGACTGAGGCCCATAAAATGTAATCAATTTTCCTAATGCCATACACCTCAAAATCAGTAGATTCCCTATACAAATCCAAATATTATAGCTCTTGAGTTATTAGTACTTTCTCTATTCTACTATTTATAACACTAGCATGTGAATCTTCCTGAGGATAGTATTATGATTCTAGATTATTATATCTAAACAAATAGAGTAGTGTGACAGCAAAGTACCAAACTTATTTCTTTGTCTAAGTTAGGTCATGTCAGAAACCATTCAGAATGACATTTCTTTCATCCTAACAGGTAAGAGGGAAAGCCCTCTTGTTCCCATCAGGTTATAAATTGATATATATAAATGATAAGGTTGAAGCGATTTTTGTCATGAAGGTTACATGAGATTTCTGTATATTGGTTTACAAGCAAAGGAAATCTATTAACCCTTTTTGTTTTCACAACAGGCTCCTTGATTTGGTACTTTAAACACACACACAGACTAAATATCCTTATTTCTTAATTCTAAACTATACTACATAGAATACAGTATGCTATGAGATACTGAAGACTATTTTAAAAGATAGCTAGTTAAATATGTTTGGGAAAAGCCCATATAGCCAAGGTTAAATAAATGATTTTCCCCCTAATATTTAATTAACCTAATGACAATGGGGAGCAAAAGTATGGAGTATTTCCTGAACCTAACACATAATTTAAAATCTCTTAGTACATATTTAGGATTATTGTTTAAATTTTTGTTGCCATTGAAAATGCGTATGTTGTAGTTGAGGTAGTTACACACATACTAACTACACATATACTGCTATACTAATGAGAAAGCATAGTAGCGAAATTTTTACTGAAATAAAGCCGATGGTTAATATTTCAGTGCATTTATATGGATTAATTTAAACTCCACTATATGGTATAAATTATATTATCCATCAACAACCTGAGACTAAAAATATAAACAGACTCAAATTACAATTACTTATTTTTGCCTAAGAGAATGATGCATTTCTTTTTATTTTAGAAACCAACAACAGATCCATATGGCTTTAAGAGTGCCTTGGTGAGTCAGTCATCTAAGTGTCTGACTCTTGATCTCAGCTCAGGTCTTTTTTTGCTCTTTTTAAAATGTTTATTTATTTATTTTGAGAGAGAGAGAGAGAGAGAGAGCAAGACTGCATGAGCAGGGGAGGGGTAGAGAAAGAAAAATGACAAAATACCAAGCTGTCAGCACAAAGCCTAACAAAGGGCTGGATTTCAGGAACCATGAGAACATGATCTGAGCTGAAATCTAGTGGTATGCTTAACCAACTGAGCCACCAAGGGGTCCCTTAGCTCAGGTCCTGATCTCAGGGTTGTGAGTTCAAGCCCTGCGCTGGGCTCCATGCTGGGCGTGGAGCCTACTTAAACACACACACACACAAAAAAAAGATTTAATAGGGAATATTAAAAGGGCTATTTGACATCAATTAGGGAAAGGTGGAATATCCAACATACTACATATAAGTTATCTACTTGGGAAAAAAAGAAGAAGCTTTACACTAAAGAATATATTCTAAATGGCTTAAAGAAGAATCTTATGGTACCAAAGAAATTATTTTTCTTTGCAAATATATGCATAATCGTGTTTGGAAGTCCATTTTAAGTAATTCAGAAACCAAGAAGCTAAAAATGATGATCATAATACATACCACAAATACTGAGCAGTTACTCTTTGTCAGATACTATCTACATTTTTTATTTAAATTATCAGTCCCCACAATCACCCTAGGACTGTTCACTATTATTTCTCCCTCTTTACACATTAATGAACCTATCCAAGAGACGTTTCTGACTAATACTGAAATTCCCAAGTACTACAGTTTGTAAGTGGCAGAGTCAGGAATTAAACCAATTTAGTTTGGCTTCAGAAATACAACAACAGAAAAATGAGATAATGTGTTCAGACTATCATAAATTTATTTTAAAAATCTTATATTGTTCAGCCATATCAAAGATAAAAATAAAAGGTTATAATCATACAATGTTGAAGTTACACTTTGACATACAGTTTCTGAGGACAATTTGGCAATAAAATTTAAACTTAAACTATGCATACCTCTTGATTCAGCCTTTACACTTCCAGTATTTATCTCATTAATACCCTGCTAGAATTTTTTTTTTTTACTTTTTTGCACTACACATGAAAGAAATATAACTGCAATCTTGAGACTATTAGGTGTCTAACTGAGCTTTTATAAAACAAAATTTAGTAAATATAAAACAAGGTCCTGAAGTATGTGTAGGTGTTGTCTAATCTATCCTTTTTAGGATTCCAAATTGAGGCCTGGATGGGTTAAATATTTATTTGTAATCATATAGCCAATTCTATAGAAATAGGAATAGAATATCATATTCTGTTGGCTATTCTAGTAATAGAGCTCTTCATCCCACAGACATTTTGTTATTTGCATTTCTGTTATTTGTGTTATTCTGCAGACATTATTCATTTTATTCTGCAGATGTTTTCCTTTTCATGGAATATAATCATGCAATTTGTACCACAGTTTAAGAAATCTTGGGTTTTCTCAAAATTCTAGCTTCTCAAAAGACATACATGTCAGTCAGCTGTAATGAACATGAAGAGATTAAGATTTTGCCTCAGGCAGCAAAACAGATTATAAGTGAATTGATTGTTTTAGAGTTATTTATAGAAACATATTAAATAAATATCCCTCATAACTCCTGCTAGTGCATATTAAAACTCAAAATAAAGTATGTCATAGTCTAATAATAGCAAAATCTACAAAAGGAAGAGTGTTTTTTTTTACTCTTTATGAAAATATTATAATTATTGTTAAAATGTTCATTTTTTTTTATTTTTTTTTAAATGTTTTATTTATTTCTAGGAGAGAGAGAGAGCGTGAGCAGGGGAGGGTCAGAGAGAGAGGGAGTCACAGACTGAAACAGGCTCCAGGCTCTGAGCTGGCAGTCAGCACAGAGCCTGACGCGGGGCTCGAACCCACGAACCGCGAGATCATGACCTAAGCGAAAGTCGGACACTTAACCGACTAAGCCACCCAGGCGCCCCATATTGTTAAAATGTTCAAATAGTACCCACCAAGGGATTCCAAAAGTAAGGTGAACCCACCAGCACCCCACCCAGTACCGTGACACACCTCAGAGAACATTATTCAATTTTGCAAGGTATCCTGCTGGAAATTCAATGTACCACATATTTACACTGTTTGCATTTTGATTTTACATAAATGAAATTATGTTTTGCAAATCTTTCCCCATTTGAAAAATAGACCTATCATTTTCCTTTTAAGTACAGCAGAATATTGTCTAAAATATTCCCTAATAACGGACATTACTCTGTTCCAAATTTCTTCTATTATATATAATGCTGCAATGGATGTCCTTGAACACATAATTTTATATTCTGGTGCCAGTATTTATGATAAATAGAAAAAATGTAATTGACAGATCAAACGGTATGCATTTCTTTTGTTCGTCAAATCATCCAAAAGAGCTATTCCAGTTTAAACTACTAATAGTTGTGCATGGAAAGAGTGCTTCCCCATAATCATACCAATTATCAATTATATACATTTTTAACATTTGGCTCATCTTAATGGTATTCCACAAGTATTTTCATTTGAATTATACAGATTATTTAAGATACTTAATATCTTTAATGTGCTCATTTATATCATGGGTCATTTGTTCTACTTACGCTAACCGGCTCATGTCCATAGTTAATGATAGTCCAGGACCTTTGCCGTTTTCTTGCTTTGGGGCTAATTCCTTAAGTATTGCTTTGAAAGAATTATTTGTACAATTATGATCTAAATTATAAACTGTGATATATATTGCAAATAAATGTTTCTAGTCTTCTTATTTTTCAGAATGTCTATACTGTCTTTGCCACCTAAAAACTGACATAATTTTCATATGGCTAAATCCCTGTCTTTCTCTTTATGGTTTCTTGAAGGATTTGTCTTTTTGCTTATCATGGCCAAAAATATTATTCAAATATCTATAACTATCTTTATATCTTTACCTGTAAATGTATGTATGTGCCTATAGATTTATAATATACGTGTGTGTGTGTGTGTGTGTGTGTGTGTGTGTGTGTATGCACTCTTCTGTCAAGATCATTCACCTGGGGCAGTTTTGTGTGTATGAGAAAACCTAAACTTTACTTTTTCCCAAATCAATGGTCATCATTTCTATATCATTTCAACTACTACTGAATAATTATCAGTAATATATATAAATCCTCATAGGTACATGGAATTTCCACTCAATTTACTTCTTGGCATATTTCATGATGTGAATTGGAAGCAGTATACTATAGTAAAAGTTTCCACCCAAAAAGCTTCCTACTGGCTTTAATTTGTGGGGGGAGGTTAGAGTACAGATTGTATTACCACAACTATTCTCAGGCCAAGATTCTAGATTCTCTGGTAGTAAATTTTTTGCTAAAACTTAGAAGGCTTCTAGTGTTTTGCTTTTAATTAGCTCCACTGGAAAACACAGCTTAAAATATGTCATCAAAATGTTTAAATCTGAATTCTCATTATTTAAAAGGCCCTATTGGCCTTTTCCCCTCTACTTGAACCCACTGAAACTATAGGCTTGAATGAGACAGTGAAACAAAACCTGGACAAAACCATAAAATGTTCAAAAACATCATTTGGTCTTTGTCTCTTTGCCTGCACCCATTGAACTTCTAAAGGTTCTTACTTCTCTAGAGGTTCTTACAAATGGCCATAAAATGGGGCACCTGGGTGGTTCAGTTGGTTAAGGGTCTAACTCAATTTTGGTGTGCATCATGACCTCACAGTTCATGAGTTCCAGCCCTGCATGAGACTCTGCCCACAGTAAGAACCATGCTTGGGATTCTCTCTCTCCCCTCTCTCTCTGTCCCTACTCTGCTCTCTCTCTCTCTCTCTCTCTCTCTCTCTCTCAAGTGCACTTTCTCTCTCTCAACATAAATAAATAAACTTTAAAAAATCCAAAAGCCTGTAAGAGAGAATCATATCTATTCTTCTTTTTTTAAATCAATTTCCAGAGTTTATATAGAAGTTTAAGGTGTTTAACATAACAACTGCATATATCACCCACTTGAAAACAAAGTTTCCCTTTGCAGAACTGTATCCCTTCCATTTTCCTGCACTTGACTAATACTCTGATATTCTTTCTTCTACTCAAAGCACTAGGACATAGCTACCACATCTCAACATTTGTTTGGTTAGATAACCTCATCAAGAGCTATGGCTCAAGTGTCATTTAGTCTACTTTAAGTCATAGCAGATTTTGCCAAAGCATGACTATAGCCTTTAGTTTCTTAGCATGCATTGGTTTTTCTGTCACTGTCTCATAGTTAACTGGATATTCACTGTGTTGTGGTGCTTTTAAAATTAATCATTTATAAAATAACACTGTGAAAACAACCTCATTATTTGATTACAACAGCAGGGTAAACAAGCATACATTATTATCCAATATTGCTATGTATGCATGGAAATAATTATTTCATTTAGAAAGATAACAGGTCACATCTTTACTGAATAACAAAATCATATAGTTTTAAACTACAAAACCCCTTAAGACATTGTCTCTAAACCCCTTATTTTACATGATGAATCTGAGACCTTGAGATATTAACCAGTAAACCAAAAATCATGTAGTGATCATGGCAATACTGGCCTAATACCAGATATTGGTAACTTTAAGGAAGCTGATGCTTCACACTATGTTTTCTGCCTTACGTTTTCAAATTAATTTAATATGAGCAGGTAGTTAGAGATTTGAGAATTAATATTTTCTCTTCAGCCCAATGACAGAAGTGAAACCCTAGATCCCCAAATAATATGTAGAAAACATACAATGCTATTTATAAGGAAGCAAACTATCCCCATACCAAGAAGTCAGGTATATGAGCTATGTTCTTTTCAGAAGAGAAAATTTTTGATATTTAAATGGACAGAACTACTTATCGACTTTATTGTCCACATTCACTGCAACACCTAAAACCACTTCACATTAAATCAGTTTGTAAAAAGACTAAATACCACAAGGAAAAATAAAAACTAAACTTTAGCAAAGGAATGGGAAAAAAATAAAGGTACAGTTGCATTTGAGCATTTTGAAGTTGCTTTTCAAAAGGAAGACTAGCCACAGAATCGTGCAACGTGCAGCATAAAGCCTTTGGTATCACACATCTAACTTTGCAATCCACATTGGATTACACCCTGTCACAGCGTTCTTTTGAAAAATTTACAAAGAACTTGTAGAACAGGGGGAAAAAGGTTTTAATTACTATCTCTCACATGAGAGACTGCTACTCTGTTCAAACAGATAATTTTGGGTCAAAATGCATCGTATAGCTTGCTTTAGTTCTAGTCCTAAAAATAGTATTATTCCAATATTTCACAGAATTACCCATGGATAAAATTTATTCCTTTTTTTATTAGCGCTAGCTACCACAGAGATAAAGGACAAAAGAGGGAAAAGAAGAGAGAGAGAGAGAGCAAGACCAAGAGACCATTTGCTGTTTTCAAATGCAAGTATTATAAATTCTCTCAATGGAAAATCACAATTATAGCATCTGCTCAAAATCAGTAGTAACTGGCTTACTTATAGCTTAATAGCATAAGCAATTGAGAAACAAACTTCAAATATATTAGGTGGATATTTTTTAACCTTACTAACCAAAAATCAAAATGCAAATCAAAATAGAAACATTATTTTACATTTTAGCAAAAATGTGAACAAGTAGTTAAAAGGTGTGTTAGTAAATGCTGCTATAAGCATCCCCTACCATCAGACTTGTACTCATTGAAGGGATTTTCAATGAATTAAGTAATAAACTCCATACTAAAATATTTGACTGGCTTTTCAGCCCAATGATTTCAGGCATTAAAGCAGTATAGCTGAAATGGTAGTATTTAGATCTGGTTGTATCAGGCTCAGGAAATACTCATAGTTTTATGGAAATCCAGAGCACTTCCTCAACCACCACTGGCTTGGTTCACATGTCAATCAACCGGCGTCAGAAATAAAGAGGGAATTTATACAGGTCCCATTGAGCCCTGCTGGCAGCCACAGACATCACTAGAAAGCGCATTAGGAACCATTCTGTTTACAGCAATTAACTGGACCCAAAGCCCTGTCAGCAGGTCTCGTAGCGTAGTCCTTCTTTGTGTCTGTTCTTTAATATTCAAAACTTGTTCAAATACTGTGAAAAATTGAATACATCCCTCTGCTGCGACTGATACATATGATAAACTCAGGAGCTAGAGCTAGAGCTACAATGATGCATCTCAGTGCATCCAGGGAAGATCGCCAAATGGAATGTGTGACAGAAAGCACTGGCTTTCTGTGGAAACTTTGTGCTAGCAGATCCCCCCCACCCAAACAGGTTGAAATACAGAAACTTTACAAAATCCTCAAATCAGCAACTAACCGGCCATCCATCTGGCAGCACTTAATAGAGCTGAATTCATTCTCTTATTAACACAAAGGATGCTGGCACAAAGCTTTAACCTTAAATAGCCATGTGGCTGAGTACACACTTCTTATTTTTTAAAACTAAGTGACAATGTAAGGGAGCAGGGCAGGCATTATTTATGTGCTTTGTGACTGGCAGAGCATCTAGTGCTACCTCTGCGTAGTGTGGGTTAGTAGATGGCTGCCCTCATGTTCTTTGGTCACTTTAGTAAGAGAATTCAAAAAATAAATATATGCAATCTGTCTTCCAAATTAAGATACTAAATTCTAAGCTCTACTTTTATTGAGTTTTCGTGAACTGTTAAAACTTGTTTTTACTCATTGACATTTCAGAATACAAACTGATAATAATCCTGAAGAAAATCATGAAAAGTGAACTTACAAATCATTAAACTCTCAAAAGAATCCAATTACATACTTGTTAACAAACTATATAAAACTGAGTTTTCTATATGTCAAAGTAAGTCTATAAGTATATATTATGGGAAAAATCCCATTCATATAAGAAGCTTATGCAAAGAGACTCCTCTGAGGCACAGTGCAAAGACAAGACCTAAAACTCAGAAAAGAACAGGTATTAGTTGACTAAGCCAGCCCTCTGCTATATAAAAGGTAGCCTAACAGGAATTTGAGACTATTGTACAGTGAGGACAAAAAAATGCGACAACAAACCACACGCTTGCTCGGTTCTCCTGTTTGCCTCCAAGCTGTACTCTGCTGTTACTTATTATTTGTGGTTTCTTTTTTTTTTTTTTAAGTTTTTTTTTTTAATTTTTTTATTTATTTCTAGGAGAGAGAGAGACAGCGTGAGCAGGGAGGGGTCAGAGAGGAGACACAGACTGAAACAGGCTCCAGGCTCCGAGCTGGCAGTCAGCACAGAGCCCGACGTGGGGCTCGAACCCACGAACCGCGAGATCATGACCTAAGCGAAAGTCGGACGCTTAACCGACTAAGCCACCCAGGCGCCCTATTTGTGGTTTCTTTTTCTTTTCTTTTTTTTTTTTTTTTTTTTTAATGTTTTTATTTATTTCTAGGAGAGAGAGACAGCGTGAGCAGGGGAGGGTCACAGAGAGAGGGAGTCACAGACTGAAACAGGCTCCAGGCTCTGAGCTGGCAGTCAACACAGAGCCCGACACGGGGCTTGAACCCACGAACCGCGAGATCATGACCTAAGCGTCGGACGCTTAACCGACTAAGCCACCCAGGCGCCCCACTGTGGTTTCTTAACTTGGTAGTGGAGTGTGGTTTTCATTCTTCTGATTAAGGATAAGCCTTAGGCAAGGTATCTCCCTGGGTGCCAATGAGTGTGACATTTCTGTTCTCCTGCCCTGCCTCTATCAATAGCTCTACATTCAGCAATTACTCCTACCCATGTCCCATTTCCTGTTTTCTTCCAGCTCCCATATGTGTTTCCTAATACATTTCAGCAGTTCCTCTGGTCCGCTTCTTTCCCACCTGCCCAGACGGACATGAATTAATTAAGCATATTTGCACTCCATCTTCTTACCAACTTTTAAAACTTTATGTACAGTAAAAGTTTTGTGTCCTAAAGGGGCGCCTGGGTGGCTTAGTCGGTTAAGCGTCCGACTTTCGCTCGGGTCATGATCTCGCGGTTCGTGGGTTCGAGCCGCGTCGGGCTCTGTGCTGACTGCCAGCTCAGAGCCTGGAGCCTGTTTCAGTCTGTGACTCCCTCTCTCTCTGACCCTCCCCTGCTCATGCTGTCTCTCTCTCTCTAGAAATAAATAAAACATTTAAAAAAAAAAAAAAAAAGTTTTGTGTCCTAAAGAAAGAGGGGGAGAGAGATCGAGAGAAAAGCAGTAACTGGTGCCTTCCCCAACACAGGTTAAAACTTTTATTTGTTGGGGAGGAGAAACCTGTATCCTTCCAGGTTCTTCTGGCTGGTCTGAGAATCAAATTGACGTGACATAGATTAACAGGAGAAAATCAAATTTAATTACGTACATACAAGGAATCCACATAAACATGAGAGATTCCAGAGCAAAATGAGGTATATATGTCGTTCTGAACTAAGGAGAAGCGGGTAGAGGCTTAAGGCTACAAAGGGAAGGAAGGCAATTCAAAGGGAGAATGGAAAAGAGTAAATGCTTGGTAAACAGACATTTGCTGAGCCATGCAGACACAATGGGACAAAGAGAGGACTTTGATCAAATCAGGCTTGCTAGGTTCCTCCCTGTCTAGCATCCCTAGTTTGTATTATACTATAGCTATTTATAGTGATATCTTGCTTCCTGGAACAAATCTTCTATCTAAATTCTTGTAGGCAGTTAGGGAGAAGGTAAAAGTCTCTTCTTAAGCCTTCTGTTTCTTAAAAATCATCAGTCTAAAGTAATCCACTTGCCAAAGAGACATATTTTACAGTGGCAAATTTTACTCTCCTACATGCTCTGTAGAAGATGTAGGAGAGAAAGATCCTGGTGGAGTTTCTTGCCCTTCCTGCATAGCTGCTCGTCTCTTTTCCAGTTATGTTCATAACAAACACTTCTTAGAACACTACTACAATCTTTTACAAATAATGCTGCAAGCAATAGCATTGTACCTATACGATATTAGATGGATGGATAGACAGACATAAAAGTTGCTAGTATAAACTCTAGATTCTATAAGGCATAGGCCTTTTTATAGAAATTTGATTACAGAAAGAATGTTTACACAATAAAAATTAAAATTCATTACAAGGAAAACATTTGTTTCTTAATATATAAATAATAATTGAGGGATACCTGGTGGCTCAGTCATTTAAGTGTCCGAATTCAGCTCAGGTCTTGATCTCACAGTTTGTGAGTTTGAGCGCCACGTTGGGCTCTTTGCTGAACAGCTCAGAGCCTGGAGCCTGCTTTGGATTCTGTGTCTCATTCTTTCTCTGCCCCTCCCCCACTTATGCTCTCCCTCTGTCTCTCAAAAATAAATAAATGTAAAAAAAAGTTTTTTAAAATAACCAAAATATATCGACCTAACTTTACACCAAGTTAATACACCAAGGTGTATATGGATACACACACATACATAGACATATCCATTCATTAGCTCCCTTCTTAACAATGAAAATATATTTGTGTGGGAAATAGCCAGGAAGATTATAAAGCAGATAAGTCATAGGGGAACACTTGTTCTTTAAGTTGTTTAAACATATTATTAAGCTTTACTAATTAAAACTTTCTGGTACTCAGACTGAAAGTGAATTTTATGAAGGAGAAAAATAATTTCAGAGATAGCCAGAAAATCATCCAAATGCAGACTGTGATAATATTAAAGTTTAAAATAGGTAAATGTTAGATTATTGAGTAAGTGGTGTTGCTTCAACTGTCTAACCATTAACAAAAATGGTTGCTGCATGCCTTGCAAAAACATAATTTCAAAATGCATGAAATGCTTAGATGGATAATAAAAAACTTAGAACTAATTGCTTAATGATGTCTTTATGGGTATTTTTAAGTTACATTTTTATTTCCTAAATTTTCAATGGAAACATAAGTTACTATCAAAATGATTTATTTGGAGAGAGAGTGCACACATGTGAATTGAGAGCAGGGGAGGAGGAGAGAGAGAGATAGAGAGAGAATTCCAAGCTGGCTTTGTGCCATCGGTGTGACATGGGGCTCAAATCCATGAACCGTGAGATCATGACCTGAGCTAAAAATGAGAATTGGACGCTTAAGAAACTGAGCCACCCAGGTGGCCCTGTCAAAATGATTTTTTTAATACAATGTTAGTTTTTGGCTTTCCGCTCTGAGGAAGTAAAAGTGCACCTATGTTTGCTTATCTGACTCTGGGTTAACATGACACCAGCTGCCTCATCAGGCCACCTACTTTCAACTCCAATGAGATCAAAGTCTAATACTTAAGGTGCACTGGTGGGGAAGTTGCTGCCTTGTCTGCCCTGGACAGGAAGATGATTCCCTGGGATCTGTCTTTAAAAAATTGGTGATTATATCACTAAGGCAACCAGTGATTGGAAGGGTCTGAAGATTACAGTGAAACTGACCACTCAGAACAGAGAGTCCCAGATTAAGTGGTATCTTCTGCCTCTGTCCGGCTTATCAAAGCCTTCAGTGAACTGCCAAGAGGCAGAAAGAAACAGAAAAATATTAAGCATAATGGAAATACCACGTTTGATAACACTGTTAAAATTGGCCTTAATTTTTAGCCACTTGTAGCCAGAGAACTCTCTGGAACCATTGAAGAGATCCTGAAGACTGCCAAATCTGTGGGCTCAAATGTTGATCATCACCACCCTCATGACATCATTGATGACATCAATAGTGGTACAATGGAATGACCAGCTAGTTAAGAACTACAAAGAAAAATAATTCAGTAATGGACTTGACAACTAAAAATTTTATAGTCATAAACTTCACAAATATAGAAATAATGGAAAAATTTTGTGTTGATTCTGTTGGAGCTGCACTTAAGAATAATCAAGTTGTCCACACAGGGCAGATTAAATGTAGTGAGATAATTAATGTGTAATCATTTTAAAGACTATAAAATTCTGTACAAATGTTAGTCACTAGTTACACACATATTAATGGGGTAGGTGGGAAAGAACAGAAAAAAAAAAAAAAAGACTAGTATAGTTCAGAAGGTTATTAGAGTAATCCAGGTAAGTACTAGCCAAGTCTGAGACAGAATGGCTTCAATGGTACCGTGAAATACAATGATTTATTATATTTCAGTCAGATGCATAGAGCCATCATAAGTAATATTGAGTGACTCATCTAGTAATATATTTCTAAATATCCCCATGCTCACTCAGTTCCAATACTACCGAATTCTGGAGTGCCTGTTGCATCTGGATTTTTAGATCAGCTGAGTTAGAACTTTGGAGTTCTGGATGTTAATCCAGATTCAAAGAAATTATCATCATCATCATCATCAGTGCCAGGTATAATTTTTAAGCAATTCATAGATCTTAATTCACTTCTTCCTTATAAAACTTTAGTATGGTATTCTACCCTATCATACAGATAATAGGACTAAGGTACAGAAGAATCACATAAATTACTCAAAAAAAAAAAAAAGTCCAAAACAAAACAAAACCCACAGCAGTTATATGACAGGGGCAGGCAGGCTAGCTCTTAGAATCAGACTATGACTGGGCTATTGTTCCTGAGGAGGTTATTGTACTAGGCATATTCCTTTTCTGACATCTCTCAAAATGGCTGGGCCAATACTCAGGTATCTTACAAATTCCATTTTACTTAGACTTAATGATTTCCCTGTTTCCAATCATTCCTTACTTCTCCTTACCCTATAATCCAACTTTACACTATGTCTTCTTAAATGCTGACCACTGACACTTGGAATTTTTCTTGTCTATGTTATTTAATACATGATTCCTCAAAAAATATTTTTTTTCTGCCTCGAACATGACTATAGTATCCTTGGACCAACGAAGACAAGATTAGTTGGGAAATTTATCATGATTCAAAATTACCTACTAAAATATCTAATGGAAAAATCTATTGTGAATTTAGAATGACCACCTCAGTCCAGACCAAGTTTGGTATTATACAAGCATTACATCATTTCTCCATTAGATAGCTTAACTTAGAACAAAAGCCAACATAGAGCCTGTTGGACCTACTGACTTGAAATCTTGTCGATGTTATATCTAGTCACCCATAATAAATGTATGGGTGCTCTAAAGCTAGATAGGAAGATAGCTGTATCAGGCCATAGTGATAATAGTTTGTAAAAAAAAAAAAAAAAAAGTCAATAAGTAAGTGAACAGATATTTAAAGCGTAAGACATTTTAGCAAGTTTATATTTAGATCAATTTCAATACTAACAGTACTCAACTTGAAATAGACTGGAAAGCAATTAGAAAGACATATGAAAATGGGAAGGAAAATTAGTAGATGAGGTATATGGTACTACTTTTTCACAACCGATAAAACCTTGCCTAAGGGCCTATGTCATTAATGTACATCTTCTCTTGAACTCACTATTCACATGATTTTAGTTTTATATCTTTTTAAATTAATAATTTCATAAATTATTGTATTGTCAATATCTATAAAATTATCATTAACTGAAGACACTTTATGAATTGTAAACCATTTGAAGAAGGTATGCAAATCTTCTCTATAGATTTTAACCTGAAGATTACAGAAGTGAGTTTTCACAATGTAGGGTACAGAGGCTCAAAGGGAACTTAGACAATTACCAAAGAAGGAAAAAAATCATTTGGAAAATCAAAAGCAAAACAAAAGCCTGTATTGTAAACATTTTAAACTTTAAATACAATAGTAATGAATTTATAATGCACACTTACTTTAATTATGTTAAGCCTAAATATTTCATAATGGGATAAGGTTTCTAATATTTAAACAGATGTACATAAAGAACATAACAATATAATCTTTTAAGAAAAACTTTATAATTTTGTCATTGATAGTTTTGGTAATGATGATAATAATAAATATTTAAGTTTGATAATCAAAACCAATCTCCAGATTTAAACATGGATACATATACTTTGTGTGAATGTTAGTGCTCTTTTTTGTGAAAAGAAGTCTCTATTTTACATCTTGTTTGTTTTAGCACACTGCTAATAAGACACTTCACAAATACCTGAAACCATGTAAAGCAAAGTAATATGAAAATGAAGGTTTTCTGTTAAAGCCAGGACTCATCTCTACAATCAAAAATAATTTTCCATACACTGAATTGTGAAAACAATGTCACAAAGAGGAAAAATAAACATACTATTTTTTTTTAATTCATAAGAAGAGTAAACAAATTGACTTTTCCTGGGCCAGAACTACTCTAATAATCTCTCCTTATAATTAGTTCTGTCTATCAGGTTAAGAAGAGAAATCTGCATTCTTACTGACATTGAAAAATATGGTAAATTAGCTAATTTCTTAATTGCCAAATTAGCATCTTACTTGATGAAAATAACTCATTTCAAAGTAAAGTAATTCACTTAAAGACAAAATTTACCCATGGAAAAGCTCAGAGGAACAATTGATGTATGGTATTTTATTTCCATTTGCACATGTCTCCATGTATAAAATCAACTCTTGAGGAAGTCTTGGTTCAAAGAATCTATCAATAAGAAGAGTTTGTAGACAAGAACTATGTTGTTGGTTTTAGGGGAGAAAATCCCAGCATATTTTGATTATCTTTCCTCTACTTTTGTCAGTAGATTATTCTTATAAGGCTTTCTCATATATTTTTTATTCACAGCCAACAATAATCATGCCAACACTCTACATACATTACATATTTATACAAATGTATTCATTGTAAAATGTGCTTTCAGCATATGACTACTCCATGTGACTTCCATCTAGTTAATCATATGCTTTGAGTTCAGCATTTCCAGGTCTCTTTCCTTCATCATTCCTATAAATTCATATAGAAGCTTTTCCAATTTTATCTGCAGGTACTTTCCCAGTCAGCATGCTTCTCTGCAGAATCATCATCCCAACCCAAGTGCAAATCACCATCAATCTCTTGGCTAGATTACTCCACTAATTTTTCCAAACGCCCCATCTTCAGATAACTTCTCTACCTCTCTTCCAATCTTTTGCTCAGATTGCAGCCTAAACACTATTTGCAAAATGTAAGTCTGATGTCATCCTTCTCTTTTCCATATGTAACACTTAAAGACGTGTCTAGTATGGGGCTGCACTTTCCAAAAGATCAATTCTCATTTAGCACTCACACTGCTCTGAACACAAGCCATAAAAATGCATGCCAGATTGATAGAAACATCGACAGGTATGAACCAGGATTGTAAGAGAATCAGTGAGGATGAACATTTAGTTGGCTCTATCTAGGAAAGATGGACTCACAATGACAGAATTTTTTAAAACAGAAAACAATTGTTTAAAATGGACTCAAATCACATCCTCTCCGGAGTCTACAACTTGGTTGTCCTACACAAAATATGACATTTAAAAAAAAAAATAAGCCTCCAAACACCAATACTTCCACCGACATTAACAGTATCCCTTCCAGCATAATGTTACTTACCCTTAGACAAATGATAATTCTCTCACTGCCTTTGGAAAATGGAGAAAGCAAAGGTCTCCAAAGTTACTACATTCATCTCAAAGTCCTAATCACTTGAAAGTTGCTCAATCCTTTATAACATGACTATATTTACTTGATATTTTATAATTTAGGAAGTAAACTGAAATTTTAACTGTGACCTACAATGCTTAGAGAAAAATAAGAGAAAAAATTTAATGCATATAATACATATGCATAATATAAATATAAAGCCATATTTAGTATGTACATTATATAAATTAAGGTGTATGTGTATACACAAATTACACTATACACATGATAGAAGAAGGAAAATCACAGAGTTAAATTCTTTAGTTCTTGTTTCTGCAGTTATTCATGAAGCTATCATTGGGCTTTATGATTTTCCTCCTCTACTACCCACTTTATATTTCTTTCTTACTTGGAATTCTTTCATTGGGATTCCTTAGCTTGGTGAATAATCAAACCTTATTCTTAAGAGATCTGATAACTTGGTGATGATTTTTACTATATACTTCCAGTAACTTTACCAGATATGGTAATATTAGGAGGTATCTCAGGAATCCACAGGGTCTCATTAATAGTCCTCTCTGCCCTCTTTGTGAAAGAGTGATACTCTTTGCCCTTAATAGTGATAATCAAATACCCAAGGTAGCACAAGACTCCCCTTTGTTACCTTTTCTAGCAGTCGCATGAGGAGACTGAAGTAACCAGAGACAGATTCACTTCCAATTTAGTGGAAGTGATGTGGTATTCATCAGTGGAATCAGAATCTTCCAGCATTTTTTGTTTCATTTACATTAACAGAGTTTTACTTGATCCTTCTTTCTATGGGTTTCCTATGCTCTACTATTCCCATTCTTCTGTAAAAATAAATGTTTCAAAGCAGAATAAAAATACTTAAAATTTATTAGTACTGACAATATAGTAGGCACTTTTCTAAGCATTAAATATTAGCTCATTTTAGCCTCCAAATGATTCTGTAAGATAAGTATTATTACTACCCTAATTTTAAAATGAGCAAACAGAGGCATACAGAGGTTGTTCCTTGCCATAAATTAATAAATCCTAGTGGCAAGGCTGAGATTGGAATCTGTGCTTTCAATTTAATCATAAAAATACCTCTGATTTGGACTGTTCAATGATGCCCTATCTCTTTCTGGATAACATCCAAACACCTTAACATGACTTACAAAGATGCTTCTCTAGTAATATACTTTGGCATCCTTCATATACCACATTACAGATGTACTGAAATATTTTTATCTTCATGAAGGTTTCCAGAGTCTTGGTTGATTCTGTGTCTTTACATAGCTATTTCTCTCTTCCTAAGACAAATCTCTTTATATCTTAGCTTAAATGGCTTACTTGAAGAGGTAACTCACCTTAGATATATGATATAAACTATTATTAAACATCTGATATATCTCCTATTGTACCACTCAGAAGCCGTACTGTAATTATATGTTTGTCTTTCCATAAGGCTGTGTAGTTTGTGTCTATAGGTACCATCTATATCATAGTTTATTCCCACAACTTAGTAGAAGCATAGACACAGAGTACAAAATCACTAGACATTA
Source organism: Proteles cristata cristata (assembly GCA_017311185.1). Classification (NCBI taxonomy): domain Eukaryota; kingdom Metazoa; phylum Chordata; class Mammalia; order Carnivora; family Hyaenidae; genus Proteles; species Proteles cristata. The sequence continues at coordinate 2,772,295 of JAESUZ010005169.1, forward strand.
ACGGAATAGATCAATGAACAAATAGATGTATAGATAGAATTCGTCAAATTTGTTTACTATTATATATAAAATACTATGTATTAGATAACAAGGTACTTTATATCATATATGATTATAATATGTTCTATGTTATATTTATATTATATTTTTGTAGATATATATAGATTATAAATGACATTTGTAAATTTGACTTCTTGACAGCTGTAAATATATCAGAAGTTATACCATAAGCCACACCCAAGGGTGACACAATTAATGTGAAATCCTATTTCTAAATGCTGTTAATGTACATTTTGGTATTTCATTTTTCAGCCTTGTGTATATATAGAACTGTGTCAGGTATCATAATGGTTTGAAAGTATAAATCACAATCTTTATTTTTTAAGGATTTGCTGGGAAGCCATGATGAAAATGCAAACTATAGAAAAGCATTAATTGCATCTAATAAGGGATACAGAGGATAAATGCAGGTAAACTTCTGAGAATCAAAAGGAAGACCTGCAATGAACAAGAAAGCCTTCAGAAAGATAAATTTGGCTGGAACTGGGGAACTGGTAAGAACGTATTGGGTAACGTAGAAGGAGTAACACAAACAAGTATGGGAAACATGTAGACTATCAAGCTTTGTAAATATGCTGCAGGAGATGGAATATTTTTAAACCAGGAACAAACACAAGTACACCTGACATAGACTGGGCAGACAAAGGAAGTGCAGTCCTTGTGATGACAGTGTCAGGCAGCAGCTAACCAAAAGCTTTCTTATTTTTTCTCAGTACAAAAAACACTGGGCCATCCCCCAATAAACTGGACCAATTCAAATTATTCTATCATATCTAATTAGAAACAGCCACAAAGTCAAGGGAAAAAGTCAGCTAAAATAATGTATTTTCTTTACAAATTGATCATAGTTGACCTTTTTATTGCAGATAAGCACAAGAGGGCTCACTGATAAAATTCTTCCAATTTTTATAATACTATTGCGTTAAAATAAATGAATATTATATCCATAAATAAACAAATTTTATAAGACATCATTTAACCTAGGTCAATTTTTGTGCATATGAAAATTAATTGATTTGTCATTTCCAACTTAGGAAGACCTAGGGCACCTCTGCAGTAGAATCTCAACTCTGACCAACTACACTGTCTATCTTCTGGTAAACTAGAGTCTTTCTTCTCATGGGCTTGTAAAATAGAATAATGATGAACTGGCTGGAGGCTTTTAGTGAAAGTGATCTGTTTATACATCCTATGCAAGCATTGACCAGTTAATTATTTTTAAATTGTCTCTTCTTCAGACTCTCCTTTTCAAAAATTGTTTAAATTAAATGAAGTAGAAAGAGTTGAGACACTTGCTTAAGTGAAACTATTATGTTTCCCCTTAAGTAAATAATAAATGTTTCCTAGGAATCCTTAAAACTTTTTTTTTAAAGTTTATTTATTTACTTTGAGAGACTCAGACAGTGCAAGTGGAGGGGGAGAGGGGCAGAGAAAGGAAGAGAGAGAGAATCATAAGCAGGCTCTGCATGGTCACCGCAGAGCCCAACGTAAGGGATGGAATCCACAAACCATGAGATCATGACCTGAGCCAAAACCAAGAATCAGATGCTTAAACAATTGAGTCACCCAGGCACCCCAGGAATCTTTAATAAGTTAACATGATATATAATTATAGAATTAAAACAAAATATTTTGATCATTTGGTCCATTATTAGGTAATTGGTAATAGGTAATTTTCTTGGTAAATTCTTACCTTCATTGGAAAAATACTTTCTCAAATTTTTACCATTCTTGATAATATTTACTAGACAGAAAAAATTCAAATCAGATTGTTAGCTTTTGTATGAGTCTCAAAATCACATGATTTGAATCAAAACAAGTAAAGAAATACTTTGCAAAAACACTTTTTGTTCTTTATATAGTAACTAATCATAATCCTGCTTGCAGCTCCAAACACACATAGCCCAACAGAAATTAACAAGTGAGTTTGCTAGCCAAAAAGATTCCTGTAGCTGGATTTTTAATAGAAAATACAAATTAAACACACTCAGTGGCTTCTAATTCAAGATTGTGAACTAAACTCATGCCTCAACTCCTTATGATGAACACCTTTAATTTTCTGTAAAGAAATACAAAGGAAATTAACTCAAAGGAGCAAGAAGCAGTGGAGGAGAGCAATAATGGACAAGAGTTTTCAGTGCATTTCTAGGAAAGAGGAAGGTCAAAGGATGTTAATTAATGGCACTACATAGAGGAAGCTCCAGGCTGCAGCTGAGATGGAAACTCCTCCATATTACAGGAAGAAACCAAGAAGCAAACTACAAAGTTTAGTGAGAGGTAGAAAACAAGTTATAGAGATGGATATTATTATCACAAACATTCCTTATTTTCAGGTATAAAGGTAAAAATATCCCTTTCATCATTCCAAGTTTGATCACCTTTGGAATGTGACTATATGAGAACTATGCAAGGCTAACTATAAAATGTTTTATTGAGAAGAATAATAATGGTGAATTTGCATTGGCCAATATGAAACCACTCTAAAGTCATAATATTTAAATCAGCTTGATACTGTCTCAGACAAGGTCAGATCTATATTGTAATAATATGAAACAAGAATCTCTTAAGTAAGGAAAGTACAGTAACATATGCTGAATGTTATTTCATTGGCAGATTCAATCATAAAATTCAAAAATACATTTAAATATGTCCAGATATGCTTACACCTTTCTGAATTTCTACAGGTATTCGTTTGTTGACTTAATCTGCCTATTTCAGAAAGGGGTTTGTTCAATATGCCCATTGAAATTACCCATTGTCCTTTTATATCTCTAATAGTTTCATCATTATAGTTTAGGGTCAATATAGGTTTCTGGTGTTAATTATGTCAGGCTGTATCTTTAATCTTATTAAAATGCAATTCCTATTTCAGTTTGAAATTATTATGTGCAGTGTTTTCAACATTAACCTCATAAATACTACTTTTGCTGATGTTGAAATTTGCCTAAAATATCCTTGTTGACTGCTTTTATTAAAATTCCCTTAGCTGTTTTACTTTTTTTCTGTTTATCTATTTTAGTGAAAGGAAAGAAAATTCATTCATTCAAACATTATGATTCTTCTATTTTTGGAATTCTTAACATTTGCTTTAAATTCACCAACTGAACCCTATGCAATTATTTAGACATAATTATGTGTTTTTGTACTTACTTGGATTCTCACGTTTCTTTTATTCACATCTTTTCTTAAATTTAAGCTTTTTTTTTTTTCAGAAAAGATACATGGTATATTACTCTATAAATCCCCACGTGTGAAGCATATACTTATATTGTCTAACTACAGATCAAAGGTTGCCCAACTATAGGATGCTAAGTAAAAGTATTTATTCTTTGAGTTTGAATGTAGTGATCCACTACTTTCAGTATCATGTATCTCAGTTAAACGGCTGAAAACAACCACAACCTAATTCCTTTGTAAATATATTCCTCTTTTGTCAAGTTATAGGAAACAGTACTTCTACTATTTATCTGTTTTTGAGGGTTTTTTTGTGTTTTTGTTTTTTTTTTAATTTTGAGAGAGAGAGCACAAGCAGGGGAGGACGAGAGAGAGAATCTCAAGCAGGCTCCACACTGTCAGCACAGAGCCCTGTGCAGAGCTCTAACTCACAAACTGTGACACCATGACCTAAGTCCAAATGTGGAGTCAGTGGCTTAACCGACTCAGCCACTCAGGTGTCCCTTTATCTTTGAGTTCAATGTTTATTTGCACATATTAATGTGTTGGCTTCACAGTAATGATAATTTTGAAACACTTTGGCCTCTTTCCATGATTTTTTCCTCAGGTTATGGCATAACTTCTTCAGTTATGCTTTTGTATTTGTGCATGTGTGTTGTCTCTTCTCATTGACTTGCTAATAACTAAAAAATGGATATGGATATTGAAAACACTGGATCAACTGTTGGCCTCAAACTTTCATAATGTTTATCTTTTTGTTGTATTAAGCAAGCTTATGGGAGAAGGCCTTAACTTTTTTGTATGATTAACACGGTAACTATTTTTTTGCTCTTGCATTTGTCAATCCATATCCTAAATATTATTAACATTTACCTAATTGAGCTTGCTGTTTCAAAGAGAGTTCTCCCTTCTTTCTCTGTCTCTGTCAGTATCTCTCTCACTATTGGTTCTTTTGTTTCAAATACACAGAATCTCTTCTGTTTTCCCCTAAGGCTAGTGACTTAAAGCTGGTTTTGTTGTTGTTGTTAAAAAATTTTTTTTTTTGTCTTGCTTTTTGCTTTGATGATAGTTCCTCTTTAGTTAGCAGTCCCAATTTTGTTGATCATTAAAAGCTGTAATCCTTATTGCCTGCATATCCATATACACTCAGACATGTGACTTGGTTATGATTTTTCATGAGTAAAATAAAAGTCACAGAGTGCTGATGTTAATTTTGGAAGCTAGGGCTATGGTAGCGAGTAAGGGTGTTAAGTCAGGCCACTTTAAACTAGTGGGGAAAGAAAAGCTCGCCTTCGTTTTTAAAAGAGGCTTCAGGTCAACATTTAAAAATCTCTGTGTTTTTAACATACTGTAAGACACACAAACAAAATAAAACTTCACAAACCAAACAGCACAGCCCTATCAATTACCACAACATTGTATCTATTAGTCACTATGCAGGTTAAAAGAAAGATCCCGCAAGCGCCTCTTAGGTTCTCCTTAAAACTCCATTCCATCCAATCCAAAATAATTACTATCTCAACATACCGTGAATTCATATGTATATATATGAATATATTTTAAAGAACAATACCTTAACGATGGCCCAGAGGATAGCAGTGTCCAGGATGGGGAGCCCACAAACTAAAGGCGTTTTGGGGGTGCTGCAGCCTTGGACCTCGGACTTCGGCAGAAGGAGGAAGGCAGCCGAGACATCCTGCACGGAAGCTGGGGAAGCTGTTGGAAGGCTGTAAATTACTGGCCGGAGCAGGCGCAGTTCACGTTCCGGGTCTGGTTTCCGGAGGTCCGCAGGTGCGGGTGTTTGGGTCAGAGCGCTTTCGGGCACCTGATGTGGTGTCTTGGATTAGGCTCTTGCTGCGCTTTTATTTGGGGAAGAGCGGGGTTGAAGATTCCAGGAGCACTGAGAATTGCAACATAGATAGTATGAACCGAGCTCCTTACAAAGGAGTCTGGAAGGAAGGTCGTTTGGCACCAACGTGTTTTTGCACCCTAAATTAAAAAACAAAAGAAAAAAGAAAAAGAAAAAAAGAGAAAGGTATCCCTAAATATCTAAATACCATCACTTAGGTTTGTTCTTTCAAATCAGTATAAATGAAGTCACGCAGCGTGCCTGCTCCTAAGTCTGCCGTCTTTCACTGAATATTTCTGATACTCACGTTATTCCATGTTGTATCATTTAGTTTATTTTCAGTGCTACACAATAATCCATTTAATGAATGTATCACCATGCGTTTATCCATTAATTCCATTGTTCATGGGCATTAACATTATTTCCACTTTTTTCTTTTTACTGTTTTATTTATTTGTGTGTAAGAGAGACAGCATAAGCCGGGGAGGGTCAGAGAGAGAGGGAAATACAGAATCTGAAACGGCGCCAGGCTCTGAGCTGGCTGTCAGCACAGAGCCTGATGCCGGGCTCGAACCCACGAACCGTGAGATCATGACCTGAGCCAAAGTCAGACGCTTAACCGACTAAGCTACCCAGGTGCCCCACATTATTTCCACTTTGGAGCAGTAATGGACTGTGCTGATATAAACACTACTGCATATGTCTCCAGGGAAAGCTTTAATTTGCATGTACTCATGAAGTTGGAAATCATGTATAGGTATTCATATGTTTTCCTCTCATTTATAGATGTTTTATCATCATTGTAAAGAGAACATTTTCTGGATTTTATCTGAGGTCAAAAGTCACAGGTTTAAGAGAAGGAGGCAATTTTCCCAAATTGTGTAATTAATTACCCTGCTGGCTGCTCCATGGCCTTCCCTCACTCTGTGCTTCTTCTGAAGCAGACAAACTGAAATTGGCTATTATGTTGGGAAAACTCACTGTAATGTGTATGCTGTATGGGATTGCAGTTTTATCAGCTGTTAACTTAATGGCATTTCTTTTATATCAAGAAATTTCTCAAATGTCCTTATTCTTCAATAGCATCCTTCCAATTGCTTCACTGATGCTTTGGGTTTATTTGTGTCTCAGTAATCATTTATTAGGCAATAGGAGGGTAAATAAATTGACTCACACTTCTTGTGAAGCAGAATTAAGAAATTTAACAAGTAAGTAGAGAGGCAAGGGAAAGAACACATTAATTGTTGCAGTATCAACAATGGTAATAGAAATTGCCTTAAACTTCCAATCTATATGCTCAGATCTATAGTGCTCACTGAGTTGAAGAAAAAATTAATGATATCATAGGCCCATCTAGAAATTTCTATAATGAGGTATATGTATAGTTGAGTAGGTCAGCATCTGTTCCACCCTCCTCCCAGTGACCATCGGTACCAAAGAGACAAACCAGCAAAAAAATCCATTTTTTCCAGACAATCTTACAGGTAGGATTTTGGATGTGATTTAAGGAGAAAGCTTTGCTTCATCTTCTTTTGAGGATTCTCTTCTCCAAAATAGTTGAGGAATTACTGGGTACCAAAAGTCAAGCACAGATATCCTCCTTGGATAAATGGTGGTTTAATCACTTATGATAGTAGCAGATTGCTGATGTCTAGATCACAGATAAAATTGTGTGTTCAGGGGCCACTATTTCCAGAGGTAGCGTCCTTATTTCTCATCTTTGTAATTGTGCAGCTTGTGTGTGTGTGTGTGTGTGTGTGTGTGTGTGTGTGTGTGTAATTGTACATCCTTATTAGGCCAGATGGGCAACTTAATCTAAAAGCCATTCCTAGTAATTCCATTTACAGAGTATTTCTCCAACTCTTCTAAAGATTGTATAAAAACTAATGTTCTGTATTAATCATTTCTTGACTTAAAACACTAAGGTTGTTTCTGCTTTCTCTAAGTTAACCCTGAATTAAAATATATGTATATATATTTGATACAAGAAATAGTTGCAGACAAATAAATACTCAAGAATAAAAACCTGTGATTAGCTGTCTCATCTGAATCGGTTTGTGGGCAGTAAAGATTTTTCCAATAAGGAAATAGGGTTACTATAAAAAAAATAGGGAGATTAAATACAGCTTTAGGAATATATGAATGTTGAAATGAATTTAATTTATGTGATTTATTCACTCAATAGTATCTGAAGCCATACACAAAAGATTATACATTGGATGATACCATTTATATATAATTTCTAGGAAAGTTATGTATATGGAGACAATACCAGTGGTTGCCTGATGCTGAGGGTAGAGGAAGGGATGACTGCCAAGAGGCATGAAGGAATTTTTTAGGATGATGAAAATACTCTAAAACTAGAATGTGGTTATCATTGTAAAATTCCATAAAGTTACTGAGCATGTTTAGTTGAATACTTATAATGGGTGAATTTAACGGAATATCTGCTATACTTTTAAAGCTGTTTTTAAAGCTATCTCTTTTTTTTTCTTATTTTTCTAAATGATTTTTTTTGAGAGAGAGCATGTGTATGTGCATGAATAGGGGAGGGGTGAAGAGAGAGGGGCATAAGGATCCAAAGCAGGCTCCTTGCTGACAGCAGAGACCAATTCAGGGTTTGACCCCTGGAATGGTGAGATCATGACTTGAGCCAAAGCCAGATGCTTAACCAACTGAGCCACAAATGTACCCCTAAAGTTATTTCTTTTAAAAAATTGATAAGTCAAAATTTCTTAAATGTCTAATAAAAATTGGCATATACATAGCGTAAATATTAAGAAAAGATATATGCCAAAGTAATTATCTTATTTTAAAATCGAAGACTATATTTTTTCAACCTAAGCAGAGAACACTCAACATAACAGCTCTCTAGGAAAACAAAGTGTCTAACTTAATGTGTGGAAATATTGAACAAGACCATAACTAGAAAAGAAATTTTTAAAAATGCATTTAAGGAGGGGCACCTGGGTTAAGCATCTGACTTTGGCTCAGGTCATGATCTCACCGTTCATGGTTTTGAACCCCACATAGGTTTCTGTGCTGACAGCTCAGAGCCTGGAGCCTGTTTCAGATTCTGTGTCTCCCTCTCTGCCCCTCCCCCACTCGTGCTCTGTCTCTCTCTGTCTCAAAATTAAATAAAACCAAAAAAAATTTTTAAAAAGAAATTTAAGGAAACTTTCTTTTCCAAAAATATTAAGAGCCAGACATGTAAGAACTTCTTTTATTCAAATATTTTAGTATTAGCTAATTTCTGATATTAAATATTTCCCAGATCATATAAAACTTATTTAATTCTAATCACCTTTTATTCTAATACAATAGCACAGAAGACAACATCAATAAGAAAAAAAATGGAGGTAGTATACATATGTAATGAGACAATAGAACTAGTTCTACATTATTTAAGTAACTTCTTAAAATGGATTTATTTTGTGAACATTTCAATTTGTAAAAAAATTAATTCAATTAATGGTATGAATAGTATAGAGAGAAATTTTAATTCTTTTCTTGGTAGTAATTTAAAGCACTTGATAAAACATATATAAACATTTGTATAAACATATGCATGCACCACACAGGCATTGAATCCATTTAATGGTGAGGCATTCTTATTTATATTTAAATCGTGATCACACTTCTTGTAAGAAAAAGCATGGTTTACATTTTTTCTGGAAATTCTAGCAGTGTCAATTAGACCAAACACAGAAATAAGTATAATGGCTATTGAAAGAAGAGTAACACATATGAATATTTATTGGTAAATGCTGGAGGCCGGATCCGGCAGGTCCAGGAGTCCCTGAAAGATGGACTGTGTCAGCAAGAGATGGTGAGAGAGCCCTGGAGATTCTTTGTGATCACCAGCCAGGCATCTCTGCCCTGACTGGGGCTCAACTTTATTTTATAAGTATTTGGGGGAAGGCACAGAAGTGGCATTTGCCTTAGACAATGATTTCTGACAACAAACTTCTTTGATATGTAAGAATTTCCCAGAAATCTAGAAGACTCCTGCATAACCTTCATCAATAGTGATTGAGATGCTTATCCTATGGGGAAAAAGGTATCTTTAGACAAAGTTTTTAGCATAAAAAGGGTGAAGTTACTTCTTTTAAGGTCTTCCAGGAAACACCTTTGCTCCCATAATGACAAAAGTAGTTCCTCAATAAGTTCCTACACAGGGAGTAATCAGCATATACAAGGCCAGGAAATGCTCCAAGCAGAAACAAATGGGTGAGGGTGGATATCTTCCCTTAACTATAAATTAGGCTCTTTGTCTCAGGGCCAGACTCAAGCCCTCTTTATTATGTAAGTCTTGGATCTGCAAGACCCCTAGGAAGAGCCTTTTATCCACAATGTTTTCATCAGAAATCTCTTTGGAAAAGGCAGGGATACACCTTTCCTTATGAGCAATCTGTGTGGGGGATATCGGTCTGATCTGGAATATTGTGAGGCTTGGTCAATACCAGCAGCCTCACTTACAACATGAGCCAGTAGTAGCAGAAGGAGATACCAGTTTCCTTGCTGTGACTGCCATCCAGAGAGGCTGGTGTGGCTCCCGGCAGGTAAATAAATATATAACTTAATAAGAGTATCATTAAAACATTAGAATGTAATATGTGAATATGTGTAGATTTTGGCTAGAAATAATTGTATATTGATACATAGGTGATGACAATAAAAGGACCTATTTAAATATGTAACAATTATTTAAAAAGTAAGAAAGAATTTCAGAAATACTTGCACTATATAGGAGAAATAAAAGGTCAGTATTACTATTTTATTAGAAGCTCTTACAAATCAATAAAATATTAACTAGTAGATAAATGGAATAAGCACACTTAAAGTAATTTATAAAAGACATCATCTCAGTGACTAATAAGCATTTAAAGAAGTGTTCTACTTTGGTAAATTGTCAATTTAATGGAATTTTAAAAATGACTAGAAGTCGTATTTTTCTGTTAAATAATCAAAGCTAAAAATAGGTTATAATATTCATCACTTACTAAAATGAACTGATATGGATACTGCCATACATATTTAAATGAAATAAACCTGGTAATCCTCCCAGATATCTATTGAGCACCTTTTAGAAATAGTTTATTTAATATATTTCTTGGAGGGATATCTGGCTGGCTCAGTCAGTAGAGGATGTAGCTCTTCTTGAGGTCTTGAGTTCAAGCCCTATATTGGGCACAGACATCACTTATTTAAAAAAAAATGCCTATTTAAAAGTATATTTCTGGACTAAATCATTCCTTTCCAATGAATTTATTCTACATAAATAATAAAAAATGTAACATGTTTACAAGAATGTTCATAGAACCTATATTTGCAGAAGCAAAAAATAGAACCACACTAAATGCATTAAAAGTCATATTACTCCCAGACAATGGAGAACTATGAGACCATTCCAATGTGACGGAATATATCATATTTGCTAATACATCCTAAAGTGTAAAAATAGGCAGCAAATCAGAACAGTGTTCTGCCATTGTGTGTACGTGTGTGTGTGTGTGTGTGTGTGTGTGTGTGCAGGTAGGATGAATATACATGTGAACACTGATAGTTCATATTAATATGAAAAATATAGATGATACTAACAAAAGATTAACTGTGATTTCATCTGATGGCACTGAGTCTGTTTTTATTTTCTTCTTTTTGGTGCAATGGACTTTATATAGTAGGAAAGACAAAAAATGACATTAATTGTACTAAAACTAAAACATCCACAAAATGCAGGAAATATGGATTAAGGAATGAAATCCTGATTCTTACAAAGAATACCAGTAATAATACCCATTGCCACAATAATTGAAGTATGTTTCTATTTTGACCAATTCCTCACTCTGGTTTTTTTGGGAGAGGGCAGGGGAGGTCTTCTTTTGAAACACTTGCCTTTACTTTGGATTAACTCTGGTAAAGAAAAGAGCTCTCTTTTGCATGTCTTACTTGAGTCCTGCTATCCCTAATACATAGCTTACTACTAGACTTTGCTTTCTCTTTGTTAATTAGGTAATTGATACTATCCACCAAATATTACATATATAATCCATGACAATAACTACAGAACAATTTTCTAAATATCCAGTAATGTCTAAAATGTAATTCCTCCCCTCAGAGAGTTTACAAATGAATGAAGAGTATAAGTTTCTGTTGCCTAGCTATGTCCTTATTTTTGTGTAATGTAATTCATATTTGAGTTATTGCCTATAATCCTAGGATAAGCCAAGCAATATCTATCTAACTGATAACTTAAGTATCTGGCCTCATGTATTTTTCTAAAAATTAAACTTTAAGGATTCTCATTCTTTGTATATATCAGATATTTTGAAGGCGCCTTTTTACATATTCAACACAATTTTTGACTTCTTATTATCTGAATTAGTGTCACTTGCTTTGATAGATTCCTAAGAACCTAATTCTTTATAACTGAACTAAGTAATTTAAATATGCAAAAAGTTATATTAATCTTTGACCATCATTTATTTTTGTATGGCTATGCAAATGGATGCCCTACTCTTTTCTAATATATTCTCTCATGATTGTGTAATAACAATAACTATAATAATTGTGGTATTTAGTAAAATAATATTTTGTTTAATTGTTGGTGACAATATTGGCTTAACATTCTTCAAGTGTTTTAACTGAAGAATTTCTAAAGTTAAATGAACATGAAGGTTTCTTGTCATTGTCTGCAGGGGGGAAAAGCAAGGTAGCAAGCAGCAAGTATGAAATATATTTGAAAATTAGTATTTATATTTGTAATCAGTGTACCGTTACCTTAATGTTCCACAAAATGTGTTATTTCTTATAATTATGTTTGTGACTTTCCACAGGCTGCATAAAGATATATCAAACACGTATTGGATTTTCCTGACTCTAAAAATACTTAGCTAACTTTAACTGACATTTCTTGACCATCCCTCAATTAGAAATAAAGTTTAAAATGGGTAATGTTTATGAACTCAAATTGTGCTTTAGTGAATCACGATTTTTAAAATCACTTATTTTTATGACTTTGCTTAATTGTAGATTTGAATCACTTAAGATCTCTATTGACTCAAAAAGTGCTATAACAATTCACTTTAAATGAAAGTGTCACTCACAGTCTTGACAATTAACCCAGTTAACCTGCTGTGTGAAAAAGTTAACATCAGCCTTAACCTCATGTACTGAAGTGTTTCTCATCATGTCACATGTGCATTTCATTTCTGAGAAAGCCATATTTTTGTTCTCTTTGCATTAGGATTTCTCATTAAATACACAACATGGAGATGCTGTAAGCACTTAAATGACAAAGCACTGAATGGGGAATGTATAAGACCTAGGCAGAATTCAGAATGTAAAAATCAAGCCATGTAACAAATAATTCTATCTGCTGGTAAAAAGCTGCAGTAGTTCCTGACAACTAATGCAAAAGTCACTGGATTCATTATATAACAGTGAGATTTCTTGTATCTTATCTCTTTTTTAAAGCCAAATTTCATTTCCTCTTCTTCTGGAAAGACTTCCTGCACATTTAAGAGATGTTATGTTATTATAATTTTTATCCTTTTCTCCATAGGGGGAAAAAGTACCTTCCCTTCCAAATGCCCATCATGCTAATTTTATGCCTTTTTTATTATAGTAAAATTTAAAAATCTTGGTCATTATAATTGCTTTTGGTCTTATCTTCCCTGTGAATATTCTATGAGATGTGACAGCATTATTCCTGATAGCCCACACATTGAGAATCACAATGCCTTGCATATGGTTAGTACTCAATCCATATATTTAAAGAAAAGAATGGAAAATGCATGATTGAATTATCTTGTACTACCCTTATTGTAGCATTTATTCTTGTAGTGCTAATAAAATGTCCATGAGTATCAAAGTATGATATAAACTATTTTTTAAGAAAGAGAAATAATAATATATTACCTTTGTAATCTTATAGTGTTTAATACCACTACTATCCAGTTATTGTTATTTTTTTTTTCTCATAAAGAAAATCATAGTCATGCCAATTGGGTTTTTGCCACGGTATGTCCAGTGGGAATCACACAGGCAATCACTTCATTAAAATGGCTAATTATGCCATTAAATGGTAAATTATGTTAGAATAATCTGAAAGTTCATGGAAGAAAGATTAAGAGACTAAAAAAGACATATGATATATAGGAGCACACATGGTATTTGACAGAAAAGGTCTGGGTTTGAGATCTATCAGAGACATTAAAGGCAATACCCTGTGAAAATTGTACAATTACACATCTGTAAAATGAGAATAAATCATGAACTATGCACCTTTTGTATAACTTAAACAAAGTTGTGTAAACTCATAACTATATAAATATACCTATAATGATTTGCATTTCCATTCAAGTAATGTGGTTTGCTCTGTGGAAGTTATTTGAAAATGATAAACCCTTTGTAAGTGCTCTTAGTTGGTGTTGTATAAGCTATGCAAATCAGAGGAAAATAGACTTAGAAATGTCACTTATAGAATGTATTGAATACAGTAATAACTAAAGTGTAATATACACCAGGTACTATTATTACTTCTATTTTCTATTCATTTATGTATTTTGTTAATTCATAAAAATACTATGATTAAAAATTACATTTGTGAATACTTAAACTGACTTTTCTTCAGTACATTAGGCATTCCCTTGATTTATTGTTCATTATTTTTTCTATTGGAAAACATGACTAATTTATTGACATTTGAAGAGATAAATTCTAACAAAAAGAGGAGCATGCTTCTTTTCCCTCTTAGAGATTACAATGCTGTTTCTTACACAGAAATATTGATGAATTGAGGTTTTTTATTCATATTAAACTGGAAGGCTGAATTGACTTTGAGAGGCCTAGATAAACTGAACCAAAAACTTAACCAGCTTTTCCGCTTCTGAACAAGTGCTTGCGCTACGGGAAGCCATTACCTAACCAGCTCTTTCTGCTTCTGTAACAATGCTTAAGGCTTGCTTTCCCGCTTCCCCGGATCTACCGGGCGGCTACACACGGTCCTAGGCCACCAGATTGCCCAAGCGACTAGCCTCATGTTCCCTCCATCACCCCACCTTGGCGGCAGCCAATCCGAAAAGGCCAGCGGCTACCCCCCACCTTGCTGAGGGAAGGGCCTGGAGAGAGAGATGTTAACCTGTTAGTCGCCAAACAAGACTTTAGACTCGCTCTATGATAGGCTGAATTCAAAGGTATCCCAAATGTTGTAATTGGATCCCGCCAAAAACCTGATGGCGGGAACCAATCAGATACGGTATATGTTCACATTTAAATGTTAACCAATGGCAAACTTGTAACCATGGAAATCTCCTGTCCCTCCCCATGACTTGTTTACTTCTGTCTATAAAAAGGCTGCAAAGGCTTTGTTCAGGGCCTCTCCGCATCACCAGCGACCAGTGCGCGGAGGTCCGGGTTCGAACCTGCAAATAAACAACCCTTGCCGCTTGGCTTTGACTCTGGTCTCTGGTGGTCTGATTTTGGGGTTTTCTCGAACTCTGGGCGTTTCAACTTATGATTTTTTGAAGTAACTGTATTATCTTTCATTAACCAGTGGACAAATAACATTTTCTATCCTCAGCACAGAAAAATAAAATACATGTATATAAACATAATAAAATCATTGTGATATTTTACACAAACTTTCGAGGAATTCTAATCTTGAATTTGAGATTTACTTTAAAAATAGCCTTTTCTAGGATCTCTCCATGATGACATAGTTGTCTTTAATTATTTATTGGAACATAAAGAAAAAATGAAAAATAATGCACATTTTCCCTGGAGATTGCCAATGTTGCTAATTTGATTTGTATTCTTCCAGATGGAACATGCAAAATATATAAACAAGTTGTTATGTAAATAAATATCAATCTACATTTTCAGTCTACAGATGAGTGCACCATATTTGATTTATCTAAACTGAGATATCTGGAGATACATTGCCGGGAGCCGCACCAGCCTCTCTGGATGGCAGTCACAGCAAGGAAACTGGTATCTCCTTCTGCTACTACTGGCTCATGTTGTAAGTGAGGCTGCTGGTATTGATCAGGCCTCACAAAATTCCAGATCAGACCGATATCCTCCACACAGATTGCTCATAAGGAAAGGCATATCCCTGCCTTTTCCAAAGAGATTTCTGATGAAAACATTGTGGATAAAAGGCTCTTCCTGTAGTCCTTGCAGATCCAAGACTTAACATAATAAAAGGGGCTTGAGTCTGGCCCTGAGATGAAGAGCCTAATTTAGAGTTAAGGGCAGATATCCACCCCCACCCATTTGTTTCTGCCTGGAGCATTTTCTGGCCTTGTATATGCTGACTACTCCCTGTGAAGGAACCCATTGAGGAACTTCTTCCTTTTGTGATCATGAGAGCAAAGGTATCTCCTGAAAGACCTGTTTTTGACCCCTTCTCACAGAGAAGTAACTTCACCCTCTTATGCTAAAACCATTGTCTTGTATGCTAAAGATGCCTCCCTTCCCCATAAGATAAGCATCTAAATCCCCTACCTCAATTGCTATTGATAAAGGTTATGCATGAGTCTTCTACAAATTTATGTTCCGGGAAATTCTTACATATCAAAGAAGTTTGTTGTCAGAAATCATTGTCTAAGACAAATGCGACTTCTGTGCCATCTCCAGAACACTTAAAATAAAGTTGAGCCCCAGTCAGAGCAGAGATGCCTGCCTGGTGATCAGAAAGAATCCCCGGGGCTCTCTCACTGTCTCTTGCTGGCACCATCCATCCTTCAGGGACCCCTGGACCTGCCGGATCCGGTCTCTGACAATACATGTTGTATATAATTTTTCCTATTGTAAAAAACACCGTCATGTATATTGTTAAAGATGGCCTTAAGTTAGTAAAAACTAAAGGGAATTGTTCTCTAGTTTAGAATATATGAGACGCAATCAAGATTTAGGGAATCTTTGCTACTCTCAAGAGCCTCCTAACAGATTATTTAGGAACATAGAAAGAATTCAGGAAACCTTCCTGCCTGCAAGATTATTTACACATCAGATCTAACAATGCCTGATGTTTTTTTAAGATCATAGATGTAACAGGATTACAGTATAGTCATTTGCTTGAAATCAGATTCATGATATATAGCAATTTTTCTTTAGATGCTGTCCAAAGTAACTCAAGATCTGGCAAGATTCTTTATGGAATCTTAAACTACCAATGTTAGCTGACAAAATGAAGCATTCTTAGTATCAAGCCTAATAGAAAAAAAAATTATTCTTTTGGTAGTATGGTTGAAATAACATATAATAGCTATAATGATGTTAATTAACTTTTCTATAGTAGCTCAGATTCTTGATGGTCAAAATGAATTATATGTATCTAATGTATTGACTTGGAGAATTAAGAAACACAGCTATTTCAGACATTATAAATTAAGGTATTAACAGATTTGAATAAACATTTTTTTTCCTTTTTCAAGTTTTTATTTAAATTCCAGTTAATTAACATATAATGTGACATTAGTTTCAGGTGTAGAGTCTACTGATTCATCACTTACATACAATACCCAGTGCTCATCACAACAATGCCGGAGACCGAAACTGTACAGGTCCTCCCTGATGGCAAGGCCTAAGGAAAAACCTGTGGGAACAGACTGCAAGGCAATCCAAAGAACCCCCTGAAGAATTCTTCTTCTCTATTTAGTCTGTACCTTTTACTCTCACTTGTGCTGTTAGTCTATTCTAGGGTTAATATGAAACCAGAATCGCCCAAAGATTCCCCCTTCCTCCAAAATGGAATGTACCTAAATGTCATGTCCGCCCTCCCAATCAGATGTTGTCTAACGAATATTGTAGCAATTAGCAAAATTAGAGACAGTCCAGTATGCATGGGGTCTATAAGAGACCTAGAATTCATTTTCCTTGTATGGGTCTAATTGTCAGTAAGAATACATATTATGCTATAAGCAGAGACAAAAAGAAGACTTACTAGTTTCGGAGGACTTTCTCAAAAAGTGTTAGAGAAAATTTGCCTGCTGACCTCAAGCCTGTAAGGCAACTTATGGATTGTTCTGGCCAAAGAATGAGATTGGTAAATGCAGAGACCAAATTCTAGTTGATCCACGTAAAACATTTCCACACATCATCTATGATAAATGTTGACACTGTTCTTTCTTAGTAAAGGGTTGTGAGAGTCTATTACCTCCCACTGTGGGTACAAGTAGATCCTGTTTTTGCATGCCCACTGAATTTAAACAATTAAAGGGCACCGTTATCTCATGTATTCTGGCAATATGCTTCACTTATCCTTAGATACCCTGACATATGTAGTAAAGAATATGTAGAACGTTGTTATGACGACCTGGTTAAATTTTATTGGTTGAAGTGAAAATCATGTACCGTGAAATCACTGTTGCCAAGAAAACTTAGAAATGTTAAGTCCTATGACTGTATTCAAAAAATGTAAATTGTTTAAGCATGATTGTTTGGGTTAGCTATATAAAAACCTTAAGCTGAAAAATAAATTTGAGCAGTCCACCTGAAGAGGCTGGCTCCGTGTCTTCTTCGCCGACGCCAGCCATCACTCTCTGGGCCAACCCTGGCTTGCAGAGGCTGGACTCCTGCACAACAAGTGCCCTCCTTAATACCTATCACTCATTTAACCCATCCCCTCTCCCTCCTACCCTCCAGTAACCCTCAGTCTGTTCTCTATGGTTGAGAGTCTACTGTCTGATTAGCTTCTCTATTTTTCCCCTATATTCTTCTGTTTTGTTTCTTAAATTCCACATGTGAATGAAATAATATGCTATTTGTTTCTCTGACAGACTTATTTCCCTTAGCATAATACATTCTATCTTCATCCCCATTGCTGCAAATGGCGAGATTTCATCCTTTTTGAAGCCTGAGTAATATTCCATTGTATACATATAGCACTCTTCTTTATCCATTCATCAGTCAATGGACATTTGGGCTCCTTCCATAATTTGGCTATTGCTAACAATTCTGCTATAAACATTGGGATGCATGTATCCCTTTGAATCAGTATTCTTTTTTTTTTTTTTTTTTTTTAATCCCTTGGGTAAATACCTAGCAGCACAATTGCTGGGTCATAAGGAAGTTCTACTTTTAACTTTTTGAGGAACCCCCATACTGATTTCCAGAGTGGCTGTACCAGTTTGCATTTCCACCAACAATGGAAATTCCCTTTCTCTGCATTCTTGCCAGCATCTGTTGTTTCCTATGTTGTTAACTGTGGCCATCTGACTGTATCTCTCCCTCTCTCTTATAGTTTTGGCTTATACATTAGAAGGACTGGTTCTTGTATCTTGAGAAAATCTGTGTTGAGTGAACATATTTTGATTAATATATGCCAGCTGCTTTTACTTATAAATTAATCTAATTTTCCCAACATATATGAACCACCTTATAATTTATAAACCAAAAAACTGCAGGAGAGGTAAAGATGCCTAGGTAGCATTAGTAATATAATAGAAATAAAATCTGACCCTCAAAGACATGGATCTTTTCTACTTTTCCAAACAGTTCTATAATAACTATTTGGCTAACTATGGCTTTTTAAATTGACATTTAAATGGATAGAATTATATACAAAATATAATACATGTATAGTTCCTTACAAGTTTATAGTACTATAAGAAAGAACTGAATAATGTAACAAATCATATTCATCTAAAAGAGTTGATGATAAACTAATTTTACATATTTGATGTTAAAATGAGTAAAAAGGACTTATCTGTGTAAGATGTCAATGAGAATTGATTAGAATGCTGCTTTTCAAACTTCCTAACCATATTTCATGCTCATCTTGTTAAAATGAAGATGTTGTCTACCAGGTCTGGCGTGTAGCTTAAGGAGCTGCATTTCTAACAAGTATAGGTGATACTAATGGTACATATCTGTGGACTACACTTTGAGTAACAATGGGATGTGGGACTAATTATTTACAGTTCTAAGAACTAAGCTTCCTTTTTATGAGGAACTACGAAAATTCAGACAGAAATCTACACGAATGTTTTTAAACCATCTTAAAACAGCAAGTACTACAATCTTTCTTTCTGAATGTTTAATCTTCATTGATTATATTGGCTAATATTGGTACAAAGTCCACAGTGTCTCTTGTATCCATATATCTACCTAAAATGTTCAGCTTCTCTCACTCTCAGCAGGTAAGATCTCATTAGCACCTCTGATTTAAAAAGCCTGGGTTTCTCCCAGCAAGATGTGGTTTTATTAATATGTGTTATATTTATATATCTCTCATTTTATGATGTTATTATGTGCAACCAAATGTATAGTTATTGCTCTAGGACCTGTTTACTTCATAAATATTGAGGGCTAAAGGTGTGAATCTTGCTAGGGTTTTCTGCATAGCTATGTGAAAGTAAACATTAAACACAAAATGACTTAAGAATAAATGAAAATAATAACTTGTTTTAAATGGCAAATAAAATGACAAGACTAAGAAAATAAAAGTCATGGAAAGAATATGTTTGCTAGCTGCTATTAAATATGAATGTTATTATTTTTGAAGAAATAAATATGTAGACATCTATCTCTTTCAGGAGAATTATGAAATGTTCCTCTATTTAGTTTTCCCTAGCACTGTTGTGTGATGGTAAATGTTTAACAACTAGCTTTCTGTAAAAAGCAAACAAACAGATTTGTAGCATTTTCAATAAAACCACAGGATAAAACTTTACTATGGTCAATTTTAAGCAACCAACATGGCATTCCTGAGCATAGAGTTAGGAAAGTTGCACCAATGGGCACTTACAACCAGTAGAAGTCATTTCCAACATACCACTGACTTAGTAAGCTTGAGCACCACGTTGCTTTAAGAATGTTGTATCATTATTGTCAATGAACATTCTTTGCATAATCACTATATGTTTTCAATTATAAAATGTAGAAAATGCAAACAAAATGAAAACAAATTAGTTATAAATCTAACATCCAAGGAATGAATATATATACAACCTTGAGAATTTTTATTTTATTTTGTTTTTTTGGAATTTTTATTAAAATATCTGCATGCATAATTGTTATAAAATTGAAAATTATTTATTTCATTTTTGTGTTCTACCCATTTAATAGATAATATACTAGAATTTACGACATACTTACTTATTCCTTAAAAAGGCACCTTGCCAGGCCATATAAAGGAGTGGCTAGATATATTCAATGAGCTGAATGGCAAAAATTGGCAGCCAAGAATTTTTTATCCATCCAAGCTGTCATTCAGAATAGAAAGAGAGTTAGAGTTTCCCAGAAAAACAAAAACTAAAAAAGTTTGTGACTACTTAATCAGCCTATAAGAAATACTAAGGAGACTCTTTGAGTGAAGAAAAAACAAACAAAAATGACCAAAAACAATAAATACTATGAAGGACCAAAGAATATCACCAGAAACATTAACTCTATTAAATGCTCCAAACAAAACATAGGATATCAGAATGTATTAAAAAATAATAAATAAATAAATAACAGAAAACAAGATCCAGCTATATGCTGCCTATAGACATTCCTTTTAGACCTAAAGACACTTGAGGATTGAAAGTAATGGGTTGGAGAATCAGCTATCATGATAATGGATGTCAAAAAAAAGAAAAAAAAGCTAGAGTACCCATAGTTACATCAAACAAACTATATTTTAAATCAGACTGTAAAAAGAAATGAAAAAGGACATTATGTCATTATTAAGGGGTCTGTCCATGAAGATCTATCAATTGTAAATATGTGTCCCTAACTTGGAAAACAACAACAACAAATATATACATCAATTAATAACAAACATAAAGAAACTCATTGATAATAATACAATCATAGTAACTGACTTTAACACCCCACTTACACCCATGGACAGATCATGTAAGCATAAAATCAACAAGGTAACAACGGCTTTGAATAGCACAATGGAACAGATGGGCTTAACAAATACATTCCAAACATTTCATCCTAAAGCAGCAGAATACACATTCTTCTCTAGTACATATGGAACATTCTCCAGAGTAGACCACATACTAAGTCACAAATCAGCCCTCAACAACTACAAAAATGATCAGGATCATACCACCCATATTTTCAGATCACAACGCTATGAAACTTGAAATCAACCACAAGAAAAAATTTGTAAAGTCCTCAAATACATGGAAGTTAAAGAAAATATCCTACTAAAGAATAAATGGGGTAACCAAGGAATTAAAGTAGAAATAAAAAAATACATGGAAGCAAATGAACATGAAAACATGTTCAAAATTTTTGGAAAGTAGCAAAGGCAGTCCTAATTGGGAAGTATATTGCAATTCAAGCCTATCTCAAGAAACAAGCATGGTCCTAAATACAAAATCTAACCTCACACCTAAAGAAGCTAGAAAAGGAATAACAAATAAAGTCTAAAACCAGCAGAAGAAGGAAATAATAAAGATTAGAGCAGAACTAAATGATATAGAAACAAACAAACAAACAAAAACAGTAGAACAAACCAATGAAGCTAAGAGCTGGTTATTTGAAAGAATTAAAAAAAAGTGATAAACCACTAGTCAGGCTTATCAGAAAGAAAAGAGAAAGGACCCAAATGGGTATAGTTACAAATGAAAGCAGAGAGATCACAACACTGCAGAAATACAAGCAATTAAAAGGGAATACAATGAAAAATTCCATGCCAACAAACTGGGCAACCTGAAAAAAAAATGGACAAATTCCTAGAAACACACAAACTTCCAAAACTGAAACAGGATGAATAAAAAATTTGAAGAAACCCATAACGAGCAAAGAAGTTGAATCAGTAATAAAAAAAGAGTCCTGGGCCAGGTGGCTTCTCAGGGGAGTTCTACCAGACATTTAAAGAAAAGTTAATACCTATTCTTCTCAAACTGTTCCAAAAAATAAAAATGGAAGGAAAACTTCCAAACACATTTTATGAAGCCAGAATTGCCTTGATCCTAAACTAGGCAAAACTCCCACTAAAATGAGAATTACAGAACAATATTTCTGAAGAACATGGATGCAAAATTTCTCAACAAGATACTAGCAAATTGAATTCAATAGTGCTGTAAAAGAATTATTCACCATGATCAACTGGATTTATTCCTTGGCTATAGGGATGGTTCAATATCCACAAATCAATCAACTTGATACACCACATTAATAAAAGAAAGAATAAGAATCGTATGATCCTGTCAATAGTTGCATAAAAAGCATTTGTCAAAATATAGCATCCATTCTTAATTAAAAAAATAAAACCCTCAACAAAGTAGGGATCTATGTAACATACCTCAACATCATAAAGACCCACAGCTATATCATCTTCAATGGGGAAAAACTGAGAGCCTTTCCCCTACAGTCAGGAATAAGACAAGGATGTCCACTCCCATCATTACTATTTAACACATATTGCTTTAGCAATCAGACTACAAAAAGAAATAAAGTTTACAGAAATTGGCAAGGAAGAAATCAAAGTTTCACTATTTGCAGACGACATGATACTCTTTGTAGAAAACCTGAAAGACTCCATCAAAAAATTGCTGGAAGTAATAAATGAATTCAGCAAAGTCACAGGATATAAATTCAATGTTCAGAAACCTGATGCATTTCTATACACCAATAACAAAGCAGCAGTAAAAGAAATCAAGGAATGGATCCCATTTGTAATTGCACCAAAAATACTAAGACATGTAGGAATAAACCTAACTAAAGAGGTAAAAGATCTGCACAATGAAAACTATAGAACATTTTTGAAAGAAATTGAAGAGGAAACAAAGAAGGAAAAGCATTCCATGCTCATGGATTGGAAGAACAAACATTGTTAAAATGTCTATACTACCCAAAGCAATCTACACAATTAACAATCCCTATCAAAATACCACCAGCATCTTTTGCAGAGCTAGAACAAACAATTCTAAAATTTGTATGGACTCGTGAAAGAGCCTGAATAGCCAAAGCAACCTTTATTTTCCTGAAAAAGGAAAATAAAACTGGAGGCTTCATTATTCCAGACCTGAAACTCTACTACAAAGCTGTCATCATCAAGACAGTAGGGCACTGGCACAAAAACAGACACATACATCAAGAGGACAGAATAGAAAACCCAGAAATGGACCCACAATTATATTTTCAATTAATCTTTGGACAAAACAGGAATGGATATCCAATGGAGAAAAGACAGTCTCTTCAACAAATGGTGTTGGGAAACCATGAAGAAGCATGAAACTAGACCACTTTTTTACACCAACCTAAATTCAAACAAAAATTCAAAATGGATGAAAGATCTAAATGTGAGACGCGAAACCATTAAAATCCTAGAGGACAACACAGGCAACAGTCTCCTTGACCTCAGCTATAGCAACTTCTTACTAGACATGTCTCTGGAGGCAAGGGAAACAAAAGCAAACACAAACTATTGGGGCTTCATCAGGATAAAAAGCTTCTACACAGCAAAGGAAATAACAAAACCAAAAGGCAACCTACAGAATGAGAGACAAAGTTTCTGATAAACGACATATCTAATAAAGGGTTAGTATCCAAAAATCTATAAAGAACTTAAAAAAATTAAATACCCAAAAAACAAACAATCCAGTTAAGAAGTGGGCAGAAGACATGAATAGACACTTTTCCAAAGAAGACATCCAGATGGCTAACAGACACATGAAAAGATGCTCAACATCACTCATCATCAGGTAAATACAAATCGAAAGCATGGTGAGATACCACCTCATACCTGTAAGAATGGCTAAAATTAACAACACAACGAACAACAAGTGTTGGCAAGTGTGTGGAGAAAGGAGAACGCTCTTGTACTGTTGTTGGGAGCACAAACTGGTTTGAAATGCACTCTGGAGAACAATATGAATGGTTCTCAAAAAACTAAAAATAGAACTCTCCTACTATCCAGCAATTGCACTATTAGGTATTTACCAAAATATGTAACAATACAGATTCAAGGGGATACATGGACCCCAATGTTTCCAGACATTATCAACAATAGCCAAACTATGGGAAAAGCCCAGATGCCCATCGATTGATGAATGGATAAAGAAGTTGTGGTATATATATATTAATTATTTGGCCATCAAAAAGAATGAAATCTATTTGCAATGACATGGATAGAGCTAGAATGTATTAAGTGAAACAAATCAATTAGAGAAAGCAAATACTGAATTTATGAAACAAAACTGATGAAGGAGTGCCTGGATGGCTTAGTCGATTAAACTTCTAACTCTTGGTTTTGGCTCTGGTCATGATCTCATGGTTCATGTGTTTGAGCCCTGCATCAGGATCTGTGCTGACAGTGGGACCCTGCTTGGGATTCTCTCTCTTCCCCCCTTTCTGCCCCTCTCCCATCACCTACTTTGTCTCTCTATATAAACAAACAAACAAACAAAAACAGATGAACATATTGGAAGGAGGAGAAAAAAGAGAAGAGAAGGAAACAGACCACAAGAGACTCAACAATAGAGGACTGAGGGTTGATGGAGGGAGGTGAGTGGGAGATGTGCTAGATGAGTGATGGGTATTATGGAGGGGACTTGTGATAAGCACTGGGTGTTGTATGTAAGTGATATATTACTTATTTCTAATCCTGAAGCCAATATTGCAATGTATGTTCACTAACTAAAATTGAAATAAAAATTACATGCTGCTAAAAATATAAGTAAAAAATAAACTAATACATACTGCCTAAATGAAACTATATTCTATCAATGTACTAAAATAAGTTAAATCTATTCTCTATAGCTGAAAAATATCTATATTTAGAGTGGGTTCAAAATCATAATATAATACATCAATGAACATTCTCAAGCAGAAATCCTTGTGTTCATTAACTCTGCTTCTTCAGGATAAATTCATACAAGGGAATTTATTGAGTACAAATCTGCAATTACTTTTAAGATTTGTGATATGTGTTGCTCTGTTTAAACTCCTATAAAGGGTTTCCAGGAAGCCCTCCTTCATCAGACTCAACCTTAATTAGAAAAGAGAAAAAAAAAATTACTAACCATTTCTGAAGTTTTATTGGACCTCACAATATCTCATTTAATTTTAAATCTTTAATTTTTTTTGGCCATGTTCAGTTTTCATAATTGAATTGCCTGTTAACATAGCTGGCCAGCTTTTTTGGTAGGGGGGGTGCTAACTAGTATTAATCATTTTTTCATATTTGTCCAATTTAGCTCTTACTTTATAAATTCTCTTCATAATTTTGTTTATAATATTTTTGACATTAACATGCATAAGTTTTAAACTATTTTTAATGATAAATATTATATGGTATATCATGCATGTTAATAAATATTATATCAAAATTACAAAGTGTCTTCTATTATCAGTCTCCAATTCTTCCTCCTTGAAAATAATTATTCATTTTTACTAAACTAAAATCTGTTACTGTTATAAATCCTTTTGGGGAATAAAACAAATAAGAACAATAAAAAAATAAAAACACAACCATACTATATGCATTATATAAGAAAACAGCCATAATTTTCAAATATATTTCATTGGTATTTAATTTAAATTTACCATTTTACTATGCATTTCCTATTCTTTCCTAAATTTAATTTTATTATTCCACTTTTTCCTCTGTTGTCAGAATGTTTTTAGTTTCTTATTTGTATTTATAGTTACTCTAAAGTTAAGACCATGCATTCTCGTGAAAGAATTATTTCTTAAACTAGAATATTGATATTTTCCCTCCATGGATAATAAAGGAAGGACTTTCAAAAATCATAAACCTTTTATCTCACCTTCCAACTTTTCTTTTATAATAAATTTAATATATACTCTGACTGCCCAAAATACCATTATTATTTTATTGTTTTATATAGGAGATACTCAATTTTAATTCACCCATATATGTATTTATGGGTATTTAGTGGTTTGTATTTTGTTATTACTCATTATTTTACTAACCCCTAAACTATCACCTAATATCATTTTACTCATGTTTAAAAAAGAACCTTGACTGTGGGTTCTGTATTGGTCAGTTACTTCAATTTCTATAAATCTGACTAAATATATCATCATTTGTGAAGAAAATTTAACTGCATATGGAATTTTAGATTGGAAACTATTTCCTTTTAGCACACTGAAGAGGTTTCATGGTCTTTCTGCTTCAACTATTACTTTTCAGAAGTTACCTCCGAGTCTAAAGACTTCTATTTGAAAGGTGATGTTTATTCTTCTGACCGGTATTAAAATGTCTTTTAATCTGGACTTTTACAATTATTCTCTGTGTTGTTGGGCTTGGAATTGCTTTCTATTTTTATGTTTTAAGTTAATTGCTGTCTTGTAATTGATAATTTAATTCATTGTGGAAATATACCATCCCTGTTCTTGCTCTCCTTTCTTGATCCCCTAAATATATGTGTAAGATTTTTCATGGTCTCCTACCCTCTCTACTGAGATTTCCTTTTTTAAAAGGCTTTTTTAATGCTTATTTATTCTTGAGACAGACAGACAGACAGACAGACAGAGCATGAGAGGGGAAGGAGCAATCCAAAGAGGGAAACAGAATCCGAAGCAGGCTCCTGGCTCTGACCTGTCCACACAGCCCGATGCAGGGATCTAACCCATGGATGGAGAGATAATGACCTGAGCTGAAGTCAAATGCTTAACCTACTGAGTCACTCAGGCATGACTAACAGGTCTTTTTCAAAAGTATACTTATTTATTTTGAAAGCGAGAGACCGAACGAGAAGGACAGGACCATACAGAGGAGGAGAGAGAGAATTCCACACTGTCAGCCCAGAGCCTGATGTGGGGCTTGAACTCACAAACCAGGAGATCATCACCCTAGCCAAAGTCGAAAGTTTAAATGACTGAACCACCCAGGTGCCCCTCTACTGCAATATCTATATGTTCATGTCATTGTGTTTGATTATGTATATTTTATTTTGACCTATCTGCAGGATTATAATTCTTTCTTCAACTATGTATATTCTCAATTCTTTCCACTCTGTCTTCTGTTTGTTTTTCACACAGGAAATGCCAATTCAAAATTCAAATTATTCAATGTTTATATTTTCTTTTCATCTCCACAGTAATTCTAATGCCTGGAATAATTCTGCTAGCTGGAATAACTCCAGGTCTGTTCTGTTGTTTATTGTTCGTACTCATTTTCATTCATGCTGCTTTGTCTCCTGTACTTGGTTATCTTTGACATTTTTTATTTGTTTTGGTTTATTTATGTATTTTGAGAGACAGAGAGAGTAGGGTAGGGGCAGAGAAACAGGGAGAGAAAGAACTCCAAGCAGGTTCCACACTGTCAGCATAGAGCCCAATGTGGGGCCTGATCTCATAAACCCTGAGATCATGACCTGAGCTGTAATTAAGAGTCAGACACAACCAACTGAGCCACCCAGGTGCCCCATTTTCTTTGATTTCATGCTGGATGTTATATTCAAAAAACCATCATGTTCACTGGCAATACCCATTATTGGTACAGAAACTGATATTGTTTTATATATTTTTAACTTTTTAACGCCACTTTAATGTAAGACAGATGGATTCTCATGTCTACTTTTCCTTTCAATGTGTTGTGATATACATACTATACAGCGTCTAAAAGTTCTACTTACTTTATACCTAATAGGGGAGGGAGATAATGGGAGAAGGAGAGAGAGATAGAAGAGTAAAATCAAATGATGCCTTAATATTATCATATTATCTATTATCTCTGTACCAGTCATAGAGAACCACTGATTTAAAAAGAAATACAATAATAGGGGCACATGAGTGATTCAGTTGGTTATATGTCCTACTTCAGCTCAGGTCATAATCTTACCTCTTGTGAGTTCAAGCCCCACATCAGTCTGTGTGCTGACAGCTCAGAGCATGAAGCCTGCTCCAGATTCTCTCTCTCTCTCTCTCTCTCTCTGTGTCTCTCTCTCAAAAATAAATAAGAATTAAAAATATTTTTTAAAAAATATAAAAAATACAATAATAAAAGCTCAGTGGCCTAACAATATAACACAGTAGTTATTATTAATTTTCCCATACAGTTGCCCTCTCCAACTGTCATGTCTATTCTTTCCCATGAGAAGGCAACCTCTATTGACTCCCTTACTTAGGCTCTGTAGCCATTGAAAGGCACCAGCAGGAATGTGGAGGGAATGAGATCTATTTTCAGTCTACAATCTTCCATTCTTACGGGCAAGTAGAAATTTCCACTCTGGTTGCTATTTTTCTAGTAATAAGCCTGGTAAATGCTAAAAATACTCCATGGTAGGTAGCTTCTAAGACAGCCCCTGATGATCTCCACATCCTATTATTCATATCCTTGTGTAATACCCCCTTTCCAATAAGTGTGGATTGGACTTTTGACTTGCTTCTAAAGAATTCTAAAGAGAGATTTCACTTTCAAAATTGTTATAAAAAGATTGTAGTTACTACTATCTTGGGTAATGTCTCTCACACACACTCTGTTTAATGACTCATTCTGGAGGAAGCTAGCTTCCATGATGTGAGATAGTCCTGTGGAGCGATCCACAGGATGCTGATAGCAAGGCTGCACAAAACCCACATGCGTGAGCTTAGAAAAAGTTCCCTCCATCTCCTGTTTGAGATAAGCTTTCAGATATGACCACAGCACCATCTGACAGCTTGACTAAAAATTCAGGAGACATCTGGAGCCAAAAGCCACTCAACTAAGCCATGCCTACATTCCTGACCCACCAAAACTGTGGTACAATAAAGGCTTACTGTTTAATATACAAACATTTGGGATAACTAATAGTCTTTTCTTTCTTGGTTTATTAGGTGTTTGTCTTGCAATTTCTTTGCTCAAGCCCAAGTCCTCACTTGACCTCTGGACCATCTCTTCTCTTTTTTATTTTTATTTATTTTAATGTTTATTTACTTTTGAGAGAGAGAGAGAGAGAGAGAATGACAGAGCATGACCCGGGGAGGGGCAGAGAGAGAGAGAAAGACACAAGATCCGAAGCAGGCTCCAGGCTCTGAGTTGTCAGCATAGAGCCTGACATGAGTCTTGAACCCACAAACTGTGAGATCAAGACCTGAGCCAAAGTCAGACGCTTAACCAACTGAACCACCCAGGTGCCCCTGAACCATCGCTTCTCTGAATATTTCCTGAGGGAACTTACTAAATATGACCTCCCTAGTCACCCATCCCTCCTAATGTGTCTCCACTTGAATTTCAGGGGCATTGCTAGTAAATAGAGTGAATGTTCCCCAACCATGCTTTGTTCTCAGGTCCCACAGATCTTTCTGCCTTTTCCAAACAAAGGAAATCTCCTTTCCTTAAATTATTAGAAAGTTCTACCAGACATTTTTGCTTTGGGACATATCACATGGTCTCAATTAGCCTAAAAGTTCAGAAAAGCCTTCTTTACATCTGATGGTTTCCATTTTCAACTCTTCTAGACAATATGTGGAAAAGAGTCACAGACCCTGCCTCTCAGTTTTATACCAGTTGAAAGGGAAATTATACCACAGACACACACACACACACAAACACACACACACAAACACACACACACACACACACACACACACACTTAATAATTTCATTTTTGTCTCAGAGGTATTTTTCTTATGCTAGACTCTAGACTCACTGGAATTCTATAATCACATCTCCTCTTCAGGAAATGACTTTGGATTTGTGCTCAAAACTCTCTCAGTTTAAGAGTGAACTTAATAATTTGTTATTAAACAGTTTCAATGTTGTGACTTGCCCCTTAATGAGTTTTTCATTGGGATCTATCTCCAAGTGGATGTATCTTTCTTTGTAATTATCTGTATATGTTTATTATAGTTTTATTTTATAATTCAGAATGGGATCATATTTTTCTGTGATTTGGCATGTCTGACAAAACTTTTTACAACCTTTGCATTTGAATCACAATCCAGCCACTATCAAACACTTAGCTCTTATGATTAAATGTATCTTTCTCTGTAAAACTCCATTGCCTTATCACATTTAATATTTTAAATGTGATGTTTGAGGAGAATCACATTTCCTTTTGTACATAAACTTAGCACTAGGGACTCAAGGGGAAAACATATTTCAGCCCACTTGGTATCTTCAAAATTCCTTCCACTGGACTTGGTATTGGCCTTGTAGCTTAGTCCTTCCATTATATATCTAAAACCTTGACCATGGTTGGATTCCTATGCCAACAATCCATTTGTGTAAAAGGGGGCTAATTTTTATCTATTTTATAGTCAATTCTTATCTCTCAGGCAAACAGTGCTGTGTTTTCTACATATTTCTAATTAGTCTTTTCTGTGGTCTCAGGAAGATGAATTACCATATAATCTGTTTTCACTTTCATTCTGGTCCTGCAGGCCTTGATTTATGCTAATTACTCGTAAGAAGGGTGAGGATAAATCATATTTTTGCAAGTTTTCATTTGATGACACATTGTCTTTTTCCATTCAGACTGCTATAACAGATTACTATAGACTGTGTGGGTTATAAACAACAGAAATTTATTTTGCACAATTCTGGAAGCTAGAAAGACCAAGATCAAGTTGCTGACAGCTGCACTGTCTGGTGAGAGCCTTCTTCCTGGTTTACAGACAGCCATGTCTGTCTCTTTTATAAGGACACTAATCCTATTCATGAGGGTCCCACTCTAATGACCTAATCACCTACCAAACATTACACAATACCGGCACATTGAGGATGAGGTTTCAAATATGAATTTTCAAGGGTCATAACCATTCAGTCCACTGCATGCATACACCACAGACTTTTTCCATTCTTTTCTCCTTCATATTAGCAATATAATTAAATTTTAGAAATAGGTCTTTATTGAGATAACAATAGAGGAATTTTAATTTTCTTCAATCATGACAATTGAATTTGAGTCATTCAGTTAACTAATGAGAAAAATTTTTGTTCAAAAATTACCTAATCATTAGAGGGCTAAGGAATTCCAACTTCTTGAAGCCTGGCTATAAAGGTTAAGCTAGAGGTTATTACTGGGAGTAATTGAAAATATTCCTCCCACTAAAATTAAATCTCTGTATAGAAGGGTTTCATTGCTGTATCTACCTCACAATTAACATAAATATAGTTGTAAAAATATCACTGCTTCATCATTTGAAAACAAGAGGTTATTTGATCAAATTAATGACAAGTAATTTAGAACCAATAAAATATTTAGGATAAAAAGCTCTTAGAAACTGTTACCGTGAGAATCTCTTACATGAATGATTTTCAGTTGGTTGACTCTCAATCAATTATATATAATGACCACTGCCACCTAAATGTATTCACAAGAAGATGTCTAGATTTCCACAGGCCTTAGAGCTAAGTGATTAATAATGTGATGAGCTCTGTTTTATCTACAGGTCAACAGAAAACACATCTTTGCAACTCAAGGGTATTTAGGACTCAAGATCCATATATACTTATAAAATTTTTAAAGGCTTTTTAAAAAAACTTTATTTATTTTGAGAGAGAGAGAGAGAGAGTGTGTGTGTGGCGGGGGGGTGGGGGGGGGAGGGAGACAATCCCAAGCAGGCTCTGCAGTGACATTGGGGAGCCCAGAACAGGGCTTGAATTCATGACCATGAGATCATGACTTGAGCCAAAATCAATAGTCAAAAACTTAACCGACTGAGCCACCCAGGTGCCTCATAACTAAATTTTAAACATTATTTTAGGAATATACTCTTGATATATATGACACATTCCTCTGGTTTTGCAACATTTTTAAAAAATTGTTTATTCCACTCACTCATTGATTCAATAAAACATCTATCCACCCAGAATAATTATTGAGGCAAATAGCCACTAAGTTTCCCCAAATAAGCCTCACATCTTGGAATTCACTCCCTTGTGGGATCCCCTCTTGATGGATGGACTAGAGCAAGGGAGTCACTTCTAGTGAATTGAATATAGAAAAATTGATGTCACTCCTGAGATTAATTAGAAAAAGATTTTGACTACTTCCAATAGACTCTGCCTCCCTCTTTCTCTTGGAGCCCCTTATTCTGAGAGAAACAGGATAGCATGCTATAAATAGCCCTATGGTGAGGCTCATGTGCCAAGGAGCTGATGTTTCTGGCCTAATGTCAGTGACCATCTCTAAGTAGCCAACAGCCAAATGAATGACCTTGGAAGTGAATGCCCCCACTGACACTCTGAGATAATCACAACACTGTGCCAAAACCTTGACTGTAACCTCATGAGAGATCTTGAATCACAAGCATCTCTATGTGGTACCTGGATTCCTGATTCAAAGAAACTGTGAAATAATAAATGCTTGTTGATTTGAGCTGCTAACTTTTAGTTTAATTTGCTATATAACAATAGAT
Source organism: Proteles cristata cristata (assembly GCA_017311185.1). Lineage (NCBI taxonomy): Eukaryota > Metazoa > Chordata > Mammalia > Carnivora > Hyaenidae > Proteles > Proteles cristata. The sequence continues at coordinate 2,804,642 of JAESUZ010005169.1, forward strand.
AAATAACATAGGTAAGGACATAACTCTGAAAAATGATTTGTGATGGATACAAATGTATCTTTACCTTGGGCAATTTACAAATTCTATCAGTGTCTTTGTTTTTCAAAGAAGTATAATGGTAATAGTACCTCTCACATTAAGTTATTTTCACCAAAAAACTGAAATACACATACAAAAACCTTAGAGTGGTTCCTGATCAACAGCAGACAGTAAATGTTAGTTATTAATGCTCATTTGTTTGAACACTAATATAAAGGAAGTAAAATCCTTCCAATTAAATGTGTGAAACTGAGCATGTAAACAAGTCTCAGTGTTCTCTCATTTGCTAAGTACCACTTCTGTATCAGCCAGCGTGCTAGTCTCTGTAGTGAATAAAGGGAGAAAATAAGATACCTGCATTCAAGAATATTAATTTTTGGCCACTGCTGAGTGCAAGATGGTTGGAAGACTGGCCGCTTTCCTCAAGGACACCTTGGCCAAGGAGCCGGGGCGGGTCACATCCTTTATCATTGTGGGCCTCATTATAATTCTGCCCACCCTCAGCCTCTTCACCAAATATACCACCATGATCAGCCAAGCCATGCTCTACAACTACCCGGGGTCCCTCTGAGGTAATGGGAACATATCCTATGTGCTGAGCCACCCCCAGAATCCGCAGGTCTCAAGTTTGGAGTGGCTAAAGAAATTTGAGAGCACCTCCAGTGATGTGGAGGAGGCCCCCTCCCCTGTGGCCAATAAAATGTAAAAAGTGACCACCTTCTCCCCCAAGAAAAAGAATATTACTTACAAGGGAAAGAGAGCCAATAAAAAATAAATACAATAAATAAAATTTTTGATATGTTAAATGCCAAGAAGTACATAGAAGGAACATGTACCATGCATATTTTGATAACATTTCAAAATCTCATTCTGTTTGAAATATTCTCTAAATGTCCACGTGATTTTTTCTTTAACTAATGGATGGTTTAAAAGTGAGTTGCTTAGGGGCGCCTGGGTGACTTAGTCGGTTAAGCATCCGACTTTCGCTTAGGTCATGATCTCGCAGTTCGTGGGTTCGAGCCCCGTGTTGGGCTCTGTGCTGACTGCCAGCTCGGAGCCTGGAGCCTGTTCAGTCTGTGACTCCCTCTCTCTCTGACCCTCCCCTGCTCACGCTGTCTCTCTCTCTCTCTCTCCTAGAAATAAATAAAACATTTAAAAAATAATAAAAAAATAAAAGTGAGTTGCTTAATTTGCAACCTTTTTAGAATTTTTCCAGATATTTTAATTGATTTTGATTTTTTAACTTATTTTTATTTTTTAGTTAACATACAATGTACTATTCGTTCTGAGTGTAAAGTTTAGTGATTCAGCACTTTCATCCAACACCCAATGGTCATCACAAGTGTGCTCCTTAATCAACATCACCTATTTTACCCACCCACCTGGCCTTTGGTAACCATTAGTTTGTTTTCTATTGTTAAAGGTCTGTCTCTTGGTTTGCCTCTCTCCCCCCACCCCTTGTTCATTTGTTTTATTTCTTAAATTCCACATATGAGTGATATCATATAGTATTTGTCTTTCTCTGACTTACTGATTTCAATTTGAATTCCTTATAATCAGAGAGCATACTCTATATAATTTTAAATCTTTGAAATTATTGAGACTTTCTACTGAACTAACCCATTTGTTCATTTATTATAAACATGTTTTGTGTCTTTTATCATAGCTACAGTAGTTACTAATAACTATTTCTGGTACTCTAAAATTTAATTCATTTCAAGGTCTATCAAAATTAACTGTCTTTTCTTTTCTGTTATGTCATATATTTTCTATTTTTCCCTACATGTCTGATAACTACATTGTATCTTGGATATTGTGAATGATTCATTGTAGAAACTGGATTCCTGATGTAATGGCCATATTACTGTGCCCGTACTTGAAATAAAATATCTATCTTTCTTATGGTAGAAAGCAGCAGAAATCTTTATTCAGTTTTTGAAGCTTTAACTGTGCTGCTTACAGTTTTCTTTGGTCATGTGTATTTCACATAGTAAACCAATTATTTAGCCCAAGAAACAGTAGGTTTCTATTGCTCTCTTCTTTAGAAATCACACTTTCCATCTGTAATGCTCATCTAGACCTATCTACACTGGTTATTTGAGTCACTTCAACAGTGACTTTCTATTGAGATTTAGCCACCTCCTCTGAAGCTACATGGGGCTTTTCCTTAGTCAAAAATTATATAAATGGGAAACTTATCCAATGTTTCTTTCTTTTCCTGCTTTTGTGTAGTTGATTTTTTCTGCAGTAGCTAATTATGTTATTTATTTTGTCTCATTTTTGCTGTTCTACATATTTCACTATTTTCTGTTGTTCTTAGGTTTTTATATACATATTTAACTTGTTAGTATCTACAATAAAATAATATCATATAATTTCACAATATAATGTAAGGATCTTACAAAATATACTTCTTTTAGCCCTTTCCATACTCTGAGATATTATTTTTACAAGCATTTTATATCTCACAACATATTATTACTATTGTTTTGTTATTGTTTTTAACACTCATTCTTTGAAGAAATTATTATTATTAAATATTATTAAAATTATTATTGCACACATATTTATCATTTCTAGTGCTTGCAAATCTTTCATGTACATCTTGGTCTCCATCTAGTATCCTTTTCTTTTTGACTCATGAACTTCTTTATACAGTCGCGGATTATGTGCAGTAAACTTTGCTGACAAAATAAAGGTTATATCTTCTAGATTACCTTTTTCCCAACTGTGGACATATATGCACAATCTGGCCAATATACAATTTCTAGTTGTGCCTTAATGTGGTGGGTCATGGGCAGCACTTTCTTTTCCTCTTACTAACTGGTTATAATGATAGCAAAGGCTGCAGTGGTTATCACACTCCATAAAATGGAAGTCATGTGTTGAGAATAGAAAAGTAACAAGAGAGAGCTTAGGACCATGTTGAATTCCAACATGGAAATTCAACAACAACAACAAAAAAATCAACTTTTATATTAAAATGATATAAATGTCTACTTTACTTGTATCATTAATTTTGACCCTCTGCTTTAGCAAGTGAAATGATATAACTAACCAATATAGAATTTAGTACCTAGAAATGGAATGCAGTCCTTGCAAAACCTGAAATATGTAGTATAGCTTAGCAGATGAACACTGGCCATCAAGGACACAGTCTGGAAAGCTAGCGATTGCTGAAGAACCTGTAATATCTTCTAAGGTGTAGCATGTGTCAATAAAGAACTATAATTCTAGGGGAAAAATGGTAAAAATTAAGAATGTTAGTGTATTTGGATGCTTTAGTTCTGCTTTTACAAAAACCTTATGAAACAAGGATGGGTTTTTATCTAAATCTAAGCATTATGAAAAATGTGCAATGAAGTTTAGAAATGATGTTCTTTTATCTATATTTTAAATTCCAAAATGACTGACATCTATATGCATGGGGAAAACAACCTCACCTGACGCTAATAAAAGATGGCTCTCAAGAAATAAGATTGTGCCCGTAAGACTTTCTGAAGCATCATTCGGTAAGTGTTTTCTACCACATAATGGGAGCCTGACAAGCAGCATACTTGAATTAAAGGTCTTCTTCTTTCCCCTCAAACCTATTATTTCAAATGACCCCAAGTTATATGTGATTAAGTTGAGAGTGACTCTGATGGGCAGAGCAAGAGTCTAGTATAGTAAAGACTTGAGATTTAAGATTATTAATAATTTCTAAATATCATTGTCTCATAATTTCCCAGAGTGACCAATAGACAGGAACCTAGTAAAGTTTTGAAGAAATTATATTACCAAAAATACTACTAGTTTTACTGGAGAAAGCCTGTGATTTTGGACTTCTAAAACAACCTCAAAGAGAACCCCAAAACAGATTTGTAGAAAATAGGTTAAGAAAACTGGCCCCAAGCAAGTCCTACTCTTTAAGGTCCACTTCAGAGGAGTCAGAGAAGATAATGCACACAGAACAATATCATTAGGTTAAATTAGAAACCATAGAAGAAAATGGTTGAGGACAGAATGCCCAGTAGACATAATCAGTGGTTGCCAGATTGGCTAACCAAGAAACTTATTTTACTTCTGGTGTATGTGTATGTCTATGTGTGTGTGTTGGGGGGGGGTATCTTAGCAATTTGCCCATTACAGGAATTGGTCATTTGATTCAGTGGTGAGACTTATGTGTTTCTCATTCTCTTAATTGGAGTTAGAATTGCAAATATTCTATTATACACCCTCCCACCAAAATGGAATCATATATGGACCTGCATATTAGCCAGAAATCCAAGACTTCATATAGTAACTAATAAGTTTTTGGTACTTTGAGGTTACCTACTTTAGAATAGGGTTGAATGTAGTCTGTGCATCTGAAGAAATATGTGCAAAAATACTTCACTATCCAGATCTGCTAGCTGTGGGAGTTCTCATTTGACACAGAAATAGAAATTTAGTTGGGTAACAGCCATCAAGAGAAAAAGATATGTTGCTTAACAAACATCCATTTTTATTACCTATTGCTGTGTGACCAATTTATTGAGAGACTATATGCAAATGGACAATACCAGATCAATATGGCATTGTAACTTGACTCAAAATCTGCAGCAACATCTTGGGAAGCCAAACTACAAAGTCTATGGCAATTGGCCCAGAATAGTCAGGACTCAGTCAACAATTGCTGGCTTATCTGCCTTGTTTCCCCAGCATCCAAATCAGGGCCGGTCATATAAAATCAAATATGTATACCAAACCAATCACATAAAATGATCACTTGTAGCTGGCTTGCCTCAACATCTCTGGGCAAAATATCCAATCATACCTGAATCTTTCCATTTATTCAAGATAAAGCTTTCTCATCCCCATTGTGTCTGTGAGTCTCTGCCAAATGCAAGTGATGAGGGCTGAGTCCCTTGTAAGAATAAATAATCTATGCCCCCCCCCCCACACCTCAGTTAGGTTATCTGAGTCGATGGGAAATGTCAACTTTTGATTGGTTCCCCAAAGAAATATTCTTTTTTCTTTCATAATCTTTCCCCTTTGCTACTGGTTGAACTGAGGCAGAATATAACATGATTGCAGGAGCAAGACAATCTTATTCAACCATAAGATGTTGAAGGTGGAAGATGGGACTGTGTTTGCTACCTTTTTCGAGTGCAGACATTACATCTAGTTGGAATGTATAGGAAATAAAATAAACTTCAATTTTGTTTAAGATATTAAATACTTAGAAATCTTCCTTAAATAATAATAATCTTCTATAAATAATATAGAACTTAAAATGTCATTTACTTTGAAGCAAAATATAATTAATATATAATTATATATAATCTTTTTAAATATATAGTATATATACTAATATATATACTATATATACTATATATACTATCTACTAGTATATATTAGTATATGTAATATATATACTAATCTTTCTGAATAATATCATTGGATGAATATTGACATATTTGTACAGTTATATAACCATCACAAAGATCAAAGCACACATTTTAATCCACCATGGCTCTTTGCTGTTAACTATCTGCCCACTTTCAGCCAGTTTCAAGCATCAATCAATTTTCTAGCCTTGTATTGTTTTGCCTTTTCTGAAATGTCATATAAATGGAGTTATGAAATATTTATCCTTTTGTTCATTCACTTAGCACATTGATTTTGAGATTCATTCATGTTATTGCCTGTGAAAATGTAAAAATAAAAGGATGGATACCAGTAAATAGGGGATCTAACTCCAGAGACAAGTGAACATGAATTCTATGGTTACACCTGTTCTATAGACCATAGAAGTCTCCTGGAGGGATACTCTAAGCCACAAAAGAGGACACTTGATAGGTAAATTATACAAATCCTCACATTATACACATAATAGGTAATGTATACAGATAGTACTTTAATAAATATCATCTAAACCATTGCTTAGAGACATAAGTAGCAATAAAATTATAAATATTTGTCAATGTATGTCTCTGTGGAGGAGGACTGACATGGCAGAGCTTGGATCATGGAACTAATAGTTTTCATTATAACCTTCTGTGCATTGTTTTTACTATAATGAAGGCAATAAATATTATTAATCAGAAAAATAATTTTGGCAAATGATTATAGAGGATGATATACTGAATGAGAAGCCAAGAAAATGGAGAAATGAAGAATGGAAGCTCAGTAAACTGGAAGAGAGTGCATGATGATGTTTTCTCAATTCAGGTCTAAGTTTGGCACACAGAAAAGTAATGTATAAATTCAAATTGATGATTATATTTGAATAAAGGTAAAGCAGAAATATATAGACCTTTTGTCTCTAGATTTAGATAACTAGTTGTTCCATCCTTAACAGGTCTTAAAATTGTTTCCATCAAAAAAAAGTTCATAAATCTGAGCTGTTAGAATTAAAAAGAAAAACAAAATTTTACCAGCATGTCAGTTACTAATTTACCCAATGGAGTCACCCTGCTTGTAATTAAAGCTGGATTTATTAATAGAAATAGAAGGGGAAGAAAAAGGGATTTGTAATAGTAGGTCAATAGGCAGATGCCAGCATCAGGATCAGTTCTGCGGCAGAAGAGACATCAAGAGCCACAAGGAATAAATTAGGCTTAAGGTTTAGATTCAAAGCAGAGAACAGTAATGAAGGTGGGTATTGGTTTCAGGTCAGGTCTTGGGAAACTATGTGATGCAAAATAGGAAAATTATTGATTGTAAGAACTCAGAGGAGAAATTATAGAAGAAGAAATAGATTTTAGTGATCAAGTCTAACTTTTTGATCCAGATCCAGTTGGACTTGTTGATCTCAAACTTGTTAATCAAGTCCTGATTCTCTTCTCACTAGCTGAACAAACTTTAGCAAATCACTTCTTTCTATGCTTTAATTTAGCTTTACGTTGCCGATGTGACTGTAACAACATTAGCAAAACTAACAATGATATCTAAAGATATATATACATTGACTATGTGTTAAACACTTTATATTTTATCTATAAAGTTAGGTAGCTTTAAGCGCTCTACAGCTCCTTAATTCTGATTTTATGAAGTAGAACTGAGATTTGAAGAGTGGTGGTATCAGGGGTAATTTTGGGCATTTATCCATTTTGATACAAGTATCCTAACCTAACCATTATTCAATTGTCACCAAAGAAGTTCTTCCTATATGTATAAATACTATGTTTGCCAGATTGAAATGCCTTCAGGATCCAAGACAATAATAAAAATTTGTGGGGTGAATGGATATGGTACTATAGGGATTTAGAAAATTTGTCTGGTCATGCCTACTCTGATGAGCATTCTGATTCAAATACATTTAAATCAATGTAGCGATTAGACAAAACTAAATCTACACGTCAAGGCATCAAAACTTTTATTAGATATAAATCTATTTATCTACCTATTACTTATCTATTAATTAATTTTCTTGTAAATCTCTGCAATGGGTTCTTTTGATGACCCATTAAGAACCCCTTTACATTGATGGTACACAGAAAAGAGACCTTGTTAGCATAATCTACTACTGGCTTATACCAGCTTCCTATTCCAAAGAAACATCCTCAGGCAAACAGGAGTTATGGTGCAGAGCCAATGATTGAAGGATTAACAAAAGGCTGACGTTTTTTGGTTCAGAAGATTAACGTTGTATGTGCAAGTGACGTTCTAGAGCTTCCCTACATGATCGGGATGGAGCACGTCTCCACTTGAGAAGTTCACGCTTGCTTAGCTGTTTACCACCTTACACTGGTGCCATTTCTCCTCTGGGCAACACACCTTTGGCAATTTGAACAGAATACACATCTCAGACTTTTTTTTTTTTTTAATTTATTTTTTTAAATGTTTTTATTTATTTCCAGGAGAGAGAGAGACAGCGTGAACAGGGGAGGGTCAGAGAGAGAGGGAGTCACAGACTGAAACAGGCTCCAGGCTCTGAGCTGGCAGTCAGCACAGAGCCCGACGCGGGGCTCGAACCCACGAACCGCGAGATCCTGACCTAAGCGAAAGTCGGACGCTTAACTGACTAAGCCACCCAGGCGCCCCTCACATCTCAGACTCTTATAAGTTATCTAACTGAAGATAACATCCTCTTTTCCTCACAGAATATGCCTTCTTTTCTATTATAGAGACTAAGCACATAAAATGAAATACCTCTAAAATTAAAACAAATTATCCAGATACTCACTAAAAGACAAACTTTAGAGGTAAAAAGAAGTTAATCATATCAGTTATGCTAAAACTGGAGGGATAACCCCACCTTCCCTAACTACTTTGAAATAAGTCATGGGGTTGTGAAATGTTATCTTTGTCTGAACTTGAAATTGAGATTCTTACAAAAATTCAGTGTTCAATTACTCTTTCTCCAAAATGGAGTAATCCATAAAACACTTCAATAATCGTAAAAGAAATTATGAAGGAATCAAAATGCATATAAATATGAAGGTGAAGAAAAGAATACAACAAACTGGAGAAAATTATATTCATAAAGACCCTGGATCTTAGAACTGATAAACAAAGACTTCTAGTCTACCTTAATTCCCTCCAGAGTTCTTCAGAGTACATTAATTCTTAATAAACATAAATAACTCTTATACTGACAATTCCTACTTCTGAGACAAGTACTAGAGTGCCTGTCACATTTTGAAAAATGTTTTATTGCTATAACTTACAGAGACAAGATTAGGTGGTAAATTGATTTCTCAGTGTATGTAGTGAAATTTTAAATTTTCTTCTACTGATATATCCCACAGTAGAGTGTGATCAAAATAACCTGGCTTTATAGCAACAGAGTCTATAAAGCGTTTGATGAATACTGTCTTTAGTCAGAATCTCTAATCAATTACTTATCTGTATAATAGAACAACTTTGTGGCAAACTACCATAAAAGATAAATACTAATGCTTATAATTTTAATATTTAATTGTACATAATTTGTTTTCCACAGATGCTGGCTTATTGAAACATAGAAAAAATCACATGAAATTTGATGCCACTTTTTTTTTAAATGTAGAATTATGCTTTTAAAAATTCATTAACATAAAATGGGAAGGCAAGAAGAGAATCTCTGATACAGTGTCTTTCTCCATATCCAGGTATTATGCAGGTTAATTTAATATTAATCTGGCTTATTGTTGATTTGACTTTATGAAAAGTAGAGTCAGATACTTAACTGAAGCATTTAAAACAAAATATTTAGAGGGCGCCTGGGTGGCTCAGTCGGTTAAGCGTCCGACTTCGGCTCAGGTCATGATCTCGCTGTTCGTGGGTTCGAGCCCTGCGTCGGGCTCTGTGCTGACTGCCAGCTCAGAGCCTGGAGGCTGTTTCAGAGTCTGTGTCTCCCTCTGTCTCTGACCCTCCCTGCTCACGCTGTCTCTCTCTCCCTCTCAGAAATAAAAAAAAAAAAAAAAAAAAAAAATTTAGCCTGAGGCTTAGAAATATCTATGTATCTGTCTTAACTTTCTAATAGTAAAAAAACAAAAACAAACAAACAAAAAAACTATTTTGAACTAAATAAGGAGGAAGTATAACTTTTACCTCCTAGATTAAGATACATTGGGGTGAAGATTTGGAAGTATCAAGAAAAATGATAAAAGCTGCAATGGGATGAACTGACAGAAGTTTACTGGATATTTTTAGGGTGAGAGAAAGGAAACTCTAGTGTGAATTGATTAGCTTTCTCTTTACGTAGGGAGTTTATAGGCAGTTATTATCACTTATCCTCCATTTCCATGGAGAAGTTTTAAATGAACCTGAAAAACACTTACATCAGGTACACTTAGGAAGTTCTCAACTGCCCGCCTCTATAGCAGATATGTCATGATAGCATCTGCAAAGAGAGAATAGACTATACACCCTACTAGAAAAAAATATATGTGTATATCTGCCAGCATATAGCAGTTGAACAAAATGGATTTACAAATCTCTTTTTACCTCAAGATTTTGTATATGTATTTTTTTTCACAGAAGTGATAGCCGAATGAATTGCATTAAAAGCTGGAGTTTGCCACAGGCTCTTACTTCCGCAGCTATAATAGTCATTCTTTTTCTTGACCCTTTCATTTGGAAAAAAAAAAAAAAAAAAAAAAGAAAAGGAAAAAGAAAAACTTAACTTTTCACTGTATCTCTTCTTTGTTTTTTTGAAAAAAAATTATGTCTATTTTTGAGAGAGACAGAGAGACACAGTATAAGCAGGGAAGAGGCAGATAGAGAGGGAGACAGAATCTGAATCAGGCTCTAGGATCTGAACTGTCAGCACGGAGCCCAAACCGGGGCTCAAACATACAGACCTTGAAATCCTGACCTGAACCAAAGTCAGATGCCCAACCAACTGAGCCACCCAGGTACCTCTCACTGTATCTCTGTAGTACACAATTTTTTTTATACCATCTCGGTAGACAGGAAACCCCTATACATGAATTCTCTTTTAATGCAGGAATAGAACTCTAGCGAGCATAAAAATCAATGTGTTGTGTTCTTGGTTATGTAGCTGTCAATAAAATCCCTTGTTGATTCATGATTTTTTTTTACTTCATCATACATTTGTCTTTTCATTAAAATTCAGCATTAAGACAAAGTTGTTTGCAGTGAAAGTTTGTAGTTAAGAGTGGAGTGAAAAAGGAAAGGCATTTTTATAAATCAAGAATGATCCAGGGGTAATCTTATGGAAATCTCCCTCCTACAACATGTTGATTTGAGTCTCAGATGAAATTGTGCAGGAGTAAATTATTCAACTTGAGAAAAACAAGTCTATTCTAATAAAAGAAAAAGAAAGTAAAATGGAAAGGAAATAAGTTTACAGATTATTCTACATGGCAAAAATAGCTTCTCCTAATTGCTTCAAAATTAAAAAAACCCACACACTTAATATTAATTGCCTCAAGAATTATTCATGGTATCTCCTGTCTATTGGGTAATTCTTGTCTTATCTGAAGGAAGTACAGCCTTTCTTTTAGTGGCTCTCAGGCAGTGGAATGGAATAGGTGCATGTACTGTGGCCTTCAGCTATCCTACAATAGTCTTCTGACTTTCCTTCTAAAGAGACAAATGTTTCTGGATTTGACAAAGATGAGCAATTTCAAACTAATGAAATTGAAATAGTTAGACCACCAATGCTTTTGAAATCTATTGACAAAATCTTTTATTATGATGGGACAATTATATAATAACAGACCTTCCTTTAAAAAGAAAAAAACAAACCTCTGATTTGTTGTATTTGCCATTTTCAGTGGTGTAAATATTTCCAACAATGTTGATACCAGATTAATAGCATATCAAGGAACACTGAGGAAAAATGTGCAGTAGCATACTATTGTATTTATTTATCACACACTGAAACAATAGAATACATAACCTTGAGAGTATAGATAACAGAAAGTGGTAAACTGGAGTTTTTTAAGGATTTACCTCTTTAAAAATAATTAAAACGTACATCTAAGCAATATAAATTTTAACAATCACTTTGAAAATTCTGGAAAATTAAAAAAATTCTTATGAGCCAGTATGAATTGGCTCCAGCTTATTATTGAATACAGTCACCTCCCCAACACACAAGCACATGTGTCATATGTATACATGTCTTAATTCAAGCTGCTTTATTATACATTTTTGTTTATTTAATGTGTATTTATTTTGGAGAGAGAGGGAAAAGAAAGAGAGGACTGAGAAGCAGGGTGGGTGGGGGGGTGAGGGGGTGGAGAGGGAGACAGAATCCAAAGCAACTCCAGGCTCTGAAGCTGTTAGCACAGAGCCTGACTCGGGGCTCAAACTCACAAAATGAAAGATGATGACCTGAGCTGATGTCAGAAACAACTGACTGAGCCACCCAGGTGCCCCTGCTCTGTTATAGATGAATTGTAGTAGTGAGCTTTACTCTAAAGTCTACAATGTCAACTACTTTAGGGCTAATCTGGTGACGAAGATAAAAGAAAAAGTGGGTCATTACAAAATAGTATTCGCTTTGAGAGCCTTTCTTAAGAGCTTAAGGGATTGTCCTTAAGGCACTTAAAAACACGGAGCTAAATTTCTAAATCTCTAGTACTTGTTGCCACGTGAAACTAAATTGAGGATACCTGAGTATGCATGACATAAATAATGTTCTTAATTCTTAGATGATCCCTCTGTCCCCAATTCCCAGCTTTGGTCCTATCTTGGCATGCTGTGGTAAAACTCTTGACAAGTGTCTTTTTAACTCAATTTTTTTTTTTTTACCCTATGAAAGAGATCCTTCTTGTTTGCTCTCTTACCACTTGGTCTTCTTCTGCCTTCAAATGCCCTGTGAAGGAGAGGATTCCCTAAGTAGATGGCATACTTCTTCAGTAAGAGGTGGTATAGCATTACATAGTAAGCAGAAGGCAGACATTTTGACTACTCCCTTTTTTGTTTTTAATTGAAGACTCCATCAGAAATAAGAGTGGCTTTAGTGTTCTCTGTCACCTGAATGCCACTTACGAAGTTAAATTTAAGGAAGACACATGGCATAAAAAAAAAAAAACTCTTTTTTTTTTTTTTAAGTAATGTTTGCTTATTTTTGAGAAGGAAAGAGATAGAATGAGTGGGGGACAGATAAAGGGTAAGGGAGACACATAATCCAAAGCAGGCTCCAGGCTCTGAACTGTCAGCACAGAGCCCAACATGGCCTCCAACTCATGAACTGTGATATAATAACCTAGTTGGACGCTTAGCCAACTGAGCCACTCAGGCATCCCTAAAAACAAAACTCTTAATTTTTTCTTCATTATATATATATAGCAAGACAAGAATCAGAAAAGTGAAGTAATATGTCCAAGATTAAATAAAGTAAGTGCCAATGTTTGAACCCGGGGGTGCCTTATTCTAAAGTTCATCCTTCCATCAACTCTTTTTAATTTAATTCTGTATTACATCTCAAAATTAATGAGCACTGAGTGTTTTAACTATACTGGCATGAAATGTTAGTCTCCAAATACTCCTCTATTTCAAAGGATCTCAATCAAATCTCAAAAAAAAAAAAAACTGCAATTAACTTTCAAGGGTGCAGTTAACTTTCAACGGAGAAACCCTGTGGGAAAAGATCAGTGATATGAAATGATGTTAACGGTAAATAAAATAAAGTAATTAAAATGAATTGATTGACAAAAATCAGGCAATTTAACATTTGTTCATAATAATATTCCTGTTATTTCATTATCTTTTTTTCAGTCAAAATTATACAAATTAGGTATAGAGATATGGTCTAAGACAGTGTTTTCAAAAGTTTTAGAACATGGTCTACAGTGAGAAAAAATTATATCAGGACAGAGTACATATGCACATACTAAAAACAAAAAACAAACAAACAAACAAAGTGTTCCAAAGCAATGCTTGGCCCTTCTTAGGTAAAACTTCCCCTATTTTATCTATTCTATATAATTCATCTTACAATACTGTTCTGACCCACTAAATTGGCTTCATGCCTATTAATAGATTACAACCTGCAGTTTGAAAATCATTTATGTAAAGTGCACAACACTTACTAGCTTTGGTAAAATTCTTTACCCTATCTTTTAACCTTATGTCATCTCATAGAACAATAGATGAAGAAATTCTGCAAATTACCTGGCATCAGTTCTCTGTTTCTTCCTTCACATCTAAATATTGTATTATTTGTTTATATTCTTCCTAAGCAATGCCCCTAAATGCATTCTAATCTTTGGTAGTTTTTATTGATATGCTTTCTTCATTTTATTGGGCAGAAATATTACTCTGGAACTTTCAGTCTCTCATCCTTGATCTGAACTCTGGGGTCCCATACAACTCTTCCTTTCCCGCAGAACACCTTAAATATTTGAAGAAGTCTTTTCTGTGTCACTCTAATTATTTAATCAAGAATATAAACAGCTAGTTATTTAATATCCTGCATATGACACAGTCTTGAGTATCTGGTATCTCTTGGCCACTCTTCCTGGAGTTCACTCTGATTCATTTATGTTCCACTTAAAGCACTTTGCACAGAACTGAGCATGATTCTCAAGGGTTGTCTCTCACTAACTCCCTTTAACATTAACTCTCATAAGATCCAAAACATTTATTCATATATTCCTTTGATATCCTCTTCATCTGCTTCCTTTTTTACATGTGAAAAATTTATTATGGGACATAAAATGTAGACTTCAACTATGAATTTAGAATTGATCTTCGAAGTTATTTTCAGACACTGCATGCAAAAAGAATCCTTAGCTCCCCGTTGTTAGATCATGTCAGCCAACATCCAATCTTTCTCCAAAACATATGCTTTAATAGGATCTGTTTATTACAGGCTTGGTTAGATTGTCTTGTTTTTGTTTCTGTTTTTGCTTTTGTTTTAGGTTAAACACTAAAACTAGTAAAGAATTATCTTCTATTAATTGAACGTTTCATTGTAGCTGAAAATCTTATATAGTGACCTCTAATTTTCTTGACTCCTCAAAAAGAAAATTCAGAAACTCTCTACTTAATGATTTTTACTTTTGGGTGAAAAAACATTTGTACAAAATGGATCTATTTGAACAGACTGGTGCTGTGTGTGTGTGTGTCGGGGGGGGGGGTTGAATTGATAGATAATTATAAAAATTAAAAGAATTAAGATAAGATGAGCTTAGAAAGACTAATCAAACTTTAGTGACTAAAACGTAGACCCAAATACTATTACATGTTTTCATTCATTTAACACTTAACTTTTGAGCACCAAATTTGTGTTGTTGTTGTTGTTGTTGTTGTTGTTGTTGTTGCTATTTCTCACTCCAGCTGAACTTTTTTTGTTGAAACTTGCTTACTACTGGAAGACTAAAGGATATCACCGTTTTCTGGTAACTTTTTCATATTTTGAAGCCTTTATTTTGTGAATCTATACTGGTCTGAGGTCACTGTTACATTATTTTTTTCTAGGAAGTAGATTTTAACTTGAGATAGCTTGAAATAGTTTTTTCTTTCTGTTACCCAAAATTAACTAGAAGATTGCACCATTACCATGCCTTTTCCAAACTCATTTTTTTTTCACCTGTCAGTTTCACATGCCATAATTTAAATGTCAGGAGTTCTTGGGTCTAAACAGAGTAATTAAATAAGCACTGACATTGACAATTGGATTATGGGAGAATCCTAGAAATTTCAGAGGACAGCTTTGATAAGCAAAGCATGGGCATTCCCTAATGTGAGAAGACTCCATGACTATATCACAGGTTTCAGGAAAGGAGAACAGGCTGAAAAAAAATTTTGTGGTATTATATGTTCAAAGAGAAAAGATTTGTTTCCATGTTCTTGTTTGAAGAAAGAAGGACAACTTCATTAGCACAGATTACGTAGGAATAAATGTTGATATATCACAATGTACTAAAATGTATTTTGCTTCCTTTAAATATTGTATAAACAAGGGGAAATAGGAAGTATATCCTAAGGCATGGTCTCTTAGTTAAAGAGAAAGTAAACAAGCAATTAACAATAGGCAGTAGTGACTTTTTTCCCTTTCACTTCTCTTTATGTCTTTCTTGATGTGAAAATGGAAGTGCTTCTCGTTTAATTAAAGCTTTTAAAGCAACTTCAGATGTAGTCTTTCAATTTAAATTCCATACCCCTTCTCCTGTCATCCCTTTCTTTCTAAAATCCCCAACACCCCATAACATAGTCCTTTTCTGATATCAGTCTATCATATTTTGAGCTTTGAAAATTCCTTTCCTTTCTAGTAAATAGCTTATCACATCATAATCCTAGTCCGCAGTATTATTTATTCCCTCTCCCCCTCATTGATACTGGTCATACATTTTTAGTAAGATGACTGAAGAACAAACCAGAAGCTGTAACTTATTGGTTTCTGATACTGGAACTAACAATCATCCACTAATTGACCAAACCACATTTTCACTACATGGTTATCTCCCAACAATGCAGTGACCTGTGGAATGAACATAAAACATTCTTTCTGACCATTGAAGCATGAAATGTTAATTCAAACAGTCAAAATTTATAGATTACTCAAAACACACTTTAAGAGAATTCTTGCACTTAAAACTTAAATTCTAGCCAGTGAATATTTATTACACAAAGGACCACAATTCTTAGATTATACCTAAGAATCTACCACTTTGTGTGCCTATTTGATCTCATGTCCATTTAATGTACTTCCTCTATTCTGCCTTACAAACTACATGTGCCTACTACCTTTGTGTATTTTCTCTGAAGTTAGATTTGATAGATGAGAGGTGCTGGCAAGAGACTGGAGATTAGGAATTTTATGCCCTCATTCTCTTTGTTTTGGGCTGAATCTCCCACATTGCCTACACATACATGGTGGTTTGAATCCCCAATAAACAGCCCTTCCATTCAGGGACACAACTCCCACTGGAGGTGCCCACTGGTGGTTCAACCTCTTCCACGTGAAGTCTTCAGGTTCTGGGAGTACCCTTTTTGCTTGCCCTTCCACTTCTGGACAGGTAGGAGGTAGTATTTTAATCAAGGATCACTTTATCATTTTTGCGGGATATTGATCTCATAAGATTTGTAGTTACTATTGTGTTTATTCCACATATTGAACTAATTGGATTGAGAGTTATTTTCCTAATCTGACGTAGACTGATAATGTTTTGAAGGTAATTTGTATACCTTAGTGAATCTTGTGAACTGCTGGATTTCAAATTCAGATTCCTTGGCAAAACACTTTGAAGTGATAGGAAGAAGGATCTTTCTCCACTTTGTTTCCATTCCCTTAGCTGGAACTATATACATTTCCATTTATCTAAATAAGCCTATGACAGTTTATCACAGACCTTATACCAGAATCTATTATGTTAGCAGCTAAATGCAGACTCTTAAAATAACAATCAGAGGATGAGATCATAAAGTCCTACCCTTGACTAAAATAAGTCTGACTTATAAAATAAGTCTGTATATGGCTGATATACCTGTAAACTAGAATTGTGATATTAAGCAAAGAATTTGTCCTCACTGCCTATTTTATTGACTATGAAATCAGAAAGATGTCTTTTAAAAGACTTTTGAATGTAATTAATTGAGATATATAGGCACTGCTAAAATAATATAGTGTTAAAGAAATTTAAGACAGATATATGATAAAATGTCCATTAGAAAAGATAATTCTTGACCTGAAAACTATTCCTATTTTGATGAGCCCTTCTAAAGGGAAAAAATAAGGAATTTTAGGTCTATATTTTTTTCACATGATATTATTAAAAAGATATTTTTGGAAAGTCTAATTTTATAATCTGTCATAATTATTCTGCATGATGATTTTTAACCTTCTTAAACTTTATGTCTGTATTATTCAATGCTACTTTTCAAGCTCCATCAAGATTCAAGAGAGTCATTCAGTATTTTGTAAATGCGCATAATTAAAAACTCAAATTTCTGCTTTTTCAGACCAAAGTAGGTTTAAAATACCTAGACCCAATGATGGGAAGTCAGTTCTTTCCTAAGAATAATTTCATTGACCAGTGCAGCAAAAGTCTTCATTAGAATTCAAGTATGTGAAGAGGTACATCTTGTCTATTTCACCTGGCATGGTACTTGCTAATTGGTAGATACCTCAGCTAAATTTTATACAGACATTTTACCCAAATTAATAATTTGGAAGACACATATGTAAACTTCTTATGCAATATCATAATCCTTGTACCAGCTGAGAGGCACATACATTAAAGATTGTAGATCCTTTAAATGTCCTCAATGACATCAACTTTTATGAAGGTGCTCCTGAGTGTGTTTTCACCAATTCAGATGTATTACAGCGAAATTCAGTTAAAGTTCCTCTGTCTGCCCTGTTCTGGGAAAACCTTGATCGCATGCTGGATTTCTGAGTTAACAAGTTGGAATTTCTGCGCTATTTTTGGTCTACCTTAGTGGTCTACATACTGGTAAACAATGAAACAGTAGTTTGGAGACGGAAAGTAGAAAGTTTAATCAAGGACACTTATGATTTTTTT
Organism: Proteles cristata cristata; assembly: GCA_017311185.1. Classification (NCBI taxonomy): domain Eukaryota; kingdom Metazoa; phylum Chordata; class Mammalia; order Carnivora; family Hyaenidae; genus Proteles; species Proteles cristata. The sequence continues at coordinate 2,822,575 of JAESUZ010005169.1, forward strand.
TTTCCTGGCCAAGATAAGCCTTGTCTCCACTGGGCTGCAATCGGCCTAAACGATCACAGTTTGAGTCTCCAGAATCTCTCAAAGACACCGATGCATTTTGAGGTTTATAAGAACCTGTATTTTATGTTCTGTTTTTGACTTCAATATCCCACATTGCCAAATAGCTAAAGGAATGCATGAAAGATTTCCTATTCTTACTTGCGCACCATTTCCTAGAGACTGTTAGCTTCTAGTGGCCCTTTATTTTTGACACTTATATATCCCTCTGTTTTGACACTTGTATACCATGATACCATATGACTACCAAACTGTCTTGATGCTGGTGTCATCATCTGCAAACCCATTTGTACTGGAAGCAACAATCTGCCCTGTGCTCTGTCAACTTTTCCAGCCACAGTTTAGGTTTGCCACCATTAAGACAATATAAATAATAACTGAAGTATATGAAGCATGTAAGTAAAATTTAAGCTTTTACTTAAAATTCATTAAGCAAAAAAATCCAAACTAAAATTTACATTATTATTGACAAATAGATGGCATACATAGCCTAACTGGAACCAACATCTACAACTGTTGATCTTGCTTAGAAAAGCAATTCTTACTTAAAAAATTAAATTGGCTACCGTTTCCAAGCAGCAGATGAGTAGGTTTGGATCTAATTTTCTGCTACTGCTGAGTTTAATCTCACGATGTCCTAATTTACCTCTTCACTGTCTCCTTCTATTGTGTCTTTCAGATTCACCATGACAACTGCTTTTCTATTCACTTCTGTAATTTCTTTTATCTCATAATTTAGAATCCCCTTTGCTTTGCCTAATCATACTCTCATACTCAGAGGAAAAGTTATGTATTTAACTTTATATATCCCTTGGATTCTTAGAAGTGTCACTACTACTTCATTTTCCCAAAAAAAAAAAGTCAATGATTTTTTTTTTTAAGTTCCTGGATGTTAGAAACAGAAACCTCTTTGTTCAAATCTCTAAGATGTCTTAGAGAGGAACTAAGGTAAGGGATCAAGCACAGCTGTGTTGTATTAAAGTTGGCCTCAAATTCATTGCCATTCCTTCAACTGAGAGGGTCTAATTATCTTGTTTTATATCTGGCTTGATATTAGAGACTTGCTTGTTGATATGCTCTAGCAGAAATGTCACTCTGAAACTTGTCAGGCTGAGTCATAAAAAGGCTTACAGATCCTGCCTGGGTTTCTGGGAATACTTGTTCTTAGAGCGCTCAGCCACCATGAAAGAAGTTTAGCTACTCTGTTGTAGATGCCTCCTGGCAGGCCCTGAGACTACATGGAGGGGGGAAAAAAAAAAAAAAGCTGTGCTAGTTTTCAAGCCATCTCTGCTAAAGTGCCAGACATATGAATGAAGCCATCTTAGACCATCCAGACCACAAGCTGAATAGATTGAGTGGCTCCTGTTGATGCTATGCTGGAGAGACATACTGTGGAGTCTGTAACAAATTATTTGGAAATATCCAAATTACTAGGTAAACATTCACACTGTAAGTCACCTTATTTTAATGCCATTCTATTTTGCCAGGAGCCGCACCGGCCTCTCTGGATGGCAGTCACAGCAAGGATATGATAGCGTTTGCACAGCTCCTGCCATGAGAAGTGAAAACTGGTATCTCCTTCTTCTACTACTGGCTCATGTTGGAAATGAGGCTGCTGGTATTGACCAGACCTCACAATATTCTAGATCAGACTGACATTCCCCACACAGATTGCTCATAAAGAAAGGCATGTCCCTGCCTTCCAAAGAGATTTCAGATAAAAACATTGTGGATGATCCTTAAAAGGTTCTTCCTAAGGGCCTTGCAGATCCAAGACTTAACATAACAAAAGGGGCTTGAGTCTGGCCCTGAGACAAAGAGCCTAATTTAGAGTTAAGGGCAAATATCTACCCCTACCCATTTGTTTCTGCCTGGAGCATTTTCTGGCCTTGTATATGCTGATTACTCCCTGAGAAGGAACCTATTGAGGAACTTCTTCTTTTGTGATTATGAGAGCAAAGGTATCTCCTGAAAGACTTGTTTGACCCTTGCTCACAGAGAAGTAACTTTACCCTCTTATGCTAAAAACATTGTCTGGTATGCTAAATATGCCTACCTTCCCCATAAGATAAGCATCTAAGTCCCCTACCTCAATCACTATTGATAAAGGTTATGCAAATTTATGTTCTGGGAAATTCTCACATATCAAAGAAGTTTGTTGTCAGAAATCATTTGCCTAAAGCAAATGCCACTTCTGTGCTATCTTCAAAACACTTAAAATAAAGTTGAGCCCCAGTCAGAGCAGAGATGCCTGATCAGAAAGAATCTTGGAGCTCTCTCACTCTCTCTCACTGACACAGTCCATCCATCAGGGACCCCTGGACACTATTTTATAATCATTCTAAATGTATTTAATGGTCTGTTTTGAAGATAGTTCTAGTAGGTTAGGAATAAGGAACAGCTTTGTTTAGACTGAAAGTAACTCTATTCAAAAACTCCAACTTTCATTCAAAATCTCTTGAAGGATGTGGGGGCTCTGTGTGTGTGTGGGGGGATCTTTGTCTACATTTATTGATTTATTGATTTTTTTTTATCAGTGGGCTAATTTATGGCAACATGTAATCTCAGTCTCACTAGGTTCTCACTAGGTTCTCTGGACTATGAAGTTTTTTACATCTCTTTATTTTTAATATTTATGACTGCACCTGCCAGTTCAACAGCATCTGGTGGCATAAACTGTGAGTCTCTGGAAAGCAGAACAAATGATGACAGAATATCAGTAAGTACCTAAAGCAACACTCTCACATCCTGAGGACATCACTGATGTTTCTTTTTGTTTCTGTTTTGTTTTGAATACTTATACACATATAGAAACATAGGACTGTAACTGTAGACTATAACCAGAAGAGGCTTAATTCAATAGTTAAAACTTTTGTGGAAACAGGAAAAGAAAAATAAAGAAAACTTTTTGGATCAAATGTGTTTGGTACAAATGAAAACTGAATTGTAATTGAGGCTCCCAACAACGTAACAAAGAAGTATATGATTTTTCATTCTATCACCTAGGCCTTTACTCTCCCTTTCTTACCGCCTTTACCATGTATAGTCTTAAAAGTACCAATCCAACCAACTAAACAAACCTTGTTTTGCAGGTGAGCACTGTGAACTAACTGTAAATATATTACTCTTACCCTATAAAATAACAATTTGAAATAAACAAATTTGAAGCATTGTTTTACCATCAGCTTTTAAGAATTTCTGACCATAATTTCTGTGAAATTAGCAAACATCCATGACATCTATATGAGCCACTAAAATACGTTTAATTCTTTAAGGTTATTTTTTTTAAAATCAATCCACTTGGCTTCTTAATATGAGAAATGTATGAACTTTTAAAATACTGGGGCACCTGGGTGGCTCAGTCAGTTAAGCGTCCAACTTCAGCTCAGGTCATGATCTCGTGGTTCGTGGGTTTGAGCCCCGCATTGGGATCTGTGCTGATAGCTAGCTCAGAGCCTGGAGCGTGCTTCAGATTCTGCGTCTCCCTCTCTCGCTTTGACCCTTCCCTGGTCACGCTGTCTCTCTCTCTCTCTCTCAGAAATAAATAAATAGATAAATAACAAATAAATAAAAGAAAATACAGATACTAAAAAATTAAGACTATTACAATAAACTGACATTTAAAAGATACAAGTTGAGGGGCGCCTGGGTGGCTTAGTCGGTTAAGCGTCCGACTTTCGCTTAGGTCATGATCTCGCCGTTCGTAGGTTCGAGCCCCGCGTCGGGCTCTATGCTGACTGCCAGCTCAGAGCCTGGAGCCTGTTTCAGTCTGTGACTCCCTCTCTCTCTGACCCTCCCCTGCTCACCCTGTCTCTCTCTCTCTCCCTTAGAAATAAATAAAACATAAAAAAAAATTAAAAAAAATAAAATAAAATAAAAAAATAAAAGATACAAGTTGAAACAAAAGCAAGTCTATTGAAGTTAATCCCTGGTTAAGCAACTGAATTCTAATGCAAAGATGAGGTATATCTGCACAAACACATAAAATTATGATTTCTCTATAAGGAGAATTTGAATAGTTGTCCCTTCTGTAGTCTCTCTAAGATGCCTTTGAAAGTACCGGTGAAGGTATTAGAAATATAATGTAACCTTCCCTACAACTTATCGAATTCAACAACTCATCAACCAAATGACAAATTTAATAGCAAGATCTTGAAGAAATCCCATACTAACTGTATGCTAATTAAGAAAAACCTATTGTGTTACCATTCCATTAAACAGATCATTTACAAAAGTAATGAGGGTGACTCGTATCTCCCATGCTGCGTATGCTCACACTGAAGATTCCAGGGAACCTGGTACAACACTACCAGGTAAAGTGAGTTTCTGTGTCTCTTGAATAAGGAGTCAGCATCTGGTTTCCTTCTGCCTGTTCCATGCCCAACTCCCTTTATCCCTCTTATAATATGGTCTCTTGTTTCAAGAAATAGTGCTGCCTTCAAAGCTACTGATATAACAAAAGTATTGTTTTTGAAAGTCTTTGGGAAGAGCTGAGAGAGGATGCTTTTGCTAATTTTTCAATGTTTATATTAAAATGAAAATAAGAACAAACACAACAAAATCAGGACATGGAGGAGAGAGTTTTCCATTTCTGGAGGATAGAAGATCACTAAAAGAAAACCATTTAAAACCTGGAACTTAACTTGAGTGTTGTAATAATTCACTTGCTGCTTTGTAATATGAGACCAAGATAACAATAGGAAATGGATTTAAAGAATCAAAAATAATAACCATAACAAGTTTGAACCCAGAACCCTAAGAATAAACACTGAGGAACCAAGAAAACTCTTCTGTGAAGATTCAAAGTAATACACCTCAGAAAAATTATCTGCTGGAAGATGCCATGTAAATTTCACAGAGACATTGAGATAATAGAAGGACATTGTAAAAAGTGTACTAAATGGTGTACTAATGAGTTCTTTCATAGTGAAGCACAGATATTTCAAAAAAGGAGGATTAAGCTAGAGGATATGAAAGCAGAGTGAGCCATTACTGATAAAATACTTTGTTGAAAAGAAGGAAAAGATAGTATTTTAAAAAGTAGTTCTTCAAAGAAACGACTCATTATAAAAGAAGAAATAATGAAGAAAACAAGAAATAAATAAGAGAAGAAAATCCCCAGAATGACAAACTTAAGTTTTTAGATTAAAAAGTTTGGACATCAGATAAACTGACTTAAAAAAATACACTTGTATCTTGGTGAAATTTATGAACTCATATGATAAAGAGAAAATATATAATCTGTACAGAGAGAAGAGTTGATGTATAAAAGAAAAAAAAAACATCAGCATAGAAGTCAACTTCTCATCCACAATACTAAAAACTAGACATCAGTGGAATTTACAGACCTCAAAAAGATAGCAGACTATATATCCTGAAAACTTTTCCAGCTACAGAACACCTAAAAATTCTGGATAAAATACTGCAATCATTTTTTTTCCCACAAATAAGAGCACACAGGTTTGAGTATTAAGAAAGTAAGGGAAAACCAGCCAGTGTAACTTTAGTGTAAACTATGAGTTGCCCAGAAAATAGATATTTGCTGACAAAATTCCTTGAGCTAATAAAATCCTGGTAGATGGAACTGGTATTTTTTAAATTTTCTTTTTAATTTTTGTTTGTTTATTTGTTTTGAGAGAGAGAGAGAGAGAGAGAGAGGAGGTGGAGGGTAGGGAGATAGAAAATCCCAGGCAGGCTCTGCACCATCAGCACTGAGCCCAGGGTGGAGGCTCGATCTCCCAGACCTTGAGATCATGACCTGATCCAAGATTAAGAGTCTGATGAATAACTGACTGAGCCATCCAGGTGCCCTGGAACTGATATTTTTCAGGACACTGTAATGCTTTCAGTGGACTATGAAAAAGGTTAGAAAATCTTTTCCCCCATAAAATCATGCGATTTGGATTGGAAAATAAAGGGTCTCCCACAAGAATTTGTAACCATAGCTTTGCCCTGCGTATATTTAGGATTTGAAAGTTATGTCTATGATCTGAAAACCATGAGCTCAGAAATCATTTTAAAGTGCTCTCATCCACTAGGCCAATGCAGCTAAAAATTCTCTCTGGAGCAATGAAGCTTAAACTCAGACTTATGAGGTCACTCAAATGTGAAAATAGACCCCTGAATAAAGAAATGTGCAAGAAAACAAAACAAAACAAAACAGAAAATAGACACAAATAAATAAATATCTGAGTTAGACCCGTGAATACTCCAGATATGGATAAATATCTATGTAGATACAGATATTGTCAGAAAGGAATAGAAAACAAGTACGTATGAAAGTTAATGAAATGAAAGGACTAAGAGCACAAGCAAATAAAGAAACTTTCAACATGGTAAGATAAATAAAAAATAGTAGGTATAAATTTTAAAATATTATCTTTAAACTTTAAACTATAAATAAAAGTTCCAGATAAATAGATGGTCCATGTCCCTATATGAGGATAATCAATATCTTTATTTTAGATAAAGATAAGAATATTTTAGTTCTTCCCAACTTGATTTATAGATTCAACACAGTGCTGATTATAATCCCAGCAGGCTATTTTGTGGATATCAACCACTGGATGCTAAAGTTTATATGAAAAGTAGAAAGAGTTTTATCGTTTCTTACATACAAAGCTTGTAGATATTTGTTGTATTCACACCCAAGTATTTCAATCTGGAACTATTATAAATGGTACTGTGTTTTTAATTTCAAATTCCAAGTGGAATAGCAGTTCTAATTCCAATATGAGAGCAGTTAACTTGTGTACATTAATCTTAAAAATTCGCTGTGATTATTTATTAGATCTGGAGGATTGTTGTCAACTCTTTGGCGTTTGCTACATAGACTATCATCATGTCATCTGTGGACATAGCAGTTTTACTTCTTATTCCCAATCTGTATAATTTGTTTCTTTTATTCATCTTATTTTACTGGTTGTGTCTACAACTTTGAGAATGAGACTGCTGATAGGGTACATCCTGCCTTGTTCCTGATTTTAGGGGAAAAATAGAATTTCTCACCATTCAGTATGATAAGTAAGTATATATAATGGCATTTTATTCATAGATATTATTTATATTGTGTATTTTGTATATATATACATATATATATATATATATACCACATATTCTTTATCGAATTTATCAATAGATGGACACTTGGGCTCTCTCCACAATTTGGTTATTATTGATAATGCTGCTATAAACATTGGGGTTGTATATACGCTTTGAATCAGTGTTTTTGTATCTTTTGTTAAGTACCTAGTAGTGCCATTGCTGGATCAGAGGGAAGTTCTATTTTTAACTTTCTGAGGAAACTCCAATCTGTTTTCCAGACTGCACCAGTTTGCATTCCCACTAACAGTGTAAGAATGTTCACTTTCTCCACAACCTCACCAACACCTGTTGTTTCTTGCGTTGTTAATTTTAGCCATTCTGACAGGTAGGGGAAGTATCTCATTGTGGTTTTGACTTGTCTTTCCCGGATAATGAGTGATGTTGAGCATCTTTTCATGTGTCTATTAGCCATTTGGATGTCTTCTTGGAAAAATGTCTATTCATGTCTTCTTCCTGTTTCTTAACTAGATTATGTGTTTTTGTGGTGTTGAGTTTGAAAGGTTATTTATAGATTTTGGATCCTAACTCTTTATCAGATATGTCTGCTGGGAGCCTCACTGGCCTCGCTGGATGACAGTCACAGTGAGGAAATGGCAGCGTTTGCACAGATCCTGCCATGAGAAACGAAAACTGATATCTCCTTCTGTGACTACTGGCTCATGTTGGAAATGAAGCTGCTGGTATTGACCAGGCCTCACAATATTCCAGATCAGACTGATATTCCTCACACAGATTGCTCATAAGGAAAAGCATATTCCTGCCTTTTCCATAGAGACTTCAGAGGAAAGCATTGTGGATGATTGTTAAAAGGCTCTTCCTAAGGGACTTGCAGGTCCAAGACTTACATAATAAAGGGGGCTAAGAACATAGAGTTACAACTGAGTCTGGCCTTGAGACAAAGAGCCTAATTTAGAGTTAAGGACAGATATCCACTCCCACCCAATTGTTCCTGCTTGGAGCATTTTGTGAGTAACTTATTCTGGCCTTGAATATGCTGATTGCTCCCTGTGAAGGAACCTATTGAGGAACTTCTTCTTTTGTGATTATGGGAGTAAAGGTGTTCCCTGAAAGACCTGTTGTTCTTGACACTTCCACCTTAAACAAACAAGCTATAGTTCCACCTTAAACAAACAAGCTATTGTTCCACCTTAAACAAACAAGCTATTGATCCCTGCCTACAAAGAAGTAACTTCACCCTTTTTATGCTAAAAACTTTGTCTGGTATGCTAAAGATACCTTCTTCCTCATAGGATAAGCATCTCAATCACTACTGATAAAAGGTTATGCAGAAGTCCTCTACAAATCTATGTTCTGGGAAATTCTTACATATCAAAGAAGTCTGTTATCAGAAATCATTGTCTAAGGCAAATGCCACTTCTGTGCCATCCCTCAGACACTTATAAAATAAAGTTGAGCCCCAGTCAGAGCAGAGATGCCTGCCTGGTGACCAGAAAGGCTCTCGGGCCTCTCTCATCCCTCCCTCAACAACATCGTACATCCTTCAGGGACCCCTGGACCCCGGCTGGAGCTGGTCTCCGACATATGTCATTTGCAAATATCTTCTCCATTTAATAGACTGCTTTTTTGATCGTTGACTGTTTCCTTCACTGTATAGAAGTTTTTATCTTGAGAGTTCCCAGGAGTTCATGTTTTCTTTTGTTTCCATTGCCTTTAGCGAGGGAAGAAGTTGATATAGCCAAGATCAAAGAGGTTGTTGCCTGTGTTATCTTCTAGGATTTTTATGGTTTCTTGTTTCACATTTAAGTCTTTCATTCATTTTGAATTTATTTTTGTGTATGATGTAAGAAAATAGTCCAGTTTCATTCTTCTGCATGTTGCTGTCCAGTTTTCCCAACACCATTTGTTGAAGAGACTGTCTTTTTTTTAACATTTGATAGCCTTTCCTGCTTGCTAAAGATTAGTTGAGCATCTTCTGGGTTACTCTAGAGCTAGGAATGTCCTTCAGAACAGCCTCAACTCAAGATAAGGTTGTTGTAATTTTGTATCCCATAGAAGATTCAGCTCTGAGCTCTCTGCAGCTAATATTTTTAGTAGCTAGAGTACTGATTCCCTTGGTCCTGGACAATGCACTGCAGCATTCACTACAAGTTATTTACAATTCCACATAAAAGTTTTGAAAATCTAATCCAGAAATGTATATTTAAAAATGCATCATTATTAAGCAGGGTTTACCCCAGATATCTAAAAAGAGTCAATATTAAGAAGAATATTACTGTGGATTCTTAACAATTTTATTAAAGAAACATATATATAATCATTGCAATAAATGCAGTAAAAGCTTTCAAAAAATGCAAATTCCATTTTTTTGTATGTTTGTTTCAGTGAATAAAATACTACATATCAAAAGTTTGTCTGCATTTGAAGTTTCCAGCTTAATCGTGGCATGTCTTTTATACATATTATGAAATAAGGTTGCTTAAACATTAGTGTCCTTTTGCTAAAAATATTAGACTATGAAAACATTTATGTAATATATATAGAGAGAGAATGTGTGGGTTAAAGTCAATCCTTGAATTATTAGTACATTTTAGTCAGAGATTAAACTATCACATATATTTTTTCTTTAATTAAAGTACAGTTGACATAAAATCTTACCTTAGTTTTAGGTATACAACATAGTGAATGTACAAGTATATGCTATAGTATTATCACCACTGTAAATTTCATTTTCACTAAAAATTCTTGGCTACCAGAAATAGAAGTTAACTATTTTAATTATCATAGTTACTGACAACTTTAAAAAAAAAAAAAAAGTCTTATTACTGGAGAAACAGAATAACACAAATTTCAAGACTAAACTACAGCTTCTTGAAAATATTATTCACTAAATTATACTTACTAACTAGTAGTTTACATGAATTGGTAACCAGTGAACAAAGATATGGACAATAATAATTGTATGCAAGAGGGGCGCCTGGGTGGCTTAGTCGGTTAAGCGTCCGACTTTCGCTTAGGTCATGATCTCGCGGTTCGTGGGTTCGAGCCCCGTGTCGGGCTCTGTGCTGACTGCCAGCTCGGAGCCTGGAGCCTGTTTCAGTCTGTGGCTCCCTCTCTCTCTGACCCTCCCCTGCTCACGCGCTCTCTCTCTCTCTCCTGAAAATAAATAAAACATTAAAAAAAAATAATTGTATGCAAGAATTTAAAAGAATGCGATGTCTCATTTATGTTATATAATGCTATTGCTTACATATTAGAGATAGAAGGCAACATAAAGTAATGAAAAAGTCAAAATTTTCAACAAGGGAATTCAGGAGAGGCATGGAATGGAGTTGTATCATTATGATCTCATTTTAAGTTATCTGAAAGATTGTATCACCTACAAGTCTAGGAATAGTCTATCTCTCATTGTTGCTGACGATTGCCACTGAGCTTTTCTCCTTGATTTCTCAAGGACTTCAATTTCTAGACCACTTCAGATCTTTCTAATATAACCCCTATCCTAATTCTCCGTGACTTTGATATACACATGGACGGTTCTCCCAGTATTCTTGCATCTCATTTCCTTTAACTCTCCTTCAGTGGTCTGTCCCATCACCTAGTCTCAGTCATACATTCCATGGCCACACGGTACCATTTTCTTTTCCAATAACAGTAGTCCTTCCATAAATTTCATTTGGCACATTTTCTCATGACCACAAACCCGTATACAACCTTCACACTTCCTCAACTGCCTAACTCCACAGTTCTTTACACACTAACACAATCTATTTACTCTTTGACCATCCTCTCTCCTTCTTCCCCATCTAAAGCTCCATGATTATCAAAGCACTTCCTTGCAAATATCCTCAGTTTCCCCACCCTCAGATTGACTCTTGCATCATCACGCTCCCTTGCTAAAATACCCGATTAAATATAATTCAGCCTACTCCACACCCACACCCCTGCAACTGAATGTGGCTGTAGAAAGAAAAAAGAGCTATATTGACAAGCTCTACTTTAAATCATGACCATGATCATGAAGTGGTCTTTAAATGCTGTACAACAAATACACTGTATTTTTTTCTAACTGTATTTTCCACCATGCCCCTAGATAACTACTGTACCTTTTCTCTACCCTAAAACCTATGACATATCTTCCCCTATGCTTACTCTCGGCTGATGAACACTTTTTTGATTTCACTGGGAAAAAAAAATTAAGCAATCAGAAGCAAACTTCCACAAACTCCCACAACTTCTTTTCCCAGCCTTCTACCATCTGCACCCGTATTATCTACCTTCCCACCTGTTACTATAGTGAACCATCTGTGCTCTATATGAAGCCAATATCTCCACTTGTATACTAGATCTCATCCCTTCTCAGTTACTTAAGGAAGTGGCTCCAAGGATTTTTCCCTCTCCTGCCTTCTTATTATTCCCTCTTCATCATTTCTTTCAACATAGAAATGTATTCTCTCTCCAATATTGTATAAAAATCATATATCATCATTTCTCCACTCTTCAACAATTAGGTCTCATTTTTGTTCCCTTCTATAGTTAAACTCCTTAAAAATATTTATATATTAAAAATATATACATAAACTATATACATATTAAAATATATTTAATATACACATATATAATAAATAATATAAATATGTCATATATACACTCATTGTCTCTGTTTTTAGCTTCTCTATTCTAAATCTCTTAAATTCTTTCAAATCCAGCTTTTTTTCCCACTTTTCCATTGTTCATGTCTAGGTCATCAATAAGGTCATAACTATTCCATCAGTGTAGCATGGCTAATTTTAAGTACTATCTGATTTGAAGCACTGGGCACAGTTCATCACTCACTCTTTTCCACACTTAATGTATAATATACCATAATCACTTGGTTGTGTTTCTTATTGTACTGATTATTCCGTCCAGTAACCTTTTCTCTCAAAACACTTAACACTGTAGTGTCCCATGATTCACTTCTTGGTTCTCTTGTCTGCTTTAACTATATTCCTTTTGTGTTATCTTTAAAATCTGATCAAATTCTAGTGACTTACACATTTAAATTTACAGTTCAGATTTATTTTCCTAAATCCAAATTAGTGTCCAACTCTCTCAAAATCTCCACGTGGAGGTCTAATAAACATCAACATTTCATGTCCAAACTGAACTTCTGTCTGGTTCTCATACCCACCCTATATGTAATTTACTCCTGTGAGCTAATGATGATTCATAAGCTAATTGCTCAAGTTTAATATCTCCTCATTTTTCTCTGAAACATCAAATACAATATTCTAGGAAATCCTGCTGATCTACTATTAAAATATATCCAGAGTAATATTAATTGTTAGAAACTCATAATTCATATCTTGGTACTTTCTACACATCATCATCTCTTAGGCAGTTTGTGCAGTAAAGTCCTGTTTCCCTCTTTCCAACATTGCCCTTTTCAGTCTGTATCTAAAAGAACAAAGTGGTCCTCTTAACATATAATACTTTTAATTTTTCTTGCCTTTAAAACCACTTGTTCTGCATCTCACTCAAGGTAAAAGCCAAAATCCATATAATAACATATAGAGACTTGTGCAAAAAGCACCTCTATCTCTTTGAGCTCACATTTACTACTGTGCCCTGCGTACACTCTGCCACCATCACTCTTTTCTCTTTGCTTATCCTCAGATACACTAGGCACCCTCTTGCATTCATACTTTAGTACTGGATGATTTCCCTTTTTGGTACAATTTCACTCCAATATCTTCATGGAAAATTTCTTTATCCACTTCAAATATTTACTAAAACTTCACCTTTTGAAAGAGCACTTCCTGACCAGCCTTTTAAAAATAGCAATTCAGGGGCACCTGGGAGGCTCAGTCAGTTAAGTGTGGGACTTTCGCTCAGGTCATGATCTCACGGTTGGTGGGTTCCAGCCCTGCATTGGCTCTGTGCTGACAGCCAGCTCAGAGCCTGGAGCCTGTTTCACATTCTGTGTCTCCCTTTCTCTATGACCCTCCCCAGCTCACGCTGTCTGTCCCTCTCTCAGAAATAAATAAAAGCATTTAAAAGTAATAATAAAATAGCAATTCATTTTTCCATAACTCTTATCTCTTTGTAACATTTTATTTAACTATTAATGATGATTATTGCTTGTAACTATTTTATTCACTCAAATATCCTAAACAAAAGAATTATGCCTGACACTTGGTTGGCTCTCCATAAATACTTATTGAATGAGAAAATGCAAGATTGAAAATTAGGATGGAAAAAATTATATCAACCATAAGAGAACAGGAATTCAATTCAAGATTATCACAAAGGACAAAAATTGACCAAGTTAAAAAATAAAGCACAAGAATATATTGGGGCGCCTGGGTGGCTTAGTCGGTTAAGCATCCGACTTTCACTTAGGTCATGATCTCGCGGTTCTTGGGTTCGAGCCCCGCATCAGGCTCTGTGCTGACAGCCAGCTCAGAGCCTGGAGCCTGTTTCAGTCTGTGACCCCTCTCTCTCTGACCCTCCCCTGCTCATACTGTCTCTCTCTCTCTCCTAGAAATAAATAAAAATTAAAAAAAGAATAAAAAAAGAATATAAATCATACACATTAATCTAATTCTATTGACTATTAATTTGAGATATAGGTATTTTCATAGCAGAAAATAATAATTCTATTTCTTTTTACCCATAGTTTATATATTAGAGATAGATATTTCCCTTTCTAAATGCATTTCAGTATCTGTCATGTTTTCTAAAGTTCAAATATCAATATTCATACTTTTTACTCTCATCAAATCTATTATTATGAATAATTCAAATCTGTCTTATTCCTTCTACCTTTTGAAAGCACTTATCACCTTCTAACTAACAATATGTTGGTTATTGTACATTATATCATTTTCTTTCTCCTGATCTAAAATGCTGGTCTAATGAGGGGAAATAACTTTGTTCTTGTTGTACAAAGTTATTCATTGTGCTTGCCACAGAGATGCTCAAAAATAATATGCTGGAAAAATGAATTATTTCTTTTTTTAAAATTAATTAATTATTTTTTTTTACAAATAGTTTATTGTCAAATTAGTTTCCACATAACACCCAGTGCTCATCCCCACAAGTGCCCTCCTCCATGCCCATCCCCCTCTCCCCCCACATCCATCAGTCCTCAGTTTTTGTCAGCATTCAAGAGTCTCTCATGGTTTGCCTCTCTCCATTCCCCTACCATTTCCCCTCTTATTCTCCCCCTTGTTCTTCAGTTAAGTTCCTCCTAATCCTCCTATACGTGCAAACATATGTCATTTTCTATTATTGAACCAACCTTGAATTTCTAGAAATGTATTGTATTATTCCATTACTACACTGTTAAACAGTTTACTTCAATGTAGCAGTATTTTAAAATCTATATTATAATAAGTTATGGGTTTATATTTTTCTTTAATGTCCTGTCATTATCAAGGTTTTGTATCACAACTATTAGCATTAAAAAGAATTTATTTTCTATGCTCTGTTTCTGCTTCATTTTTAAGCCTGGAAACTTGTTTCTATAAATACAGTTCTCGGTGGTTTTATAACTTTAACTTAGGATATGTCATCATTAACATCCTACTACTAATAAATTTGCTAATGGCCTTGCAACATAAAACCTAGAAAACACTACTTTTATGGTATAATGTGATGCAAACTTAACTATCAAATTGGATTCAGCTGATATCTGAATATAAAGTTCAAATATATCTGTGTTACCAAACACTATATTTATGAGATCAAGTAATTAAAAGGTAGATAAGACATATAATACTATTTTCCTACTTTCCTATAAATGTTTAATGACATTTTTAATAAAGAGGAAACTAGATAGACAATTTTATTATAAAAATGCATGAAGAATTAAGAAATTATTAAATCTAAAGTATTTGTATATACTTCTTTTTGTATGCGGGTTAATATATGTAGTTATATTTGAAAACCATGAGGACATGTTTTTCTAGCATTGAGATTAGATGTTTTTTTACGTTTATTTATTTTGAGAGAGAGAAAGAGCAAGAGAGAGCAAGCGTGAGCAGGTGAGGAGCAGAAAGGGGAAGAGAGAGAATTTCAACCAGGCTCCACACTGTCAACGCAGAGCCGAAAAAGGACTGGATCTCACGAACCATGATATCATGACCAGAGTTGAAATTAAGTGTCCAATGCTTAACTGACCGAGCCACCCAGGTGCCTTAGTCAAGACTGAAAAACAAAGTATAATGCCACTGGCTATATCACAAGTAATGAATTTAAGCCTGGTAATGAGAATGAGCCTAACATGTTGAAAGAATATGTGGAAAGTCAGTGAATCTGATATAGGAGCAAGTTAATGCAAGAGTTTCTTAATAAGATATTAGAGGCAGTTCAGAGCCAGATCATATAGTGCCTTGCAGGTTATGGGAAAGCCTTCTGGGGTTTCTCTAAATATTATTTAGCATTTGAATTACAAACCATTTCTTTTCATATGGTTAACATACAGAACTGTGTATGCAATACCTATTAATTGAAATGTATAGACATTGCTTTTTATTTTTTTTACCTTGAAATTTCTTAGGTAAGTATAAGTACTTATTAAAATTATGTGAAATATCAGCTTGCAATATATGTATTGCATAAAAGCAAAACCAAATAATTTTCTGCAAGTTAATTTTATTGAAGTAGTAGGTTTATTTGGCCCATACCAAAGGAGGCAATTATTTTAAGAAAAGGAATTATTTTTATTGGAAGATGGCTCAAAGTCAAAGTTCATTTACATTCTGAAAATTCTATAAATTTTGCAATTTCATATAAAATATAAGGAACTAAATACTAGGTAATGTAGGAATTATAAGCTATTCTTTGCCTCAATTTTCCTTCCAGAAAATCACACAGATATGAAACTCATATTTTATAGCGTTACATACTGTGTGTTTCTTGGTCCACTTCAAACTTTGTATTGCTGAAGAAAATAAGCTTAGGAAAACATAGGGCAAGGGGGATAAACAAGAAATGCAGACATATTTATGATCTAGGAAGAATAATTACATATTGCTGGTAAAGTATTCATTAGTTACATGTGTCAAATAATTTATTGCTCTAGAAATTTTTAATTAATTAAGAAATAAAATTCAAGTATATGCTTCTGAATATACCTACTTGTACTGGGTGAAGGTGCAAAGTAAAAATAAACTTTGGTGCTTTTATATATTTTAAGCAAAAACTTGTATCTCACTTCTGGTGTAATAAAGGCAGAGATTTATAGTCCCAGGAAGGCAAGGTCCAATTCAACCTCTTTACCTCAACCATCTATAGACTAACATGGTGTCAAACAAAATGGAGAATTACAAAAATAATATATTGCTTTTTAAATTTATATTTTAAAATTAAATACACTCAAGAATATCATTTTCAAAAAATTCAAAGTAATGTCAATTTTAATGTTTTCCAAAAGAACCATCTGTTTGTCCAGATAGAGTTTTATTGGTTTTGAAAATATTCCTTTCTGCTTCAACAAAATTCTGTGGCATTGCCTCGTTTAATATTATACCAATTAAACATTCTTTTTGAGAACAACTGATATTTATTCCATTTCATGTATCTCAGAACTTCAAAAAAAATACTGCCCCTGACTGCAGCCAAAAAATCAATCAATTAATTAAAAAAGCATGTTTTTCTTTTTAAGAAGACACATTACATAAAAGTTGCAATATCTTATAGTATAAACTAAGTGACGAAGTTCAAGTGTATATGTGCTGTTCCTTTTTAAAAATTTCTTTTTAGCTAAGATATGATGATGCAAACCTATTAACTAACTCCTTTTTAAAAATGAACAATGTTCAAATATCCTGAGGCAAATAAGAATCTAATTTATTTTTAACAACAATCAGAAATTCTGAATTATTTCACAGTCCGTATGACATTTTTGAATCAACCTTCATTGCTATAGATTTAAAATCTAATCTAGTTCTATATCTCCATTTTCAAACAAGACATTGTCACTTGGATAGCTCATTATATTAATAAAACTTGACATGTTGAAACATGAACACATTATCTTATTTCCCCTTTTCCAAACTTGCTTATTCTCACTACTATGGAAAATAAGACTACAGACTGAGAATTCCAAATCTTCTACAGATAATTTTAAAGGTCTTTAAAAAAATGCTGAATTTCAAACAGGAAGAGGACAAAAATGCTTACAAGTCAGGGACTGGGGCCCCCACACCCTGTAAAACATCTAAGTTATAGGTGCTTTGTGTCCAGAGTATCACCTAAGACCCTTTCTAGGAAAACAGTCTGAGGATCAGGAGAGAAAACTCCATGATGCCCAGGATGGTGCTTGAGATGAAAGGGGTTTGTTGAATCTCAGGCAGGGGAGATGAGTGTGACACTGTAGAGAAATGATATTTTAGTAGTAAATTAAGAAACTTCCAAAAAGCTATTTGAAAAGCAGGCTGATAATGAATATTTGGAAAGGGCTGCACTGTTACTGCAAAGCCTTCAGAAAATATTTCTTCTCATAAAATAGCTGATTCCTTTTGGGGCACATGGGTGGCTCAGTCAGCTGAACATCCAACTCTTGGTTTTGGCTGAGGTGATGATCTCACAGTTCATGAGTTCAAGCCCAGCTTTGGGCTTTGTGTTTTCAGTGCAGATCATGCTTGGGATTTTCTCTTTCCCTATCTCTCTCTGTCTTTCTCTCTCTAAATAAATAAGCTTTAAAAAGATGCTGACTTCTTCAACATTTCCTTGCATCAATACAGTTTAAAACTTCTGTAGCCACCATGAAAGTCACTGCCATCTGATTTCTCCCTTCTTTTTCACTTTTCATTACCAAACTCCTGGTTTTGTCCTTAATCACACCTTATACCAATGACAATGTGTTCACTCTCACCCTTGTTTCTCACCTTCAGGTCAACCTAGGATAAACTTCTAATAGAATGGTTTACTCCTGCTAAGTAGAATAAGTCCCTTTATACAACTATATGGACATCTTAATCTATGAAAATCCAAATTACATAGTCTTCTAAATTCTGCTTAAACAAAACTGCCAAATTCAAATGTATGTGATATTGGGGCAACTAGGTGGCTTAGTTAGTTAAGCTTCAGGTGATGATCCAATGATTCATGAGTTCTAGCCCCACATCAGGCTCTATGTTAACAGCTTGGAGCCTGAAGCCTGCTTCAGATTCTGTGTCTCCCTCTCTTTGCCCCTCAGCTGCTCACACTCTTTCTCTCTTTCTCTCAAAAATAAAATAAGCATTATTTTTTTTAAATAATGCATGTGACATCTAATGTTCAATGCTATGAGCATGTTAAATTAATATATTTGTTAATTTTGTCCTGTTGTTAAAAGATTCCAATCTAAGTAGTATAATTAAGTGACGTATGTTCAGGGCATAGTTTTCACCTAGCCCCATTTAAACAATAACCCTCATAATCATTAACACAGAACAAAACAGCCATATATGTTAACTATGTGTCAACCATTTATCTCCTTATTTTGTTAGAGAGACAGAAAGTGTTGAGTCAAGTTATAATTTAAAAATATTTTTTCTATGTGGGTTTTTAAAGATATCTTGAATATTTGTGTACTTTATGTATAATACTTGATGACTGCATATATTATTTGTTCCATCAGAGGGCTTTATAACGATTGTTAACATAGATTAGTAAAGTCTTTGCTAATTTGCTGGTTCTTGTCCTGATATTTTGACTTTGATCTCTGGATCTCAGGAGACAGACTCCTGCAGCTCATGCGTGGGACTCCTAGATCAGCTGTCTTCTGGTTAGTTTGATCAATGCACTTTGGAAGACAGAAGGAAGGAAGAGGGTACTTTTTTTCTTTTTCCTGTCTTGTGTGAAACTTCTGGTTCAGCTTTATCTTCTATGAGGCTCCAGCATCCATTGGAAACACTCACCAAGATCACCTAGTGATCTGGGTTCTAGTAACGTTCTTTCTTTCTTTGTCCCTCCAGCTTAAAGTGGTGAAGACTTCCTACTCTTGTTAACCTTGTCCCTCGTTGGCATCTCAGCTCTTCCATTACCCTTGTAGCCAGTTCTCTATGTTAAATTCCCTCTATTTTGCTTATTGAGACGGACTGATAATTAAGAACATCCTTGTGTATAAATCTTGGCATATCTTGGTACTATTTTTTGAATAAAGGCCTTCAAGTTAATTGCTTAACTAAAGGTTCTGTTTTTGATATATATTGTCAATTATTATCCAGAAGTTTGGATTCAATAATAGTTTTAAGAGTATGCTTTAAGAATTCCTACCCACTTCCACACATGTTGAAATTAGCACTAAAAATAATAAACAGAACCTTGTAATTTAACATTTCAAGCTATTTCATTGTTTTCTTAATTTCTATTTCTTTGATTACTGTAGAGGTTTGTAACAAAATCTGATATATTTTTATTAGATAACTTAGGGTTTTAAATAAATCCAGACTGACATATTAACCCTAAATTAAAGGTAGAAATATGTAGCATAATCATATCATGGATACTTTCTCTCATATTGAAGTTAATTACATATCTTAAGTCTGCCACTATATAGTGGTGGCAAGGGTGCTTCAAAACCACTGATCAGCTCTGCTTAAAATTATCAATGGGTGTTTGAAGAATAAAACCTCATAAAGTATAATACTTTTAATTAAGGGAAGAAAGGCAACAATTTGCGGTAGTATTATAGCAAACGGATTAAGATAAGTGGCAGTATAAAATTATATTTCTTATTACAGAAGTAACACTTGGCTATTTAAAAGTCTTTAGAGAACACAGAGAAAAGAAAAAAACAAATCAGCCAAAATTCCCCTCCCAGTAGGAGAAACCCCGCGCACCCGGGTAGTTCAGTCAGTTGAGCAGCAGACTCTCAGTTTTGGCTCAGGTCATGATCACGTTGGTTTGTCACTTTGAGCCCACCTCAGGCTTCCTGCGGACAGTGTGGAGGCTGCTTGGGATTATCTCTCCCCTCCCTCCCCGCCCCTCTCTTGCTTGTGCTTTCTCTCTTTCTCTCAAAACAAACAAACACATTTTAATAAAATATAAATAAATAATAGAAGCCAATTGCAAACATTATCATCTCACCTTTCTGAGGTTATTTCAACCCTTTATATAAGAAGGTTAGGGGGCGCCTGGTGGTTCACGGGTTCAAGACCTGAGTGGGGCCCTGTGCTGACAGCTCAGAGCCGGGAGCCTATCTCCGATTCTGTCTCCATCTCTTTCTACCTGTCTCCCCTGCTCACACTCTGCTTTCTCTCTTTCAAAAAAAAAAAAAAAAACATTAATTTTTTAAAAGTTTAGATAAATGTGTGCATATCTACATACACTAAAAGCATACACGTAACATATATTTATGATATCTATGTGTTTTATGCATAAAACTATATACAGAAGTTTCTTTGACCAGTAGAATAAGTAATCTATTAATTTGTTTTTACATAGTCTAACATTTACCTGTGCCTCAAAGCTGAGCAGGAGAGAACTGGGCTCCATTCAGAACATATTTTTATTATAAATTAAGAGACAAGAAAACAAACAAATATAGGAACTGTCTTTTGCTATGCGATATCATCAGCTTGTAATGAGACTCTATAAAGTTTCTTTTCCTAGCTATTGCATGAATGGAATGAAAGAGGCACTTGATAACTCTTTATGAAGCTTCCTGAGGAAATTCTTGCCTGGCTTTGAAGTACAGCAGGATACCTGCACCTCTTTTGGGTAACAGATCTGTGTTCCACTTGTGAGCAATGAACTCTGATGAGCAAAGTTTCCTTTCCATATTGTCCATAAGAAACCTCAATCAGTTTTGTGACACATCTATAAGAATTTTGTAGGCCATGAATAAAATATTGTACATTTTTTCCTAATTCCATTTCATCTCTCCAATTTTGTTTGATCTATTTTTGGTGTATATCTCTGTGTTACATCTTTATAGTTCTCTCCTTGAAAAAGAAAGTGTTTGCATTGCTTGATCACATATTTTGTAACGGTACAATCAAATCATATACTAACCAAACAATAGTTCAACAACTTTCATCATAATGATGTACATACAATAGATTAAGCTTCTGGGTTATCCATTTAATTTTATGTTATCTATAGACTTTTCTATTTTTGTACTTTTTTAAAAAAATGAGTAACTCAAATATGGATATGATTTCTCTAGTTCTGGAATCCCATCTGTTTTTTATTCAGAAAAGTCTTCAGAAAAAGGCCAGAAAATGAAAGTATCATAACAGACAGACACAGAGCTTATTTAAGCTTGAATTGTAATAAAAATATTTTTAACTAAATACAAATTACTGTTGAAATAGCTTACTAAAATAAAGCAGAATTCAAAATTTTGCATCTGTTGACATATTCTTCCACCTGTGAATTTAAATTGGCTATTTAGCAACTTAATCCTAGGGAACAACCTTGTTCCTTGTAAAAAGTAAGATCATACTTTTAAGAAGGTATTGGCCTGGGGCGCCTGGGTGGCTTAGTCGGTTAAGTGTCCGACTTTCGCTTAGGTCATGATCTCGCGGTTCGTGGGTTCGAGCCCCGCATCGGGCTCTGTGCTGACTGCCAGCTCAGAGCCTGGAGCCTGTTTCAGTCTGTGACTCCCTCTCTCTCTGACCCTCCCCCTGCTCACGCTGTCTCTCTCTCTCTCTCTCCTAGAAATAAATAAAACATTAAAAAAAAAAAAAGAAGAAGGTATTGGCCTGTTAACTGTCTTCTGGGCTATCCTACACAGGGTGATTTGAGAAACAATTCATGATACAAAGCAGGGGAAGGTAAAGTTTCTAAGAAGGGCAAGAGAATAAATAGTTTTAAAATTTGCTGGCTATATGGTCTCCTAAACAACTACTCAGATTTGCTGTTATAGTATGAAAGCAGCCATAGACAGTGAGAGAGTAAATGGACATAAATGGGTATGTCTGTAATGGGTAGACTTCTAATAAAACTTTATTAAAAAAATCATATGTTGATTGTGCATACACTAAGCCTATCCTTATTTTTCATTTAACATTATGTTAATAGGCAAAAAAGAGACTGAATCTATCTGTGTTTGGAAAATGCCCATCCTATGGTACCTCCACTCGTTTTCTTCTCCAAGTTCTGTGATAGGTTACAGGGTCCTATACTTCTACTTCATTTTAGTTATCATCATAACCATGACGAGATGTTTACCAAAAGTTTATGCTAATATACATTTCACACTAAGTTTGTGTGTGTGGATTTTTAATAAGGTAACAAACTACCAACCAAAACGTATTAGCAGGGCATCATACACATAACTACAAAACAATATACCTCTGTAATTCTCAATTCTCAGAAGTATAAGACTTAAAATTCATAATGCCAAGCTATTGCAAAAAGAATAAATTTAGTGTTTCTTATACAGTTATCAGAAATATTTTCTTTTTTAATTTTTAATGTTTATTTTTAAGAGTGATACAGAGACAGAGAGAGAGATAGGGAGAGTGAGAGAGTGAGCAGGGAAGGGCAGAGAGGGAGACAGAGAATCTGAAGCAGGCTCCAGGCTCTGAGCTGTCAGCAGAGAGCATGACATGGGGCTCACACTCACTGTGAGATCATGACCTGAGCTGAAGTCAGACACTTCACCGACTGAGCCATCTAGGTGCCCCCAGAAATATTTTAAATGCTACTCATATTCCTTTTAGTTCAGCACTCTCTACAGAAGTTGTAAAATTGCTACATATTAGTTATGAGGTTTTTGTGGTTTTATTTGCCATCTAACTATCTAGGTAGACAAGAAGGAAGTGAGAGAATGACATCTATGGTCTTCACATGTACAAACACAAATTCCCTATGTTTCAAGGGGCCTGGAGAAAAGGTGATTATTGGGTGCTGATAATCAAAATAGTCTTAAATTTTAATGTAGGTTGTATTTGTACGGGTTTCCATGGATGTAGAATTCAAGACCTGATAATTTTTAAAGATATATAAACTAACTAGAGTATTGTCAACAATGCTACAATAAGACAGTAAATGCAAAGATGTGATTAAATCAGAAAGAGTATTAGTTACAAGGAATAAAAAATAAGTTTGGGGAGGTTCTGGAAGTTTCCTTAGAAATTTCCTGGTATTTCCTGGGAAATCCTTTCTGCAATGCCCATTGGAAGGAGCAATTATAACATTTACCTATGTTGTTTTAATTGCCACAGAAAGTAAAAACATTTTGGAAGGTAAAAACAAACATGCAAATGAAAAACCCAACAACTTTCAATTTAAAAATTTAGAGTTGGTTAAATCATGGATGTCTGGTAAAAGGGAGCCACTGTGGCTACCACATGGCTAAAGACAGTAAAGGAAATAAGACTATCATAAAAGTGGTATTCTTACCATCTGAATTTCAAAATGGCCATATTTTAGTGATAAAATCTTCTGACTCTAATGGTATCTAGAAAACACTTAATATCTTTCCCTCTCAATCAGAAATTTTCCTCTAGGTTTAATGCAATCAATCTCACATTGATAATTTAGGCTTAAGAGTTTTCTTGGCTGAGTTATAAACTTCTTAATAGCCTTCCTAAAAGGTTCATTATAGTATATTACTCTAAATCATTTCTCAATTTTATTCAGTTCAAAATGTTAATTGTTCTTGCTTGTGGGCATGGGAAACTTTAACGAGGATGTAAAACTATGCAGGTATCAAACCTGTCCTCAGAGAACTTACCAGAATGTAAGGAAAAGGAAGAGCGATAAAGCCAGATTCTTAATGTAATAGTGTGAGTAGTGCCTTAAGAAAAATGAAAAGACCTAGGCAGGCAGGAATGAGAGATCACATTTACCAAAGTGGATCAGGAATGAACATGACAGTGAAGATGGGGAACAACATGATGTTAACATGATGGAAGTTACCTTGAGCAAATTTACTGAGATAAGGAAGTAAAATTTAGATTTGTAGCATATGACTAAAGCCAACTGAACTCCTATGATATGTGAAAACGAACAGGAGAGAAATAATACGGGAATGTAGTCTGATGAAATTGTTCAAGAACTGGAGAATCATTTGTCCCACTGCTTTTGAATCTGGGGGCTGTTTTCATGCCAATTTCATCATGACTTTCGGCCCAGGTCAAAATTTTTACTCTACTTCCTTATGAAATAGAGATATAGAAAAACTAAATTAGGGTGCCTGGGTGGTTCAATTTGTTAAGTGTCTGACTTCAGCTCAAGTCATGATCTCACGGTTCATGGGTTTGAGCCCCACGTTGGTCTCTGTGCTGACAGGTGGGAGCCTGGAGCCTGCTTCAGATCTGTGTCTCCGTCTCTCTGTCCCTCCCACACTCATACTCTGTCTCTTTCTCCCTCAAAAATGAATAAACATTACAAATTTAGAGGAAAAAAATGAGTCTAAACTAAATCAATGACACAGTGGGATCTAGAAGTGAGATAATAAGAATAAATTCAAGAGATATCTGTGGTTATCAAAAGCATCACATCACTATAAAAATGGGCATCATATTTCATGATGTAAACTACTTCTTTTTTGTGTGTGTGCTTTAAGGAATACAAAGCACTTCTATAGCCATGTTCGTATTTAATTTTCAACTATACCCTTAAGGTATAAAGAGGATACACAATTATGTTACAGATGAGGAAATCAGGATATGGGTGGCAGGACTCAAACGGATAGACAACACTATCTAACTTTTCTAAACCAGGATAAATAATAAAATGGTATTGGTTGACACTAAGAAACACTTGATGATTGTTCTGGGTTGGTATGGTGAAAAAAATTCTATTGAAACTTAGAGATATAAAAAATCGAGAAGAGGGTGCCTGAGTGGCTCAGCTGGTTAAGTGTTCAACTTCAGCTCAGGTCATGACCTCAGTTTGTGATTCTGAGCCCCACGTCAGGCTCTGTGATAACAGTGCAGAGCTAGCATGGGATGGTCTCTCACTCTCTATGCCTCTCTCTTTGCCCCTCTCCCAATTGTGCTCTTTCTCTTAAAATAAGCTTAAAAAAAGAATCAAGAACAAGATTATTGGTTAAAAAGAAGTAAATCTTAGTTCAGTTTGAATTAGGAAAATAGTTTATTTGAAGGAGATTAGATAGAGTTAAGCAGTGAGGGTTAATGCAAAGTTTATTCTGACCAGAAACAGAAAATAGAAACCAGTAAAAATCAAATCAATGCAAGCATTTGTAATGAAGGAAAAGCACACTGTGAGCACACTCTTAATTTCCCTTATGTTAGTAAGTAAGGGATCTGTCGTGTAGGGTCATCCAGAGCATGTGACAAGTGCAAAGCAATTTAACAGACTGACAGTGGTAGAAACCAATTAAACATTTAATAATAGTATACATTCATACTATCAGTACCCTTTTGTGGAAGAATAATATTATAGTAGACACTTGTTTGATCCTGCATTTGGGATGAAGGCTGCATTGGTGGTAACAGAATTATTTTACGGTTATTTAGAAAGGTTACTGGGAATAAAAGATATAGGGACCATTCAGACAGTCCTCAAAGAAGCTCAAGGCTTGCCTTACAACTTTGACTTACATTTGTAATACCACTGGCATCCCAAAGCTAACTCTTATTATTGGGGATCAAGTCAAGCATTTGTTTAACTGATGTAATTTTTTTTTTATTTCTTTCATAAAAATCAGCTTCATCAAACTGATGGTTACCAGAGGAGAGGTGGCTGGGGAATGCATAAAATAGGTGGAGGGGATTAAGGAGTACACTTGTAACCAGCACTGGGTATTGTGTGTAAGTGTTGAACCATTATATTGTACACCCAAAACTAATATTACACTGTATGTTAACTAACTGGAATTTAAATACAAACTTAAGAAAAATTAGCTTCAAAGACTGCCCTTCTATATTAATTTTATATTAATGATTACTGAATATAACTTTATTATTTTTTTTTACAAATAGTTTACTGTCAAATTAGTTTCCACATAACACCCAGTGCTCATCCCCACAAGTGTCCTCCTCCATGCCCATCCCTCGTCCCCCCCACATCCATCAGTCCTCAGTTTTTGTCAGCATTCAAGAGTCTCTCATGGTTTGCCTCTCTCCCTTTCCCCCACCATTTCCACCCTTCTTCTCCCCGTGGTCCTCTGTTAAGTTCCTCCTAATCCTCCTATATGTGCAAACATATGATATTTGTCCTTCTCTGCCTGACTTATTTCGCAAAGCATAACGCCCTCAAGGTCCATCCATGTTGCTACACATGGCCAGATTTCATTGTTTCTCATTGCCATGTAGTATTCCATGGTATAGATAAACCACATCTTCTTGATCCATTCATCTGTTGATGGACACTTAGCTCTTTCCATGTTTTAGCTATTGTGGAGAGTGCTGCTATGAACATTGGGGTACATGTGCTCCTATGCATCAGCATTTCTGTATCCCTTCGGTAAATTCCCAGCTATTGCTGGGTCATAGGGGAGTTCTATTGTTAGTTTCCTGAGGAACTTCCACACTGTTTTCCAGAGGGGCTGTACCAGTTTACATTCCCACCAATAGTGTAGGAGGGAGCCTGTTTCTCCACATCCTCGCCAGCATCTAGAGTTCTCTGATTGGCTCATTTTAGCCACTCTGACTGGCGTGATTTGGTATCTCAGTGTGGTTTTGATTTGTGTTTCCCTGATGAGGAGCGATGCTGAGCATCGTTTCATGTGTCTGTTGGCCATCTGGATGCCCTCTTTGGAGAAGTGTCTGTTCATATCTTCTGCCCATTTCTTCACTGGGTTGTTTGTTTTTCGGGCGTGTAGTTTGGTGAGTTCCTTGTAGATTCTGGATATCAACCCTTTATCTGATATGTCATTTGCAACTATCTTTTCCCATTCCATTGGTTGCCTATTATTTTCTGGGTTGTTTCCTTGGCTGTGCAGAAGCTTTTAATCTTGAGGTGGTCCCAACAGTTTATTTTTGCTCTTGATTCCCTTGCTTTTGGGGATGTGTCAAGTAAGAAGTTGCTGGGGTGGAGGTCAAGGAGGTTGTTTCCTGCTTTCTCCTCTAGGGTGTTGATAGTTTCCTGTCTCACGTTCAGGTCCTTTATCCATTTTGAGTTTATTTTTGTGCATGGTGTGAGAAAATGATCTAGTTTCATTCTTCTGCATGTTGCTGTCCAGTTCTCCCAACACCATCTGTTAAAAAGGCTGTCTTTTGGGGCGCCTGGGTGGCTTAGTCGGTTAAGTGTCCGACTTTCGCTTAGGTCATGATCTCGCGGTTTGTGGGTTCGAGCCCCGCGTCGGGCTCTGTGCTGACTGCCAGCTCAGAGCCTGGAGCCTGTTTCAGGTCTGTGAGTCCCTCTCTCTCTGACCCTCCCCTGCTCACGCTGTCTCTCTCTCTCTCTCTCTCCTAGAAATAAATAAAACATTAAAAAAAAAAAAAAAAAAAAAGGCTGTCTTTTTTTCATTGGATATTCTTTCCTGCTTTGTCAAAGATTAGTTGGCTGTATACTTTTGGGTCCACTTCTGAGTTCTCAATTCTGTTCCATTGGTCTATGTATCTGTTTTTGTGCCAATACCATACTGTCTTGATGATGACAGCTTTGTAGTAGAGGCTAAAGTCTGGGATGGCGATGCCTCCCGTTTTGATTTTATTTTTCAGGATTACTTTGGCTATTCGGGGTCTTTTGTGGTTCCATACAAATTTTTGGATAGTTTGTTCTAGTTTTGAGAAGAATGCCGGGGCAATTTTGATTGGAATTGCATTGAATGTGTAGAGTGCTTTAGGTAGTAATGACATCTTAACTATATTTATTCTTCCTATCCATGAGCATGGAATGTTTTCCATTTCTTTGTGTCTTCTTCAATTTCCTTCATAAGTTTTCTATAGTTTTCATCATACAGATCTCTTGTATCCTTGGTTAGGTTTATTCCGAGGTATTTTATGGTTTTTGTGCAATTGTGAATGGGATCAGTTTCTTGATTTCTCTTTCTGTTGCTTCATTGTTGGTGTATAAAAATGCAACCGATTTCTGTACGTTGATTTTGTACCCTGCAACTTGGCTGAATTCTTGGATCAGTTCTAGTAGGCTTCTGGTGGAGTCTGTCGGGTTTTCGAGGTAGAGTATCATGTCATCTGTGAAGAGTGAAAGTTTGACTTCCTCTTTGCCAATTCTGATGTCTTTGATTTCCTTTTGGTGTCTGATGGCTGATGCTAGGACTTCCAGCACTATGTTAAACAGCAGTGGTGAGTGGGCATCCCTGTCGTGTTCCTGATCTCAGGGGGAAAGCTCTGAGTTTTTCCCCGTTGAGGATGATGTTAGCTGAAGGCTTCTCATAGATGGCTTTGATGATGTTTAAGTAGGTTCCTTCTATCTCAACTTTCTCTAGAGTCTTTAGTAAGAAGGGATGCTGTATTTTGTCAAATGCTTTTTCTGCATCTATTGACAGGATCATATGGTTTTATCTTTTCTTTCGTTGATGTGATGTATCACATTGATTGATTTGCGAATGTTGAACCAGCCCTGTAACCCAGGAATGAATCCCACTTGATCTTGGTGGATGATTCTTTTTATATGCTGCTGGATTCGATTTGCAAGGATCTTGTTGAGAATTTTTGCATCCGTTACTGAATATAACTTTAGACCAAACCATTCCATTACTATATCAACATAATATAGTCTATATCTTTTAAATGTGACTTACTTCTCTCCTTCTTGAACCCTTATATCCTCCTTGAAATCAAGGATAATATTTTTTAAATTTTTCCTTAATGTTTTATTTACTTCTGAGAGAGAAAGAGAGAGAGAGACAGCATGAGCAGGGGAGGGTCAGAGAGAGAGGGAGAAACAGAATCTGAAGCAGTCTCCAGGCTCAGACTTAGCTCTCAGCACAAAGTCCGATGCGGGGCTCCAACCCAGAAACCATGAGATTGTGAGCTGAGCAGAAGTCGGCACTTAACTGAATGAGCCACAAAGGTGCCCCTCAAGGAGTCTATTTTTAATGTCAGCTACAGACAATAGTCATCAAAATGCCATTCAGTGGTCTGTAGCTCAACTCTCATAGTGTATCTCTTGGGAAATTGCTGAAGATGTCCTCTGTATCCTTTTTGGGTAACACTATTGGGTGGTTTTAACATGATAAATTCTTGCAGCATCAAGCTCTGGCCTTTTTTCCTCTTAATTTTTAACATAATTATTGGTTTTGTTGACAATAACCACTAAAATATTTAATTTAAAATTAATACCTATGTCAGTGGTAACAAAATTATTCTAGTCTAATGTAAAACTGTGCTTTTTAGATTCTCCAGTTCAATTGCTCTTATCTCCCAAAGTATTGCTTTCAATGTGGACTTTATTCCAGGTAATGACTAAATAACTTTCATGTGAAAAAAGTCAAAATTTAATCCATGTTAATTTAAGTTAAAAATATCTATCTATTATCTCTCTGTCTGTCTATCTATCTATCCATCATCTATCATCATCATCATCTATTTTTTCTTATATACTGGCTGTTTATGTATATGTGTGTATATATATGTATATGTGTGTATGTACATATAAAATATAATGACTAACTCAAATAAAAAATATTTGAAATCTGGTGAAGATGGGCATGAAGGGAAGAAAAGTCAAGCCATAATCTCATCACAGGAAGAATTCCTTGGGTTTTATCCACTGTTCAAGCTGCTACTACCCATTTACTGCCTTGCTACTGTGCTGTCCTCTTTGTCAAATGTGTAGCAAATAATTTCTGACTAGCATTCTCAGGGGATAAAATGATATAAAATCTTATTCACAATGATTTTGATTTTGAGACACCACCTGCCTTTGTTTTGTAAAATTTTCCCCTAAGAAAAAGCAGTTGGAATAACAAAAATGGCAAATGTATACTTTATGTTTAATATCTTTCTAAGATATTTAGTAATTAGACTGCACCCTTTCACCAAATATCATCAAAATTTGCCCTCACCAATAAGGTATCTACATGGCATAGATAGTGATAGGCCAATGAAAGCTGATGTTAGAAAAAGAAGAAATTCATGGTGTGTGGGTTGTATTTCAGTCTTATTAAAAACATGAACTTTTGTGTCACTAGAAATTTGATTTTTGATTCAAAAGTTAATTCATCAACCATATGTCTATGTGGCATTAAACAATAATCTATTTATTTATTTATTTATTTATTATTTTTTTAAATGTTTTTATTTATTTCTAGGAGAGAGAGAGAGAGAGACAGCGTGAGCAGGGGAGGGTCAGAGAGAGAGGGAGTCACAGACTGAAACAGGCTCCAGGCTCTGAGCTGGCAGTCAGCACAGAGCCCGACGCGGGGCTCGAACCCACAAGCCGCGAGATCATGACCTAAGCGAAAGTCGGACGCTTAACCGACTAAGCCACCCAGGCGCCCCAAAACAATAATCTATTTAATCATGCTTAGCCTTGTTTTTTTTTTTTTTTTATCTGATCTAGTAAACGTAACATCTCTGCCACAATGGACTTAATTGGAGTTACTTCTTGGTTGAGATTGCAGTAATTCACTATTTCTTCCAAAATCAATCTGTTTTCTACAGGAGTCATATCAGATAATTAAATGGAAATGCAGTGGGAAATATGGTCCCTATATACTTTTGGGTCTCTAAGTATGGGTCTTTAAGAATGTCACTATTTTCTACCTTTCCTTTCATATGTACTATTGATTTTGTTTTAATACCTTGGCTGGGAATGAGACTGTATAGTCATGTAAAAGGATTGTATTTGGCCCTTCTCCCCATGTCACCTCATATAGGTCAAGAACTCAGTGTGTGAACTCTATTGTATCAATTAATAAGTATATCAATTCCAATGACGAAATTCAGGAGTGGGGAAATCATTTCTAGTACATCTGTGGACCCAGGGAACCCAATATTAACCGCACATTGGCCAGACCTCCATTTCTTACTTGTCACATATACTCCTACTCTATTAGGGAACAATAATAGTACTTTAGGTGCTCAAATATCAATATCAACATATATTCTGTATTTTAAAAAAAATCTGAATTTACAAAAATTTAACAAATTTAATTTAAAAAATTAAAAACAAAAAAACCCCCAGCAAAATCTGTATTTCTAAAAATCTGATTATTCCCCTTTCCCTAGTGTATCGTTATCTGAGTAAGACATTTTGAGGAAGAACTCGGAAAATCAGTGCTAAATATATGATAGTGCTACAAGGGAACCCATTCCACTTTCTCATGGTGTCCTGGCCTTAACTGATTTTGGCATTTGAGATTGAGCTCAAAGATAGGGATATTAATTTATTTTTAACTGTTGTGACTAATAGTCCTCAGATTCTTGATCATTCATCTTAATTTTTTTTTTCAGTTTATTCATTTTTAGAGAGAGAAAGAGCATATGCACGGGGAGAGTGAGAGGCAGAGAGAGAAGGAGAGAGAGAATCCCAAGCAGGCCCACATCCAGCATGAGCCTGACACAGAGTTTGACCTCACTATTGTGAGATAATGACCTAAGTCAAAATCAAGAGTCAGACGTTCAACCAACTCAGCTACCCAGGCACTCCTCATCTTTACTTTTTGATTGTGTAAATTGATTTACAGTCTTGTATACCCATCAGGAGAACATGATTGGTCAAAGGAGAAAGTTGAATTGTGATGAAGCTACAACATAATCCTCAGCCAATTCCACAGGGAGTTTGGAGACAGGATGGCCCTACCATAGTGTCCTAATGTGGGACAAGAGGCTATCCATTTCAACTCCAAATTGAGCAATCATTGTATACAATATGACTCTGGGGAAGAAAAGAAATCTTTGTGGAGGTGGCTTTCTTCAGCCAACAGCAAACTCCAGGCATTTTGTGTGTGTGTGTGTGTGTGTGTGTGTGTGTGTGTGTGACATCAAGTGGGAGTTAGCTGTGTCATGTGTCACAACTAAATATGTTCAAAAGGTGGAAAAAAAAGGTTTCAGTCTTAAAAAAGAAAAGGCTTTGAATTTTCCTACATAAGCTAAGTCTATATCATAAAGGAAATGACTAGTAAATAAAACTACATTAAAATTAAGGTTTTTGATATTAGAGAAAGTAAAAAAAAAAGTCACAAACTGAGAGAGCTTAATGATGCACAAAGTAGCAATGGATTTATGTTTAGAATATATTGTAAATGACTGAAAAGAAGGCAAAAGAGTTGAAGGTGTTCTCTACAGAAAGATACATGAAGTAACAATAAATAAATGCATTATAAGGAATTAACCTTCATTAGAATTTAGGGAAACACAAATAAGGAATAAATAAAGAGATAAATAAAAGAACACTGTGCTTACCAGACTAAAAATATTAAAATGTTTAACAATGAATATTAAGCACTGGTGCTTATGTCTATACTATGACTGTTGGAGCTGTAAAATACTCCCTAACAGCTTGGAAAATAATTTGGGATTATTTAATAAAACCAAATATGTGCATATTTTATGACTCAGGAATATCACATCTACTAATATACTCTTCAGAAATTTTTATATGTGTATATACAAAGTTTTCAACAACAATATCTAAAAAATAAAACAGGGGTGTCTGGGTGGCTCAGTCAGGGGTGTCTTTTGGCTCAGGTCATGACTTCATAGTTCGTGAGTTCAAGCCCTGTGTTGGGCTCTGTACTGACAGCTCAGAGACTGGAGCCTACTTCAGATTCTATATCTCCCTCTGTCTCTGCCCCTCTCCAGCTGGAACTCTCTCTCTATCGCTGCCTCTCAAAAATAAACAAACACTTAAAACAAACAAAAAAAAGTAAGAAACAACAATAACAAAGCAATATCTATAAAAAATGAGGGGAAAAATTCTAAATTGTAGAATTTTTACACAAAACCACACTAAAAATGAAACTACAGTGGCACACATAATCTTGCATGAGCTTCATTAATAAATGCTAATATAATACATAAATTATTAAAAATGAACATATATATGCATAATATAAATATGAATAATAATGAAATATACTAAGTTATAGAATACATTCAGCCAGATTTCAGTTATATGAATTTGTAAAACATGCAAATTAAATGGTACATAGTTTTTAAAAATATACTTCTTTTATTTGACCACTCAAAGGAAAAGAAAAGAATAAAAATATTTTCAACTAAGAGTATTATTGATATGAGTAAGGGAGATGTCAAGAGGAGATATGAATGAAGAGGAGATGGAGGACTGGACTTCTAGCATTAAGTCCTTTATTTGTAATTACTTTCTTCCTATGAAATTCACATGCATTATAAAAATTCTTCTTAACAATTCAACTCCTAGTGAAACTATTTTTAAAGAAAATCAAATGGACATTTATTTTTAAGTTAATTCTTAATCTTATAGCTGAACATCAAACTTTTAAAAAAATTTTAATGTTTACCTATTTTTGAGAGACAGAAAGAGACAGACATGAACAGGAGAGGGGCAGATAGATAGGGAGGCACAGAATCCAAAGCAGGCTGAGCTGTCAGCACAGAGCCTGACACGGGGCTCAAACCCATGAGTCGTGAGATCATGACCTGAGAAGTTGGACGCTTAATGGACTGAGCCACCCAGGTGCCCCAAGAGTGCTAAAACTTTCATGAATGAATATTAGAGAGAGTAGTTACTCATGTCCAGGAAAACCGGACAGGGCATTGCATTGCTGTTCACCATCTATACCATACTCTTCTACCTTTACTAGTTACAAATAAAGATGCTTAATTTTGATATATTTCCAGAGTGATAGCTTGCTGAAGGGCGTGAAGTTATCTATAAAGCTCAGTTTAATTTGACAATTCCTGGATAGGAATTGTAATTTCATTACGATAATATTTAGGAAGGCAAAACTTAAGGAGATACTAAAAAGCCCATCGTGGTTCATGGTTTGGGTCTCCATGATGCCTACAGTGCTTAGATATGATTTTGCACATTTTTGTTTAGTCCTCCCTATTATACCTCCACATCCCCACACTTTTCTCTTACTACATCATGTACACTTACTTCTTTATACTTCTATCTTTTTTTATTATACTTTTAGATTGAGAGGCTGTGGGTGGCTTGGTGCCTAACCACAACCCACAGTGCATGCTATATTAATATTAAAGGTCCTTTTACATACACTGTTGTTCATAATTCCAATCACTTTGTTGACATTTTTGGAAGCTGATCCACCACGAAAAGTGTGTGCTCATGCATGTGGGTGTATATATTTGTGAATTATGTACTTGTGTGATGAGTCATAAGTGTGGAGAGTAATCTGAGATTATCATCTAAATTAGAAATATGGAGAATTGGGAATAAAAGATCAGTGAATTAAAAAAGTAAGCCACGATGGAGGGAAAAAAAAAAAAAAACTAACCAGAGAGAGTGAAGGAAGAGTAGCACCCTCACTATACTTATAAATTTTTCTATTATAACGATTCCAATCAGATGAAATGGTTGACTTTACATCACAATAGGAAGAAAGCTAGAGCTATCCCCTACATGCTTCACCAGAAACAATAAAAAAGAATCTCTTATTTCTCCCACCAAAGGAAAAGAAAAAAAATATATATATATATTTATATAAATATATATATATAAATATATATATATCATGAGAATCTTGAACCTCATCTCTGCAAATTGGTGAGTTCATGGTGGAATCTGTTGATTTAGCAAAATAACAGAATCTGGAAATCGTATGTGGTTGACACAGCTACAAAGTGCAGAATGAGTTTACTTTTGCTTTTACTTACAGTATTTGAAGTATTCAAGCCTGTATGCACATTTAGTTTTTACTTGAACATCTTTTGCTGGGTTATCTGGGTTCCAGAAGTAGTCAATAATGAACTCTAGGATGTGTTTGCCAGGGGAAGCATCTATGAAATACAATCATTTATAGGTATGGTTGTCAGGTTGGTCTTTTAAGTAAATACAAAATTGGAAGTAAACATGATGAATTTCAAAGTGCAGTTACCCACAGGTGATAGAGTACCAAAATGCAATGATCAATATGCATTATTCTATGAATAGATTGCAGGTCTTACTGATTTGACTGTTCTCTTATCAAGGCATTTCAGGACATAATTGATTAAAATGTTGCATAATTTCACAGATGCCCAATTTACTCAAAATTTTAGATTGCTGTACAACTCAAGAAACAAACTTTACTGATGCAATTTAATTGTGTGCTTTTCCCAATTCACTGTACTTGATTGAGGTGCATGCATCACTGATTGAACTGAATACTTCATAGAAAAAAATTTTGGTTTTTATCAATGGAAAAATATATTTCCATATCTTGATTTTTTTTTTTCAGTAGAGAAGTTAGAGTATGCAAAATCCTCTTTGGAAGGCATGCTTTGTTGCTGTAAGTTTTCATTTTTATTGCTATTAGTTTTGTTATTTTGTTTAAAGAGTCTTCCCAGCTCATAAGCATTCTCAGCAGTGTAGTTCTTAACAAAAAGAGGAGCAGAATTCACAACTTGCTGAGGTTAGGCCTACCATTTAAGCTGTAGGTAAGTGTAGATATAAAGTGCTTGCCTTTTTGACAGTGTTGCTTTTTTTCACTATACATGGGACACATTGTTTCTGAGCATACATTTTCTTAATTGGAATAATGCCTTAAAAAGTTTTTACAAAGTAATAAAAGAGTAAAATGATAATCATTTTCTTTAAATAAACACCAACGTTCTTATGTTATACTCTCATTTCTTTATTTTAAGATTTTTGGAACATCATAGCAGATCTTCAGATTGGTAGAAAGAGACCACGGATATATTTGGCAGGACTAATTTAAGTTTCTAATTTAAACAGCAAAGCATATCAAAACTGAGCTGAAGCTCTTTGGCAAGATGGAGAAAGAGAAGTAAACCTAACACTGAATAAACTTTCTCTACTTTTACAAGTTTTGGGTTTACAGAAGAATCACTAGGTATTAATGGAAGGTTTTCTTACATACACCCTGCACTCAGGGTCTGCTATTGTTCATATTTCAGATGACCTCCAACTTAGAAAGAAACCTCACAATGGGTAAAAGATATAAGAACATGCAATTCACAGAGAAAGAACCCCAAATGATCAATGATCAAATAAAAAGAAATCTCAACTCTATGATGAATCATTAATAAGAGTACTATAACAGTAAATTAGCATTCCTTGCTGAGCAAATTAATAAGAAAACGAATGTCTAAGATTTAGAAAACATACAGGGAAAGAGACATTAATATATTTGGGAGTCAGTAAAATTTGTCATTATAAGCCAAAATAAAGATTTCTAAGCAAAGAAGAAAAAGCACTTAATTTACAATCCATCAATTCCACTTTGTTTTTGCTGTTGGTTCAAAATTTTAGTTAAGCTCTAGTTAGTTAATATATAGTGCAGCGTTGGTTTTGGGAGAATTTAGTTATTCATCACTTACATACAACACCCGGTGCTCATCACAAGTGTCTTCCTTAATGCCCATCATCCTTTTAGCCATCTCCTGCCTACCATTCCTCCATCAACCCTCAGTTTGTTCTCCGTAGTTAAGAGTCTCTTATAGTCTGCTTCCTTCTCTTTTTCCTTTTTCCCCTATGTTCATCTGTTTTGTTTCTTATATTTCAGATATGAGTTAAAACATACAGTATTTATCTTTCTCTGACCGACTTCTTTTGCTTAGCATAATACATGCCAGCTCTACCCACATCATTGCAAACGGCAAGAGTAGTGTGCCATTGTTATATATCCCACATCTTCCTTATTCATTCATCAGTCAAGGTACATTTGGGTTCTTTCCATAGTTTGGCTGTTGTTGATAGTGCTCCTAATAAATATCAGGTGCATGTACCCCTTTGAATCCGTATTTTTGTAGCTTTTGTATAAATACCTACTGTGCAATTGCTGGACCAGGGCAGTTCTATTTTTAACTTTATGAGGAACCTCCACACTGTTCTCCAGAGTGGCTGTACCAGTTTGCATTTATACCAACAGTGTAAGAGGGTTCCCGTTTCTCTGAATTTTTTGCCAACCTCTTTTGTTTCTTGTACTGTTAATATTAGCCATTCTGACAGGTGTGAAGTGATATCTCATTGTAGTTTTGATTTGTATTTCCCTGATGACGAGTCATGTTGAGCATCTTTTCTTGTGCCTATTAACCATCTGGATGTCTTCTATGAAAAGTAACTATTCACGGTCTTCTGCCCATTTCTCAACTGGATTATTTGGTTTTTTTGGGTATTGAGTTTAATAAGTTCTTTATAAATTTTGGATACTAAGCCTTCATCAGAAGTCATTTCCAAATATCTTCTTCTATTCCATAGGCTCTTAATTTTGTTTCCTTCACTGTGTAGAAGCTTTTGATCTTGTCGAAGATCCAATCTTATGTTTGCTTTTCTTTTCCTTTCCTCCAGCAATGTGTCTAGTAAGAAGTTGCTATGGCTGAGGTCAAAGAGGTTGTTGCCTGTGTTCTCCTCTAGGATTTTTATGGTTTCCTGTCTCACATTCAGGTCTTTCATTCATTTCGAACTTGTTTTTCAGTATGGTGTAATAAAGTGTTCCAGTTTCACTTTTCTGATGGTGCTCTCCAGTTTTTTCAGCCCCATTTGTTGAAGAGACTGTCTTTTGTCCATTGGATACTCTTGTTTTGTTGAAGATTAGTTGACGATATAGTTGTGGGTCAATTTCTGGGGATTCTATTCTGTTGCATTGATGTATGTCTCTGTTTTTGTGCCAGTACCATACTGTCTTGATGACTATAGCTTTGCAACATAGCCTGAATTCTGGAATTGTGATGCCTCCAGCTTTGCTTTTTTTTTTTTTTTTCCTACAAGATTGCTTTTGCTATTCAGGTTCTTCTGTGATTCCATATGAATTTTAGGATTGTTTCTTCTGGCTTTGTGAAAAATATTGGTGGCAGTTCCATCAATACTACTTTGAAGTGTAAACACCAGAGAATCCTTTATATTTGCAAAATAGGCATATAAAAAGTTTATTGTATTTCTATTTGTAAGAACTAACAATGTGGAAATCTTGAATATCCTTCAAAGTGAATAAATTAATTATATTTTAGTTTATTCTAATACTGGAAGAGTATAATGTAATAAAGATGAACGCTATCTACATGTATCTCTGGATAAGTGTCAAAGAAGTTCAAGTTTAAAAAGCTAATTGTCAATGTATCAAAGACAATGGAAACTGGGCAATTATACAACTATTTAAGCATATTTACTAATCTACAAATTTATAGAAAGTGAAAGTGCAAAAGTTGCATTGGAATGATTCACTCTTACTTTGGGTGAAACTAAACTTATGGTTTGTGAATTTGTGCCCCTGAATCAGGCTCCTCCCTGACAGCACGGAGCCTGCTTGGGATTCTCTTTCTCCTCTCTCAGCCCCTCTCCTGCTCTGTGTTTCCTCTCAAAATAAATCAACCCTATTAAAACAACAACAACAACAACAACAAAACAGACATGCATTTCTGTTGAATTTTACCTGGTGGTAGAACTACTGTGTCCTGAGGTACAGAAATGTTTGAATTGATTATATATTGCCATTTGCAAAGTTATTATACAAGTTAATTATTTTCACCAGCAGTGTCTAAGAATTCCAGCTGTAGCATATCTTGCTAACATTAGGTACTATAATTGTTTGTTGTCAATCAGTGATTGTTAACACTTATTACAGGTATTCATTTGAATATCTTCTTAAATTATGTACCTATTTGAGTCACTATTTATTAGCTTTTATTGCATAATAAAATACCTAAAATTTAGTAGATGTAAACATTTTTCTCAGCCTGTGAATGAATAATTAGGATTGATTTCACGTAGGCTCACTCATGCAACTGTAATCACCCATTCTGTTTAACAGTGCAGCTTTGTCTCTGGGGTTGGGTAGCCTAAGTTTAATGGTAGGGATGACTAAGTCATGTGCCCTTTATCATCCAACAGACTACCTTGAGTTTATTAACCTAACTGGCTAGGCAGGACCAAGAACAAGAGCAGGACACATAAAAGACTTCTTAATGCCTAATCTTTTATGTGTGACATTGCTTCCACTATGTTTCATTGGCAAGACAATTTGCAAGGGTATCCCAAATTTAAGATGTAGAGTATATTTCTCTTGGCGAAAATAATTGTAAATCTTCATTCCAAAGGCATTTATACAAGAAGAGCCTAACTTGTGATCATTTTTCTAATCTATTACAAAATATGAAACTTTAGCCATTTTAGTTGTCACAAACATCTCCCATATAGTAGCTTTCTACGCACCTTTCTTTTAGATGAGCAGTAATTTAGAAAAAAAAAAATCTTAATATTAATGTGATTTGATTTATCAGTTTGCCCCTGTATAATTATTGCCTTCATATTTTATGTAATAAGTCCTTTTCAACTTTGAGGTTACACATGTGTTCTCCTGTATTATCCCATAAGTTCTATACTGCATAACCTTAAAAAATAGTTTATAAAATTTATTAATTTTGAGAGAGAGAGAGATAATGAGAGAGAGAGAGAGAGAATGCATATATGAGCTAAGGAGTGGCAGAGAGGGAGGGAGAGAAGGAGAATCCCAAGCAGGCTATGGACCAGCAGCACAGAGCCTCACTTGGGGCGGGAGTTCATGAACTGTGAGATCAAGACCTGGGCCAAAATCAAGAGTTGGACACTCAACTGACTGAGCCACCCAGGCACCCTCTGCCTAGCCTTTTATATTCAGACCTTATGGGGCACTTGGGTGGCTCAGTCGGTTAAGTGTCCAACTTTGGCTCAGGTCATGATGTCGCGGTTTGAGGGTTCGAGCCCCATGTCAGGCTCTGTGCTGACAGCTCAGAGCCTGGAGCCTGTTTCAGATTCTGTGTCTCCCTCTCTCTGACCCTCCCCTGCTCACACTGTCTCTCTCTCTCTCTCTCTCAGAAGTAAATAAAACATTAAAAATTTTTTAAAAATAAATTTAAAAAAATCAGATCTCAGTCTATTTGAAATTGATTTTTGTGTTGGAAGAGTCAACATTTTTTCCCCCACTTTCATTGCCATTATCTCAATAGTACTTGTGGAAAAGGCCACCCTTTCCTCTTTCCTCTGAAGTGATACTTTTCTAAGAGTTTAATAAATTAAGTGTCGATGTAGGTGTTGTTCCATCTGTTTCTTGCTCTCTATTTTTTTTAATGTTTTAATGTTTACTTAGTTTTTGAGTGAGAGAGAGAGACAGAGCACAAGTTGAGGAGGGGCATAGAAAGAAGGAGACACAGGATCTGAAGAAAGCTCCAGGCTCTGAGCTATCAGCACAGAGCCCGATGTGGGGCTCAAACCCACAAACCATGAGATCATGACCTGAGCCAAAGTTGGATGCTTAACTGAGTGAGCCATCCAGGCACCCCCTCTTGCTCTCTATTTTATTCTTTTGGTCTATTTGCATGTCATTGCACCAATCATACTGCAATAGTTAATACAGTATTCCAGTGTCTTTTTAAAAAAAATTATTTAGTATTAGTAATTTAGTTTAAAATGTAGTTAATATACACAATGCAATACTGGATTCAGGAGAATTCAGTAATTCATCACTTACATACAACATCCAGAGCTCATCAAAATAAGACCTCCTCAGTACCCATCATCTATCTAATCCATCTCTCACCTACCTCTCTTTATAAACCCTCAGTTTGTTCTCTATCATTGAGTCTCTTGTGGTTTGTTTCCCTCTCTTCTCTTTCATCCATTCCCATATGTTAATCTGTTTTATTTCTTAAATTCCACATATCAGTGAAATCATATGGTATTTTTCTTTCTCTGATTGATTGATTTTGTTTAGCATAATACACTATAGCTCCATCCATGTTGTTGCAAAATGGCAAGATATCATTTTGTTTTATGGCTAATATTCCTGTATACCACATCTTTTTTATCCATCCATCAGTCCTTTTATCCTTTATAATGAGTATGCTCAATTTATATTTCTTCTATAATAATGTCTTGGCTATTCTGAGCCCACTGAATTCACATATAGAAGAATCAACATATTTTCAAAACAAAATCTTTTGGAAGATTGAAATTTTATTAACTCTACAGACCAATTATTCCCAAATGATAATTTAATATATCAACTCTTTCAATCTATTGTCTGTGTAAATCCATAGCACTCCATTGGATTGTGTTTATGAAAGCTCTGAGCTTTGTCATATCTATTCCTAGGCTGTTGCTGTTTTTCATCCTACCTAAAATGGACATCACTTCAAATATTATATCCTGTATGCTTCAGAGAGATTTTATGATAATTTTATATTATCCTTGTATCCTGCAACTTTGCTTTAGAATTAACATATTTATTCTAATTTAATTTTTAAAATTCTGTGAATCAGTCATATCATGTGGGGATCATACTGTGTTATTTACTTCCAAACCTATAACATTCCTTTTTCCTGCCTTACTAGACTGGCTAGGATCTCCATAGTGGATATAGTTGTGTAGTTACTAGTTTTAAATGGAAAGCATTCAACACATCCTTAAGTACAATATATTCTTTTAGATTTCAATGATATCCTATCATTTTAAGTTCCTTTCATTTCCTATTTGGCAAAGGTTTTTTTATTAATACATTTTTTTATTTTTATCAGTTCCTTTTTGCATCTATTATATTTTCCAATTACTCTATAATTTGCTAAATTATGTGGTGAATTTAAAATATTTGATCGACTTTTATATACAGAAGAACACCAAATGCATTCATTATATAAACAGAGGGATAACTTTTGATAAAGTTTTCAAAATAATTCTTTATGGAGGTTCATGTTTTAGACTATAATTTCTCTTTTGATAGTAATCATTTTTATGCTTAGATACTAAAGTGGCTATACAAAATAAGCTGGGGAATTTCCACTTCTTTTACAACCTCTAGAAGTTTTCAAGTTATATTAATGATTATCTTCCTTTCTGTTGGGTAAAATTTACTGTCAGGGACTGCAATAATCTTTTTTTTTTTTTTTTTTCAATTTCTTTTTTTTAAATATTTTTATTTTTATTTATTTCTAGAGAGAGACAGCATGAGCAGGGGAGGGTCAGAGAGAGAGGGAGTCACAGACTGAAACAGGCTCCAGGCTCTGAGCTGGCAGTCAGCACAGAGCCCGACTTGGGGCTCGAACCCATGAACCGCGAGATCATGACCTAAGTGAAAAGTCGGACGCTTAACCGACTAAGCCACCCAGGCGCCCCTTTCTTTTTTTTTTTTCAGGGACTGCAATAATCTTTGTGTGAAGATCTTTAAGTACAAATTTAATACCTCTTTTTAGGTCTAGGACTATTCAGAGTTTTAATTCTTTTTGTGTCAGTATTGATAAGTTTTATTTGTTTAGGATTTTGCCATTCTCTTTACATATTCAATTATATCAGTGTAAAATATTTTCATGATATGCTTTTTCATGTCTTTAAATACGTAGTAACTGAGTACATATCCTTTATTTCGATTCCTTTCAGGTATTATTAGTGCTTTTTTCTTTTTGTGATCAGTGTAGTTACTTGCTTTATTTATCTATGGGTCATTTGGAAGTAATTTTAACTTTGTTGATCCTCTCTGTTGTGTCCTTGTTTATGGTAACATTAATGGCATCTCTCCCTATTTTTTTTTCTTTCTTCAAACTTTTGAGAAGTTTTCTTGGTTATTCTTACATTGTGAGGATATTGCATACATTTTCTTTACTCTTCAAATCTTAATGCAGTTAAAATTTCTTTAATTTTGATACATTTTTATTTTCAATTTGTTTTTAAACTAGAAGAAATGCTGCAATGATCATCTCTGTTGCTTTCCAGGATCATTAATTATCACATAAAAATCAGTGACTATAGCTTCCTTTTCTTAGGATAACACCCGCGCTTTATCAGGTAGGCACTGGGCGGCAGCAGCACTAGTCCTTTTCCGTTTGTCTCTCCTGGGATGGATATCATCCCTGTGAGTGAGGGAGATGAGTGTTTCATTGTTTTTGTGTAGAGGGAAGGAGATCCCAACATTTGGTCATACTCACCTGGAATTAGTCTCCAAAAATGGAGCTTGTGGAAATGAGAAATATTGGTGTTTTGTCCCTTCCATGAATCTCCCATAGTTCCTGACTGAGAGGTAGGAGATGAGGTAGCCTAATCTTAGCCATACCCATTCAGAATGGAGTTTTGGTTACATAGACCTGAGGGCAGGAGGCAGGAAATGGATTATGGCACAAGTGCCATGGATTCTCACTTTCTTAGTAAGATTTAGTAGAATTTTTTGACTGCTTCTTCATTTGATGCATGCCCTTAGGATAACTTCCAAAATTTTCATTTTATATATAACTTTTAGCAGTTATGGTTGGTTCGCTGGGGAACATATCCACTGAGCTGCTCATGCTGTCATTCATGAAGTTGCTGTCCTATTTTTTCTTTCCTCATTTATACTTTTATATTTTCATTGGTGCATCTGTTCCTCAATCCCACAAATATCCTTTTGAGCTGAGGTCAACATACTACAGCCCATACACCAAATGCGTTTACTGCCTGGTTTTGTAAATAAAGTTTTATTGGAACACAGCCATTCTCACTTGTTTATGTACTGTCTATGCCCACCTTTGCTGCCTTTGTGTTACTATGGCAGAGATAAGCTGTTAAGAAAATGACCACATGACTCAGACAGCGTAAAATATGTACTATCCTGTCCTTTATATATATATATAAAAAGTGCCTATTCTGTTTTAATGCATTCTTATTCTCCCTTCTTCACTCATTTTTTTTCAGTTACTGAGCATATATGATATACTTTTAAACTTTTACTTCCACATAGGTATTAGAAACCTCTTTACAATATTATATTTAATATTTAAAAAATAATTTCTTTCCTATTTGCTCTTT
The DNA here is from genome assembly GCA_017311185.1 of Proteles cristata cristata. Taxonomy (NCBI): domain Eukaryota; kingdom Metazoa; phylum Chordata; class Mammalia; order Carnivora; family Hyaenidae; genus Proteles; species Proteles cristata. The sequence continues at coordinate 2,866,408 of JAESUZ010005169.1, forward strand.
CCCATAATGTTACTTAAAAATCGTCTTGAATTAGTTAGAACATTTTCTCAAGTACTTCTCCCATATTAATTATGTGAATGCTATCCTTTTTAAATCTTTGCATAAATATATTTTTCCTCACAGGTAAATAATATTTTAGTTGGGAATTAGATTTGGTTTCTTTAATATTTGTCTTCAACTTATACTCTCATTTTTTAAATATTGGAATCCAAAAATTTCCCTGATGATTGTTAATATTGGTATTTCATTTTAATTTTTTATTTTTCTTTCATTCATCTTTCCTTGACCCCTAGGAAAGCCTTCCCATCTGCAGATAATTCCTTATTTAAATAAAGAACTTTTTTCTTTTCTTTTCTTTTCTTTTTTGTTATCTTTTAGTGTTTATTTACTTGAAAGAAAGAGAGAGAGAGAGAGAGAGAAAGACAGAGCACAAGTGGGGGAGGGGCAGAGAGAGAGGGAGACAGAATCTGAAGTAGGCTCCAGGCTCTGAGCTGTCAGCACAGAGGCTGATGCGGGGCTCAAACCCACAAACCATGGGATCATGACCTGAGCTGAAGTTGGACACTCAACGACTGAGCCACCCAGGTGCCCCTTTCACCCAGGAGCCATTTTTATCTACTAGTTTAGTCTAACTATATGGCACTCTACATTTTTATGTTTTGTGGAAGGCTTATCTGTCCAATGCTAAAGCTCATGTATATGTACACATTTATCTTTGCACTCATTTTTACATCTCCTCTGTTTGCTGTGAATTTTAAGATATTTTTTCTACTTGAAATTCTAGAAGATTTAGTTGGTTTTTAATAGTAATCATCTCACATCTACTTTGTCTATAAAATTTCTAAATTTAAAATCCTTGATCATAGTACTTAAGAATCTTAATTCATTCCCTTAGAAACTCACATTTTTTCTTTGTATTTAAATTTCCTGTGTGTGGGGCTCCTGGGTGGCTTAGTCGGTTAAGCGTCCGACTTTCGCTTAGGTCATGATCTCGCGGTTCGTGGTTCGAGCCCCGCGTCGGGCTCTGTGCTGACTGCCAGCTCAGAGCCTGGAGCCTGTTTCAGTCTGTGACTCCCTCTCTCTCTGACCCTCCCCTGCTCACGCTGTCTCTCTCTCTCTCCTAGAAATAAATAAAAAATAAATAAATAAATAAATTTCCTGTGTGGATTTTTGGTGAGTTCTACTTCAGTGGAAACCACCTATTCTTTATATTCAGATTAACTTTCCACTGAATGATCTGAGTTCACCCAAGTTCAGCTGCACTCAATCTTGGCTACACACTGCAATGACCAGGGGAATTCTTGAAGTTCAGTTTACTAGTTCCCCCAGAGGTTCTAATTGAACTGTCCTAAGGAGGCCCCAGGTGATTTTAATGGGCAGTCTAGGTTGAGTTCTACTCAACTTGGTTGTTTTTGATTGATTATGGCTTGGTGTACTCTTCTCCCCACCATCTGTTAGCTGAAAAACAATTATGAAAGTGGAAACTGGAGCAGGAATACAGGATCAAACGTTAGAAGAGTCACACTGAGAAACTGTAGAGCCACAAATGGAAACAGCTAACACCCAAAAACATGATTACCCCTGAACCATGTACATGGAAAAATGGACTTTCAATAGAAAATAAACTTGTAACTTACAAAATCCATAATTTTTAGGCTCTTTTTAGAGCTGCTGTAACAATTTCCTAAACAATATAAGTACCTAAAAGATACTAAGTGCTATGTTAACTGTAAGTGGGGTGATAAAAAGACAACTATAATTTTCTGGCTTCATATACCCTCCATATTTTCTTGGTCAAGCACTATTTTTCCTTTACTGAAATGCTTCTCTCCTGTATAAATCATCATTTGGCATGATGCTAACACTATCATATTCACAAATCTGAATATTTTCAGATCTAGAATACACAGTATTAAAATGATTTGCTAATATTAATTTCTCCGTTGGGTTTTTGTAGCCTAAAAAGTGGGGTTTTCTAACCATCACTTTAATGTACTCTACAAATCTAGTTGGCTTATACTAACAGAGTTATTCTATTAATATGTGTCTCAAGCTCAATCATTTTCTTACTCTATCCAACTCTGAACTTTTCCTTCAATGAACTAAAACAACTAATTTTGACATTTATTCACATACTTTCTTGTATAACTATGGGGTTTATATCTATGTATCTTGTCTTGACAATACAAGTTACCTGAAGTTAGAACCATCACCTTATTCCTATTTATAACCCCTTTGATTCTCAGCATCATGCTGAGAAAATGGTATATACTCAATTAATATGACATAATTAATTTTTCATTATTAAACTAGTTATATGAATATAATGTAAGAAAATGGGAACATTATAAAAAATAAAATTTAGAAAGCCTACTGTATTCTCATTTTTTCAAAGTAATCATCTCTGAACAGTTGAATATATTATTTTTAGACAGTTTCAATTTATATGCTATTACCTACTGAATTTATCATTTACTCTTCAGAAAGGAGATTATTCTATAAATACTGTGTATCAGTGTACTGTTTGTCTTAAATATCTTAGCTATATTTTTTATATGAGCATATATTGTGTCTCATTTATTATAAGAATTAAAATATTTAATGAATAAAACTGATTAAATGGAAATAACTCCATATTATCAGGTTAAAGTGATATTTATAGTTTTGTATGCAAAACGGAGGTTTTTAATGTCACATATTTACAATGGAGATAAAAATATTAAGAAAAGCACAGTACCATTTTTTGGGTTAAATGTGGGTAAGGTACAAAGATCTTTTTCTTTTTAACACTTCTTTGCTTCCTCTTCTTCTTTATAACCATTCTTGTTTTATCTTTGTGGATCTGAGCTGATAAAAGAGAAATAAATTTGCCTTCTTTATTGGGATGTGTCCCTCCTCTGATACAAAGGATTACATGGAGCCCAAGGGCAAGAAAGTATGGAATTTTATATATGTGCAGCTTGGGTCTAGGCTTACTATTTGAAAGTAATTTCTGATATTCCTAGACAGATTATCATAGATCCTCAGAGAATTAAAACATATATTTTAGCAATAAACATGGCAAAAAAAAAAAAACAACAGCAGTTCAGGCATATATGTTATTGTCTCTGATATTACTCTAAAACTTAATTCGAAAAGATTTCTGTAAGTGGAAGTTGACTATACACCTATACACATATTCTCTCAATCCAGTAATAAAGTAAAAAAGGCTATGTTTCCAAGGACAAAGAGAGCTGGAGAAAAGGTAATAGCAGATTTGATATTTCAACAAAATTTGAAGACAGAAAGGAAAATGGAAGAGTAATAACTGATTTAGGAAACAGTTATTACCTACTTGCTTACAATGTGGAATACCATGAGTTAAAAGCTAATGTGTTCCACAGAACACTTAAAGTTGCATTATGTAGAGGAACCAACCAAGTACTGCAGAAGTCTGGGACTGGGAAAAAACAAAAACTAAAACAAAAAACAAAACAAAATAACAACAACCTTTGTCAAAATCTAAGTACAGAACAGATGGAATCTCTAGGTCCTCTCTCCCATTGAGAGACATCCAGCAACAATCCTTTTATACACTCTTAGGGCACAGATTTATTTTGTGGGTAAATTGAATGTGAGATACTCCAGATGCAAGAGCATAAGCCACTTCAGAATGCTGGAATAAATTAGCTTTTGCAAACTTGATAATTAATTTAAAACCTACATGTTAACTGGCACATCCACCTTTTCTTTCATCCAGCTTCTGCAAAGCAAGTGGGTAGATTTACACCCTATAAAAAAGATAGAGGCAAAAGGAATTCACAGTACTTAACAGGGCACAAGCCCAACAGTGCCAACTTTAATCTGATGCTTTAGGACTGAGCACTGTAAGGAGATCTTCACATAGAAGTGGGGGAGGATAATGGGGAAAATCAAACAGATAGATACTTAGTGGGTTTAACTTTGGCAAAAATTATGATAGGTATATGATGAATCTATTTAAACAGTTGGAATAATAGTAGAAAAAGTGTTTAGGAAAAAATAAAAAGTAACTGCAAGAAAAAATGACTAAACAATATAGAGCAGTTAACTATGACAACTGGGTGTTAGGGTAGAAATGGGGGGTGGGCATATTTTTTTACACTGTGTTTTTAGGCTTTATTATTACTTTTTTTTACCCATGGGCTTATACAACTTTGATAAACAATAAAGCTAATTTGAAAATAAGTACATTTAGGGTTCAGAGATATATTGTAGGGCAAAACAAACAAACATTAGGTAATTTCTTAGTTGTTTCCTTCCTTCATAGATGGTGTTTATTGGTTGTCCATAAAACCATGCATATTCAGAACACACATACCTATACTATTGTATTTATTATTTGGATAAGACATATATTATTGGGTAAATATTAAGCTCTATAGAACTTACATAAAAGGATTTTCAGATGATGGAAAAAATCAAAAGATAAAGCAGCAATGAACTAAATACTTTGGGTAGAAGTAGGAAAAATGTAAGAGGAACTAGGTAAAATAAGGTTGCATTTTTTAAAGTGGTTGTCTGTTTCATAGCAGAGGCAGAAAAAAGCAGAGCAAAGAAATGGAAAACTTTAAATCAAGCATGAATAAATTGAATTTTTAGATTCTGAAGTGAATTAGAATATGTGATGGGTGCTAAATAGTATACGTTTAAATTCATAACACTCAAAAGAGAAAACTAATATATGTTATTGAAAACATTTCCCTTGGAGCATAGTTTCTCTCTTACATTGTGGCAGAGACAGGCAGAGTATTCACCAAGACTGTACCTTCTTTCTCACAGGGACTTAGACTACATTTACCAGCCTACCATAGAAATGTAGGAGAGGAGGTCTATATGGACAGAGAAAGGTATGATGTGTATCACTTCCAAATTAGATCATAAAAGCTTCCATATATTTTCCTTCACACTCTTTTCAGTTTCACTCACGTATTTCAGTTGCACTCACTCACTTGAAAGTCCCCTGTTGAAGATGGGAGAGTTCCAAGATGGAGGAGGTCTGGGTACATCTATCACCATTTTTAAACACGTCAATCAAAAGCATCTTTTGGACTCTACATGAGCAAAAAATAACTTTCTATCACATACGGTGTTTAACCTGTGTGTTACAAAAACTAATATATCCTAACTAATACATTCCCTATATAAAGTGTGATGAGGCATGAGGTAAGATGGTGATGTCCAAATTGACATAGCGCCCCTTATAGCAGACATCAACAAGAGAGCATGCAAGAACATTGGAAAGGAGGGAAGAGTGATCCCAAATTGTCAAAAATCAATCATTGTCCAATAAACCATTAACAGGAATGACTAGAAGGGTGATTTTTTGATTAAACACAATGTGTTTATTTTCCAATACACAATTGCAAACAATCCTCAATAAATGTTGTAGCATGTAATATTACTACCTGGAATTAGAATGTTATGGTATTGGGGTTTACTCTTCATAACTTTGTCAGTTCTTTCTATTTCCCTTGTGGTACTGATCTTTTTCTCATTGATACATGGAGATTCTCTATCAAGTAGATAATTCTATTTATAAATTTTATATCTTATAGTTGTTATAAATATTATTCCTAGTGTGTCATTGAATTTTAACTTTATTAGTAGTGGCTCTTTAGTACCTTTACCAAGGCAATACATATTCACTGAACAAAATTTAAAATGAATAAGAAAATTATTCATTAAAATCACTTTCCACAAAGAAAGTCCAAGCCAACATGGCTCCATTGGTGAATTGTACCAATTATGCAAATAAATATTTACTAATTCAATCTTTTTTTTTACTGAGATAAAATCAATATATATTCTTGCATAAGTTTAAGTTGCATAAAGTGATAATTTGATACATTTATATGTTACAATATGATTTCTGCAATAGCTTTAGCTAATACCTCTATCTGTCACATAATGGTTATTTATTTTTTATGCTGAGAACATTTAAGATATGCTAAATCTGTTAGCATTTTGAAGTATATAATACAGAATTGGTGAGTATGATCATTATGCTTGTATTGGATCTCAGACTTATTCATCTTTTAGTTGCAAGTTTGTAAACTTGTAACCTGTTCCCAGTTCTCCCACTATCCCCTAGCCCTTGATAACCAGAAATCGACTTTGTTTCTACAAGTCCACCTTTGATTCCACAAAAAAGTCACAGAATACAATATCCATCCTTTTCTATTTTAACTTTCTTAGCATAATGTTCTCAAGTTCCATCCATACTGTTGCAAATCACAAGATTTCCTTCATTCTCATGGCTGAATAATATCCCATTGTATGTATATACCACATTCTTTACCAGTCATCCACTTACAGACAATTAGTTTGTTCCCATAGCTTGACCATTCTGAATAATGCTGGAATAAACACAGGAGTTATCTTTCCAATGTCCTGTTTTAATTTCCTTTGGATATCTACCCATAAGAAGGATTGCTGGATTGTACAGTAGTTCTATTTTAAATTTTTGAGGAACCTCCATATTGTTTTCCATACTGAATGCACCAGTTTACATTTCATGTACCTGTTAGCCATTTGGCTGTTAGTATGCCTTCTTTGGAAAATAGTATGTATTCAGTTTCCCTGCCCATTTTTATATTAGATTGTTTTGATTGTTTTGATTAGTATGAGTCTACTGTTGCCACATATAGCAAGTCCCAGGAAGCTCCATTCACACAGACTCTAAAGCTTTGCTGTGTACAAACTGCATTGCCTTTCTGAGGGTCAGCTCAGCTATTTTCCTGGGTTACTAAAGCAACAGGTGCCACACTCCAAAGTGAATAGAGAAGCCATGACATAGGGTTTACAAAGGATATATTCAGTAAGTTACAGAATGCTGAAATCTTCACTCACGAGAAGACTGTAATGTGTTGGAAGCTGTTGGATAGTGAACAGCATATTTTAATATTTTCAAAGTTGTTAGTGTTTTCTCTTTACCCTAAGGGGCAAAATTTTGTTGTAAGGATAACTTCTCTCTTGGAGAACTTCATAAATGATATCTACAGTTTGGGGAAAATAATGGACTTCTGTCTAGAGAATATAAAAGATGAGAGTTGGTCAGCCTGGCTGCTAACAACAGGTTGAAAGAGATGTGACTGTATTAGAACAGGCCAAAGTATTTTTTTTTTAATTTTTTAATGTTTTATATAGTTTTGAGACAGAGACAGAATATGAATGGGGGTGGGGCAGAGAGAGAGAGAAGGAGACACAGAATCCTCAAAGCAGTCTCTAGGCTCTGAGCTGTTAGCACACAGCCTGACTTGGGGCTCTGGCTTGTAAACCATGAGATCATTACCAGAGCCGAAGCTGGGAGCTTAACCGACTGAGCCACCCAGGCGCCCTCTGGCCAAAGTATTTTAAAACGAAAGGGAGTGATTCCCATGGACAAGATGTGGGCCATAGTAGTGAGAGGTGCAGGATGTGGTTGTCACCTAAAATGGGGGAAATATCTCAGCAAAATGGAGTGGAGGCAATTCTGAGTCCTGGGCGTTGAGAAAACAGGTGTAATCAACAACTGCTGAACAGTATTCCTCCCTCCATTTCACAAAAACTTCAGGTCTGAGAGCACCAGAGAAACAGTTAGGTTTCTTTTAAGTTCCCAAAAAGGGCCCCATAGTAAAGAAATTAATATTATTTACTTCTCATATATACAAAAAGTAAAGCTACTTCATAAGGATATTGGCCACATAGGGACTTCACACCTCTCTCTACATTGAACATATTAGGATGGCTTAGAAATCATGATGAATAAACAAGGTGAGAAATGTATGCGGTGACCATGCGTCCCTCTATCATACAGAAACTCAACCTGCTATCAGTACAGGCAACTACAACCATGAGTGAAGTCTAAAGGCTTTATGACTATGCTAGACTGAACTAGACATATTATATATTAATTGAGACTGTTATCTTTCCTGACAGTGACACAAAAAACCATGGAGCTCACCCTAATTTTTATTCACAAGCAGTAAGGCATCATTCACACAGCACAAATGTAGAGATATAATGATAGTAAAATATGAAACGCCTTCTGATTATAGTCCTTGAGTCCTGCTTCATTAACATAACTGGTACATTTATAGCTCTTACAAATAAATAAAAATATGTACTTCCATATATTTGTATATATTACAAGTTATAGAAGTATTTTAATACTTTCATATTATTAATAAATTAATGTTTGTTCCATAGGTCAAAAGCCCACTATAATTTGCTTCTTTTTTTCCCCCGATGCTTGACCTAAAGTAGGAGCCCATAAAATGCAACTTGTAGGCAAAAATTTAGGTGTTCCCCCCCATGTTTATTAATGCAGTTTTATAGGAACACAGCTATACTTGCTTGTTTACATATTCTTTGCAGCTACCTTTGGTTTTAACAAGAGAGTTGAGTAGTTGCAAGAGAGATTGTATGGCCAGTAAAACCCAAAATACTATACAGAAAATGTTTGCCAACTTCTGATCTAGAGCAATGTTCTATGTAAACTCCAGAATCAGATGCAAGAGCAACCTCATCATGTTAAATGACTTTTCACTCAACAGCTGATTTTCAAATTGATAGTAACAGATTGATTTTAAGGGAAAACAAAACATGTTAATGTGTTTTTGTGTATAGCGTTCTCTCATGAAATCTTGAAAACTGCCAAATTATGCTTCTTGCTTACAAATATTAATGCTAATTTTTCTCATTTGTTTGTTGCAAAGATATGTCAGTGTAGTTCTACTACTCAGTTATACCCTTATTTAGATTAGAAGGGAGTAATGCGTGAGGCTCAATATATTAGTAAGCTGCAGCTAATATGATTACAAATAGGGCACCTAGGTGGTTCAGTCAGTTCAGCATTCAGCTCCTGATTTTGGCTTAGGTCATGATCTCATGTTTTGTGAGATTGAGCCCTGAATTTTGCTTTGGGTTGTCAGTGTAGAGCCTGCTTGGGATTCTCTCTCTTCTCTCTCTTTCTGTCCCTGCCTCCCTAAATGCCCAATACTATCTTTCTCAAAATAATTTAGCATTAAAATATTTTTTAAATATGATTTACAAGTAACGGACAGGATCTAGAAATTTTTTTTTCTAAATTCACAATAATCCTTCCAAAATATTAACTGAAATGGAGTATAATTTGAAGAAATGAGAAAAATGAAAATATAAAACATAAATATTGTAAAGGAATGAAATGGGAGTCAGACAAACCTATTAAGTATTAATCTAATAACATATCATGCCAAACATTTGCCATGTAAAATAAAACAGTGACAACATTAACCTTGTAGCCATTTAGTAACACATTTACCAACATCTAACAAAATGCAAAGTTTTAATGACATTGAAATTCAGTACATTAAATAACAAACAGGTCTAGAACAAAATGAGCGAACAGAAATGAATCAATGAAGCATTTGAGTTAGGAAGTTAAAATTAAGTTTGAAGACATATGTTTTGTTAGTCCCCAGAAAGTACTCACACATGAAAATATCATTAGTATTATAATTACCAAAACAAAAGGACACAAAAGGTCCTGAAGGAGAAAGATATGATGGGGGAGAAGGGAGGGGAATATAATAGAGGAAATGAATCTTCCTTATTCTGTGACATGAAGTTATCTCATTACACAGAGCCAGAATGGAATATGAACTGGTCAGCTGGTCAGTTGTCGACAACACTTAATAAAAGGTATTAAAACATAGTATTTCCAAAATGGAATAATTTGGAAACATAAGAATTGCTTCTGCTTTCATTTGGCCTGTTATCTGATAGAAGTCAAACACACACACACTCTTTCTCTCTCTCTGAAATAAATAACAAAACTAATAAACATAAAACTTATATCTAGTCATAGATCTATATTTTTCCTTTAATATAATATGATAAGCACATAAAGTCATAAGCTAGGAGAAAATTGATAATCTCAGGGAAAAGAAATTCTATAACAAAATCAGTTATGATGTGCTATTTAGTAGAAATCAATGATGTCTTTTATTACCTAAATAAAACCTCTAACATGGCCCTGGAAGTTTCTGGTTTTGAAAATGGCAAAGATTATTGAAGTAGATTACATATGATTACATAGGAAATGTTTTGTAGAGGGGCAACTTGGTGGCTCTGTCAGTTGAGTATCTGACTTCAACTCAGGGTTCGCGGGTTCAAACCCTGCATCAGGCTCTTAGCTGACAGCTGACTCTGGAACCTGCTTTGGATTGTGTGTTCTGTGTCTCCCTTCCCACATTCATGCTCTCTCACTCTTTCAAAAATAAATACATTTAAAAGTTTTTTTAAATGTTCTGTAGATTTTCTTTAGAACATAGAGCTAAAGAAATGAATTAGTGTACATATGGTTTTAATTTGCAAATTTTAATTAATAAAAACTGTGTTTCTACTACAAAATCACATTTAACATACTTTTAATAAATATCAGATTGAAGCAAGGAACTATATAATTTTTATATTTGTATTTCTTTTGAGCTAAATCCTCATCTATAAATTTATCCTAGGGAAAATAGTAGAGCAGGAATAAAAAGATCTATCCAAAATTGTTCTACTTAAAATTTTTCATAAATAATAAATTTTTCTCAAAGTTTTCTTTGTGACTAATTAAGCCTAGGGTTAAGGATGAAATTAAAAAGAAACTGGTGCTTGTCATCCAAAGGACGGAAAATAAAGGCTGAGGTGTTGGAAGAGCGTGATCCAGGTAGTTGTGGCATGTCACATCTATTGTGAAAAGGCTAATATCCAAGCCCTGGACCATTAATCCATGAGGAAGGAGAAGGAATAGCAGCAAAAAGAGAAAGAGAAGGAAGAGATAGAGATGGAGGAGGAGGAACAGGGGAGGAAAAGGAAGTGAAAGAGGAGAAATTAAAGTTGTTTCTTATGATATACGATACCGGAACTAAAGTCACTGCTAAAACTCAGGAGCTAATATGAGGGGATCCCATCCAAAAAGAGTAGCTGCATTCCAAGTTTTGTCAATCGGAAAGACTGGGATTTATATTTACTTAGACTTCTGACTTGATTGGTTGGGGATTGTAGGGGGACAATATCTTATTAACGAAATGAGTCAAGGCTTCTACTATTCTGTTTGGAATATGCAATATCCTCAGTGTATCTATGGGCACAGTAACCCAAACCCTGATAATAATAAAGGCCCAGAGTACTAGGTGAAGGTAGCAGTAAAACTGGTGGTTGGAATGTGGGTGCAGAGGGGGAGAAGAGAAAAGAAAATATTACTATCACCACTGTCAAAAAATAACAAACATCATGGCATACAACAAAAAGCAGAAGACATTTTAATGTTAAAAATCACAACCAACAAAATAAATAAAGTCAATAATTTATCTCATACGAAATACATTTTATAAAATTGTCAGAAGACTTTTAAATATTCTCGGCCTGAAACTAAAAGGTATAATTTTACTTAAAATAATAATTTGGAACACACAAAAATGAGAAATAAAGTGTTAGAAGCAAAAGTAAGAAATACTGGATATGAAAAATATCATGATTGGGATTTAAAATGCTGTAAAATGTGTTAAACAAAATCTCTAGGCAGGACAAATTTAACAACAGAACTAGTGGCTCAGAAAACAATACTGACACATTCATGGAAACACAGCTCAGACATGAGGTTAAAGAATTAAAGATGTTAATAGAGATGGAAACTTCATGAAGTTATAATTCCATCTAATAGGAAGGTGAAAAGCTTGGAAGGAATGGAAGAGAAGTAGCATTTAAGGAGAAAGTCTGTAAAATGTTCCTTAACTCAGACATTTACACACAGTGTTTAGTTGAAAGATGTGTTTCATCAAAAAGAAAGTTGAATCCCAAAAGAGTTATGGGGCAGAAGCTATTTAACTCAGAAATTAAAAAAAAATAAAAGTTTGTAAATTCAAATACATACTAAAATACACACAACTATCCATTTTTTGCTTAAAATACAATACATAATCTCTGAAGACTTTACTTTGGAAATAAGCTAAGCTGCTAATCATTGTTAGAAAGAGGAAAAATAATTCAAAAACTGTAGATTTTGTTATTAAGGGACTATAATTATATCCAGCTCCTAAAACTACAGATAAATACCAAAGCAATGGAAAAGTAATCAATATTTTAAAATCAGAGTGGAGAAGGAATTTTGGAAACCTGACTTATTCAAACCAAAACCACAGAAACTGGGGGAAAAAATAAGAAACCTAAAAAGACTAAACAAAATGCAAATCAAGATCGCATAAATTAATGCAGTTATGTATATCAGTAATTATAATACATGCAAGTAAATAAAACTTAATCTTATGAATTAATATATTAGCTAAGAACAACATCATTATTTGTTTCTTATACCAAAAGACATCTACTGAGAAGCTATATAAATCTCAAGAAGCTATAAAAATCATGAATCTACATGGACTTACTAATAATTACTTCATTTATTCACCAAATAATATGTCTTATTTATTGTCCCAAAAGTGAGAGACCTCTGTGAGACAAAATCTCAGATCTTGAAGACCTTGTATTTTAGCAATGGGAAAATAAACATTTTTTTCTTTCTCTGTCTCTCTGTCCCTTTCTCTCTCTCCCTTACACACACACACACACACACACACACACACACACACACACACACACACACACACCAGCATTATGAAGAAAAATAAAGCAGGAGAAGGGGGACCAAGTGAAAGAAATGAGGAAGCTTGCCAAGTGGACATCTAGGAGAAAATTATAGTAGGGAATACAGCAGTTACAAATGTCTAGAACACTTCCAATTTTGAGTTCATTTTTATATAGAATTTATAATTTTTAAATTCACATTTTCCTTATTAAATCTGAACCTGGGTTCACTCACACATCTTGATTTGACTTGTGTCCTACCGAGTTAAGAACTTATCTAAAGGGTGAAATAGCTGATTACATTCTAATTCAGACCTCCTTGTGAAAATCAACTTCATGTTAAATATATATTGGTGTACTGTCACAAACATGTTTGAAAAGCAACATGCATAAATTGAAATTATATGCATATATATGTCTGTATGCTTTACAATAGGTCCATAAAGTCTTAAGAAAAACTAAAATGAAAATTGCTTGCTGATATCCTTTTCTCTTCTTTGTAAGGTATTTATTCACATGTATGGATAGATTTAAAACTAAATGCTCATAACTCAGACTCATTAATTTTACTTCCATGAAATTATAATGAATAGAAATAGAATTTTGTAGACACTACATATTTTGTCATACGTATTTATATTATTAAAATAAGTATGTATTTCTATTTGTAGGAAAAGGGTAAAGGAAGCTAACAAAATTAAAGTGCCCTGAAAAATGTATTGGCTGAATATTGAATCAAAAACAAAGGCACAATTATATTTTATAATTAATATAAGCTCATCTTCAAAAATGTCCATGGAAAAACTACAGGCAAGATATATACTAAAATGATAGGAAGTTTTAACATTAATCCAGGCATTAGAGGTGATTTTATTAAACCTGAGAAACTCATAGCACAGTAAAAAGTTAATTGAAATTCATTGACACTGGGTGAATGACGATGATTATTGGCAAGTATATATACTTGTGTAACCAAAACTCAAATGATTACCTTTTACATGCCTTCATAGTGAATCACCATCTTCCTCAGGGTGAAATCAATATTTGATTGATAGCCGTATAGATATTCCAAAAGACATGAAATTACTGGGTCATATGTTTGCCATTATGTTGCACTTTTATGAAACTGCCAATGAATTTTGCCCCAGTAATGTATAAGAGTTCCAGCTGTCAGGTATCTGTAACACATGTTTATTCCTTTCAATTTTAACCATTCTCATAGGTTTCTAGTAATATTTCATTTTGTTTTAATTGCAATTTACTGATGACTAGTGACGTTGAGTATCTTTTAACATTCTTATGGGTCAATCCTATGTCTTCTTTTGTGAAATGTCTTCAAACATTTTGCTCACTAAAAAAATGGATATGGGAGTCATTTTATATATTCTAGATATAAGGCCTTTGTCAAATAACGTATTATTGATATTTTCTCCAAATCTGAGACTGGTCTATTATTTTGATAAACAGAGACTTTTAACTTTGATGATCTCAATTAATCAGTTTTCTTGTCTTTTATGCATAGTGTTTGTGAGTTTGTCTAAGAAAAATCATTTCTAATGACATAGAAAGTTATTAATACTTTCTATGATTTCTACTAGATATTTTATAGCTTCACTTTCACATTTAGATCTACAATCCATCTTGTCAACTTGCACATATGGTGTGAGGTATAGCTCAAGGGCTTTTAGTCTTACATGGATTTATCTTGTTTTACCAATATTTATGAATATCTATTCCCTTTGCTTTCATTTGCATCATTGCCAAAAAATACTTTACTGAATATATATGTATGTAATTCTTCCCTCTCCTTTCAATGTCTACTGTGTAATCTTATACAAACATATCATTTTAATTCCTATAGTTGTACAGTAAGACTTACTGTATGATTTAATGGTTTTCTTAAGTTTATTCTTCTTTATCAAGATTATTTTGACAAACCCATGGATTTCATATCACTATATGAGTCTTATTATTAATTTATGACTTTCTTTTAAAAAGCCATCTGGGATTTTAATTTGAATTGCATTGGTTCTATAGATCAATTTGTGAAAGAAAAGACATTTCTTCAATATTGAATATAACTATGATCATTACTTATGTGTTTAGATCACTGTTAATTTTTCTCACTAATATACTTTGGCTTGAAATAGGTAGATTTTATGCATCTTTTGTTATATTTTTCATTATGTTATGTGTTTTCTTACCATTTTGGCCAGAAGTTATTTTTCAATTATGTTTACAAATAGAAATACATTTGATTTTCACATGGTAACTCTTTTTGTTTGCCATTGCTAATTTTCGTATTAAGATCTACACATTTAGGGTAGAATCCTTTGTATTTTTACTAAACAAGTATGTCTTCTATTAATAAAAAAAAATACACTTTTCTCTTTCTGTTATTTATGCTATTCTTTTTTCTTGCCATGTTACACTGATTATGACCACTAATCATTTTGAAAAGAAGTTGTAGGACAAAATATCTTTGACATTTTCCTAACCTTAGGAGAAAATCAATTTATATTGTACCAAACCTGGTAACTGAAGTTTTCTGTACAGGCGCCTCAGTAGCTCAATTGGTTGAGCATCTGACTTTGGCTCAGGTCATGACCTCACTGTTCTTTGGTTCAAGCTTCGCATCAGGCTCTGTGCTGAATGCTTGCTCATAGCCTGGAGCCTGTTTTGGATTCTGTGTCTCCTTTCTCTCTTCCCCTCCCCCACTCACTTCTGTGTTACTCTGTCTCTCAAAAATAAATAAATGTAAAAATAAAATATAAAATAAAATAAAGTTTTCTCTAGATGTCCTTTCTTGGTTTGAGACAGTTCCTCTTTCTCCCTAATTTGCTAAACGTTTTCTCTTGAACAGATAATCATCATCAGTTCATCAGTGTTTCCTTGTAAGCAGTTCTCTTTAATAAGTCTTTTATCCAGATTTCTAAAGTCTTTTCCTGGAAAATATCTTCAAATACTTTACATAATAACCAGATATAACTCTCTATATGCAATTTTAAACCTTCCTAAAACATGACTAATTTCTAATCTCAATAAATATAAATTATTTTTAAATATTAACTAGAAACTGTGCTTATTTAAGAAATGAAGGGACATTATTGGCTTTTGAAAGACTCGTTTATTTGTCACTGTACTTTCTCTTAAATACTATAAGTTATTTATTTTCTTCAAAAATGAGACAATGGCTGAGTTTGCCCTTGTCCCTAAGTGTCTGGCTCTAAGAAATGAGGAAATTGCAGGCATCTTCTTCTATATTACTTATTTCCTTTTTAAAGAAATGTGTTTCCTTTTCTGTAAGCTAATTAAATTGTGGAGTTAGAATAAACTGAAGAAGGCATGATTTTATTTGCCACTGTAATGTCCTAAATTGTGTATTAATTATGTTTATGGTGGATTTTCACTCCTTCAAGTAAGGTAATAAATGTAATTCTGTAATCCAAACAAAATATATAAGTAATTATTCTGCTACATATTTCAGAATGTGTGTATCTCATCTATTGTAGAATTGTTGCTCTATAAAATATTCTGTAGTATTCTTGTCTTTGTAACTATGTATGTTGTGATAAAAAGAACACAAAATTTGGCCTTGAAATTCATCTTTGTATTGAGTTAGCCCCTGTTTTTTCTTTCTTATGTGAAATATGATACTATATTAGTATCTATCTTCTATGCTGAAAGAAGTGAATGGGATAATGAGTGAGAAAATGTTTCCATAAACAGAAAAACACTATATAATTGATCATAGTACTTAATTTATATTGATAGAATGGATGTAGGGCTGAATTCAAAGCAGGAAAAAAAAAAACCTTGCAATGTAAAGGTCTTATCACCTGAAGGTGAATTGTAAAAGAGCTGAATGTTACTTGTCTAGGGCCAGCTGGCAGAAAGCCTATGTGGAGTTAGTGTTTCAATTTCATTATGGATATTTAAAGAGCCACACACATTCATACACACTCACATACCTGGACCCAACTTTGTAAATTCTATTATGCAGGCTTGGCACAA
The DNA here is from genome assembly GCA_017311185.1 of Proteles cristata cristata. Classification (NCBI taxonomy): domain Eukaryota; kingdom Metazoa; phylum Chordata; class Mammalia; order Carnivora; family Hyaenidae; genus Proteles; species Proteles cristata. Next base: position 2,883,037 of record JAESUZ010005169.1, read on the forward strand.
TCACCAAGTAGAACCTCTATCAAAGGTCACTTTTACTCACTCCTTTAGAGTCATTAAAGAATAAACATCAATTACATATCTTGCCTTGACTATTAGAAAGGTCAAAAGTTGTAAAAAGGCATAACTTTAACTTAAAAATGTGATTAAGCTTCCTGAAAATTACTGCTCTTACGTTCATCTGAAAGAGATAACAATATTTTCCTCAAAGGGCAAGCATTGCAAGACCACAAGAATTTCTTTATACTTTCATGCTTTTTAGCTAATATACAAATTATCCGTGGTGTTGGGGGAATAGTGTTAGATAAATAAATCTGTGATTTAATTTAAAAATTGTATTATGCTCATGATAAAAGGGCATGTTTATTTCAAAAATAGAAAAAGTACAAACAATATGCTTTGTTTCCAAGATGTTCATTTAAATCAAATATTTCAATTATATTCACTTTCATATTTCCACAGAAGTGACCAGAACAATAAAGCAAATAAAAAATTAAATCACTTCTATAAATCAGAGAAGGGTGCCATTATATACCTTAGTAAGGAAATGCTTACATGAAAAGATGCTCAATAGTACTCATTATCAGGGAAATACAAATCAAAACTACAATGAAATACTACCGCACACCTGTCAGAATGGTTAAAATTAACAACATAAGAAACAACAGGTATTGGGAAGGCTGTGGAGAAAGGGAAACCCTCTTGAACTATTTATAGGAATGCAAACTAGTGAAGCCACTGTGGAAAACAGTATGGAGTTTCCTCAAAAACTGAAAAATAGAACTACACTATGATCTAGCAATTGTACTATTACATCTACCCTAAGGATACAAAAATACGAATTGGAAGGGATACATGCACCCTGATGTTTATAGCAGCATTATCAATGGCAGCCAAATTATGGAAAGACCCCAAATGTCCATTGACTGATAAATGGATAAAGAGGATGTGATATACATACCATATATATATATATATATATATATATATATATAGTCCTCAGTCATAAAAAAGAATAAAATATTGCCATTTGCAATGATGTGGATGGAGCTAGAGAGTATTATGCTAAGTGAAGTAAATCAGTAATTGAATAACTGAGGGTTACCAGAGGAGAGATGGGTAGGGGATTGGGTTAAATAAGTGATGGGGATTAAGGAGTGCACTTATTGTGATAAGCACTGGGTACTGTATGTAAGTGTTGAAGCTCTACTAAGTTCTACAACTGAAACTAATATTATATTGTATGTTAACTAACTGGAATTTAAATAAAAAACCTTAAATAAATAAAGGAAGTGTTTACAACACTTGATTCAAAACATGTGAATAACAGGACTATCTCAAATATAATTGGCCTATTTCTCTGTAAAATACCAACAAGCACCTTAAATTCGCAGATTCACACTGAAGGAGATACTGGTCACTAGCAACCTACTTACCAATGCAGTTGTATCTGTAACTAATATCCTGGTGCTATAATAGCAGAGACTAAATACAAAGGTGACCGAAAACAGTCCATATGATAAAGACTTTGCGTAGAAAACTAAGTGACTGGTACAACCACTATCCAACCTTTCTCTTTGCCTTTGCAGACATCATTGGTCCATATGACAAATAAAGTAAGGACATAATTGCAATAGGTTACTTACAAGGGTTATCCCCAAACACAAGGAAAATAAATGTCTAAGCACAGAAAGGAACTTCTCTGCTGCTAGAATATCTCTGTATTTACTCCCTCCCTACTTGTCAAAATCAACAGAAGCACAATTTCTGAGAACAATATAGAAAATATACATTTAGGCCTTTCCCTTTTGTGACTAAAAATTTGCTCAGAGACAAGCAGTCTCTGACAGGATTCATATTAAATCACCCTAGTGGGAAAAGAGATGGCTCCTTCTATAAGAAAGGGTAAACAAAGAATAATCCCTGGAAGCATACATGGAAGTGTGCAGAGATGTAGATGTATTAAGGAATTCTGTGAAAACACAGCCAATGTTCTCTGAAAAGAAGAATGAAAAATGAACAATCGCATACATGAAAGTGCCCCTTTATTTGGTATTCTAAGTGAGATGTGAGATATTATTATATATCTGATAATACCTATCATTCATTTAAAACATTATTTGGCTGATAATTCAACTGTTGTCAAATGGTATGTTCTTGAAACTTGACAAATTTTATTGGAAACAAATAATCATTGACCCTAATTTAGACAAAAACAGACTGGATTGGGAGAGAGAGAGCTGGAAAGAAAAGGTAGCAAGAAAATTAAAATAATTAATTTTTGCTTAGAGAAATATCATTTTGTCCTAAAAATTCTACAAACATTACAAAATATACAAAATATCCTGTTAGAATTTAAATATTAACTTTATTTTTTCCTGAATTATTTTATTAAGCATGCTCAGTCTCAAAAATAATTAGATAGAAGGAATAAAATATTTTCAAAAGTAGAAAAACTGTAAGTCAATACCTAGAAAAAAATCACATTAATAGTTTGCATGTAATTTTAGAATTTCTAAAAAGAAAATAGTATATCTAAATGGAACATGTTATAAGTAAGAAGTGTGTTTTTAACATATTAAGAATTATTTTTCATATGCTTATTTGTTTTCAGTGTGTGTCATTATTTTTAATGGCTGGACATTATTCTATTAGATAGCTATATTTATTCTTCATTATTGAAAACATATTTCTAGGTTTTTATTACTATAAAAAACATTGTTTCCTTTATATACTTGTTCATTTTCCTTAATATATACCCAGTAATATATGATGCTCTGGACTCACTTAAGCCTTTAGAATAAAAAAAAAAAAAGTTTTGTGGGTTTTATTCCACATTAACAACTTCTTTCAGTCACTTGTACCAATTTAACTTTTTTAGACACAATGTGTGAACTTTTAGTAGCAAATCATTTCTATCCCATTAACTGATAAGTTTTGAATCAACAAAAAATCAATGGTTTACACATCCTAATTTCAGAATAAACCTTAATACTGAATATCCAAATAAAGCTGTCTTAGACTCTTGCTCATAGCCTTGTAAGACGAGTGAACAAGACACATAATTTTGAGCCAAACTTTGTCAACTGTGAATTCTATATTCAGTAAAAGTGACTTGATTTGTGTAGGCTGTCAATTCTCATATTTCCAGGAATTCACATCATATAACATCATTGTATTCACCTTTCAATGTTTATTTTCTTTAGTTTTAAATAAGACATTACTTAATAAGGTTTCACAATATAAAAATTTCTAGGCCATTCTAGTTAGTCTAAAGGCAAGACAAAGTGGGAAAGCAAAAATGTATATTACTTGTGGTTGTATTGATGTCCTAAATAAACACTGCTGTATCCTTAAGTTGATTAGTAGAGAAATATATTCTTTATAAATGTGTACACTAAAACGTGGCCCTAGATGACAGATTATATATTTCCTAATTTCCTAGAAGAAAACAAACACACATAGCAACCCATAAAACAACAACAAAAAAAATTCTGTCATGTATTAACATATAGCAACCAAACCATAAAGAAACACAAACATAAAAATATAAATTATGAACCAAAATATAACTTGTGTTGAGCACTAATTATGCAGAGGAACTGCCTTGGAGATTTACATGTACTAACTCACATAATCCTCCAATCTAACCTATAATTTAGATGTTTTTGCAAAGCCCAGGCTCTCAAGCCAGACTAACAGACACGTTTCTTCTTTAGCTCTACCTCTCACTACCAGTGTGATTTTATTTAAGTATTAAATGTTCAGGGCCTCAATTTTCTCACTTGAAAACTGAGGATGATAATATATCTGCCTCAAAGAATATGTTAAAACATAAAATTTTCAGCCAGATGACTGACAAAATAAGCCCTCAATGGAAAGTTGTAGGAGTTTTCACAGTCCATATTTGCTTTCTACCTCATCGATCTGATTTTTATAGCACTGTGTTTGCTGCATATTGTTTCTAAATGTCTAATTCTATAATGTTTAACATTTTCTGGGTATTTTACCTCACTGTTAACTTACTAATTTCACAGATATACATTGACCTCTTCTATCTGCCTGACACTCCTCTATGCATGACAGTTGCATCAGAAAATAAAACTGTTGTCATGTTTTCATAAAGTGACACTGAAGAGGTGCCTGGGTGGCTCAGTCAGTTGAGCTTCAGACTCTGGATTTAGGCTCAGGTCATGATCTCAGAGTAATAAGACCTACCTCCATGGAGGGCTCTGCTCTGGCGTGGAACCTGCTTAAGATTTTCTTTCCCGCCCTTGACCCCTCCCCTATTCTCTCTTTCATGGAAAAAAAAAAGTGATATCCAAGTGGAAATGACAATTATAAGGAGAATAAATAAGAGATGCATAGTATGTTAGACAATAATAATGTTTAAGGAGTAAAAACAAAAGGATATCTCTGTGCATATATGTATTTGTACTCCTAAATATTATGGTCAAATATTTAATGATACTATATCTGAGACATTTCATAGGCAAAGGCTGAATCATGCAGGTATCTCTTTGAAAAACATTCCAGGAAAAGGGAATATGCATAAAATTTCTGAAGCAAAGGTGTGTTCTGGAAACAGAAAGGAGGGCAGGGCAGCTGATCAGTATGAGTAAAGGGAAGAACACAGAAAATAAATGCAGAGGTCCCGGAGATCTAGAGCCTCACATGCCATGAGAAAGAGAAGTTAACAGCAAAGTAGATTGAGACTGAATAGTCAGTAAGCTAGAAAGGGAACTAAGTGAATTAAATAACAAAAAACTGGTAGATGAGGGCAGAAGAGATCTCATAGAAACTGCAAAAAAAAAAAAAAAAAAGACAAAGCAGGGGTGGGGATACTTGAAATAGCTTGAGTGGTTTCCTTGAATAAGGGCCAGGAAGAGAAACCTAGAACCTAGGTGGAAGGTTAGAAGAAGCAGGGATATATCCTTTTTATTAGGCGAGCATGTCAGTGTAAACACATGGAGGTTGGTATGTGGTAGGCACACTCAAATGTGCTAAAGCCATCAAAAGAAAAGTAGCCCATAACTGCAGTTTGCATCAAGGTTGCCCAATTTCAACTCTACTCAAGTGTGTGCTAACTGGGTTAAGGTTCAGTCCTCTGACAACCTCCTCAAGGGCATGGGAGAAAAATACCCAAACTGCAATACTACAATATTTTTATCTCCAGTACTGTTTAACAATGATTTATATGCATCAATTAATACTGGTTTTAGGTAACATTAATTGGACCCTTACTATGTGCTTGATAAATTTAAATGTATTACCTCATTTAAATGTTCTTCCTCATTTAATTTTCATATCAATTCTGCCAGGTAAGTATGGTATTATCTTTTATAGATTAAATATAACATCTTGTTCAAGATCTCATTTCAGAAACAATATTTCTAACCAGTATGTCACAACTTTTACTTTGCAGTGCACCATCAACTATTACATTTTTGCTCTGTTGTTTTCTGAGACAGAAAAGAAGTATAGGAAAGTGGCATCTGAAAAGGAATTCCATCTCACTGATTAGGGGGAGGAAGAAAAACAGGTCCCTTGGTCTCCCAGCCAGAGTTAGAAATAGGAAATTTTCCTGCTTCTCTTCCCACCCCCTTCCCTACCCCCAACGTCCTTTGTTAATTCTGCATATTCTCTTTCAGTTCAGTGCTGTTTCCCTTTTCGTTAGTGAACATTCCAAAACTGCAGATTAAATTCTCCCTTAGTCTCACCTTAGTCTAATTTTCAGGGTCTTTTTGCCTTTTCATAATTTCTGGCTCTCTGTAGACAGTTTAGTTTGCAACTGGGACAGATTGCATCAGATAATTGCCAGTTGCTCTTTTTTGGCTGGAATTTCCTCTGATGTTTTAAGAACTCTCTGTGTTCATTAAATAAAAAAGCAAAGAAAGCCAACTATTATTTTTCCTTTATCTGACCTTAGATGAATTTATTCAAAGGGCAAACTAAGCCAGAGCTCTGAATAACTCCTAGAATACCATCATTTTAATAATAGTAATGGATTATTTCCTTTAATGGGTAATTATGGTTTGACTCTTACTTGTCCAATTTATAAATTCATGAGAATCCGTGTTCCAACAGAAAATACATACATTGAATAGTTTTTAATTTGCCAAGGGAAACTGAAACTACCTTTTCATACCCACAGTAACATCCAGAAAAGCTATTTTAATTCCTTTTCAACAGAGGAGGGCTAAAATTTAAAAAAAAAAATTTTTTTTCTACTCTTGTTCATCTTGTTAATGACAGGAGCACATTTTGCATCTGGTCTGTGTGATTAAGAGAATACTGTATTTTTACTAAACCACATCTCATCTCTAGGTCTCTCCCCTCCTCTTCCCCCATGCAGTTGAACTCAGAGATGAATGTAACAGAAAGAAAAAAAAGTAAATGAAGATTTTTACAGTTAGACACATTACGTGTTAATCAGTGGGTAACTTATAAAATAAATTCCGTGGATAAGCTCCTACAAGGCATTAGGTAAATGGACAGCTAGTTTTCACTCATTTGTACACCTTTTATACTAAATATAGGTGGAATTGAAGAAACAAAACAAAAAAGCAAAGGGGAAATAAGAGAAACAGACAAAGCAGGAAACAGACTCTTAACTATAGAAAACAATCTGATGGTTACCAGAAGGGAGGGGGTGGGGAGTTGAGAGACATAGGTGATGGGGACTAAGGAATATACTTGTGATGAACACTGAGTGATGCATCAAAGTGTTGAATCACTACATTGTACACTTCAAACTAATATAGCACTGTATGTTAAATAACTGGAATTAAAATAAAAACTTTAAAAACAGGTACCATGTGATCGCAGCCTAAAGACTAAAAACAAGCATGGAAATTTCAATGATTTTTATGATCTGAATAGTGGAGGAATTGAAGTTCTGCATTTAAAACCAAAATAACCTCTGAGTTTTAGTCATCGTTTTACTTCTTTCCAGTTGTTTGATATTTGGAAAAATTACTTCACTCTCTACGACTGGTTGTTTCCATCAGTTCCAGAGTCTGGCTGATAACATTGAGCGCGTAAGCACCTGGGGTTTTACATGGCAGCTATGAAAACAGCTAGCTTTTAAAGCATGTTTGCTATATTCCAGGAATGATTCTAAGAACACTGTATGTATTCATTCATTTAATTTGTACATGGCCTCATGAGATAGGTCTTATCATCCTTGATGTTTTACAGACAGGATACAGAAGCAGAGCTAAGTATTTACCAAAGGCTCCCTAGGCAATCAGACTACAGGGCTTGTACTGTTAATCATTGTGCTAAACTGCTTTTCATCCAAAGTGAAAGTATGGTTTGAAGGTACTTTGAAAAGTGCTATTCAACTGTTAGGTATCACTAATTATTTATAATATTGTCTGATTTCATTATATATGCATATACTGAATATTATTTAATCTAAGCTGTCATTTACTACTGATGATATACTAAATGCTTTTACACTGTAACTATTTTTTAAAGTTCAGAATAAGGCATAAAAATGTGTTCCATATGTTTATATAGTTCAAATGAGTAGTATTAATTTTAATATTTAATTGTTTACTTTGAGCATTTTCTTCAATTTGAAGACATCTTTTTAAGCTTATTTATTTATTTTGAGAGAGAGTGTGTGTGTGTGCACCCAAGTGGGGACAGACGAGGGCCAGAGACAGAGGGAGAGAAAGAATCCCAAGCAGTCTCTATGCTGACAGCATGGAGCTCGACAGGGGGGTCAAACTCACAAACTGTGAGATCCTGACCTGAGCCAAAACCAAGAGTCCTATGCTTAACCAATAGAGCCACTCAGATACCCCCTTTAATTTGAAGACATTAACAAAGGTTATATGAAAACAAAATTAAGGATCTCTAAACTTAAGCATTCCTAATCATTTTGGGCAACTTGCCTCTTTTGTACTGGGTTGTTATTAATGTTAAATGTAGTAAATCACATAGTGTACTGTGGTTGAGATCATCTTGCTCATCATCAGACATTCCCTTCATTTCCCATGTAGAAATGGAAGAGCCATGTAGCCAATGGGCTGAGAAGTGTCTTTTCCTTCTCTCATTCTTTTCAGAGGCCATGTTTTGAGATGCCAGCATCTCAGAACTGCAGCAGCTCACCACTGAACAGCTCTATGAAGGTCGCTGCCTTCTAGATTTATTACTCCTACAGAAGAGTGGGTGTAAGCAAGAATTAAACTCTGTGTGTGTGTGTGTGTGTGTGTGTGTGTGTGTGTACCTAATGCAACACAACTTACTCTACCCTGATTTAGCGTTTCATATAAGCTCTGGACCATTTAAGTGATGAATGGATATCAGTTGTTCTTATAATCTTTACTACTGTCATCATCATTGATAAAATAGTGACATTCTGCAATTCCATTTGGCTGTCCTCTTATAAAGTGGTGGTTGATTTAGTAAGAACTGGGATTATTTACCTTTCTCAAAATGTCTAAACCAGGGCTTCACAATCATATTTTTAATACTAAACATAGGGAAGTTCACCAGAAATTTTGAACATTTCCTGTTACCAGGATTTTGAAAGATTTTTGACCCAAAAGGTAGTTTCAGGTATTAGTTGGCCAGCACACAGGGGTAACAGAAACTGAGTGCTGAATCACAGACGCCTTGGACTTTAAGTAGTCGATCTTGCTAAGTGCTGTCACTCTAAATTTTGGTGTGTCTTTTATTTTGATATAAAGCTTGTTTACTTGAATCCTGTGAAAAAATTAATCAAAATAGTGACTGATTTTTCATGAATAACACATATGACTCTATGTGCTGATCAAATTTCTGACAAGTACGTTACTATTATCAGTTGCTTTTCACCTGAAGCCATTGGTGGAGCAACAGCAACATTCATTTCTTTATGCTCCACACACAGTTTTTGTGCTGACAACTCATATTAATAATAATGTACATGAGACCACTAAGTATCCATCCTGCTGCACTAGGGTAAAATTTGCATTTCAGACTTGTATCTGCCATTGCCCCTGATGGTGTCCACATACTCATCATTGGTATGGGTTTTTATGGTTATGAAAAGGGTAACTGTAAATACTGCAATGTGAAAAAACACTTACTCAGTAAAGAACATAAAATTTCACTACTTTAAGTATGGCAGAAGCACAGGGCAGCTTAATATTTGCCTTTAATATGATATTTCACTGATATATTGTTTTTTAATTTTTTTTTTTTAATTTCTAGGAGAGAGAGAGAGACAGCATGAGCAGGGGACAGTCAGAGAGAGAGGGAGTCACAGACTGAAACAGGCTCCAAGGTCTGAGCTGGCAGTCAGCACAGAGCCCGACGCGGGGCTCGAACCCACGAACCGTGAGATCATGACCTAAGCGAAAGTCAGACGCTCAACCGACTAAGCCACCCAGGCGCCCCAATATTTCACTGATGTATTGAAGGCCATTACTACTGATGTTTGTGGGTCTCAAATTTAAAAGTTTTAGAAATTTTACAGTTAACCTACATTCTCAGAAAAATTACCTCCATGTATTCCAGCAAATTAAGTATAACTGCAGAAAGAAAATTTGGTACTGCATATATATGTGCATTACATATGTATGTGTAAAAATTATATTTTTAAATTCTCAATATATATCAAACATGTATTGATTAATTAAGTATAACACACCCATAGTTTTTCAATACTATATAGCCATTTAAAAGAAATGGAAGGGGCATGTGGGTGACTTAGTTGATTAAGTACCAGGTCATGATCTCACAGGCAGCTCATGAGTTTGAGCCCCCATTTTGGCTCTGTGCTGACAGCCTGAAAATTGCTGTGGATTCTGTTTCTGTCTCTCTCTACCCCTCCCCCACTCCCGCACTGTTTCTTTCTCTCACTCTAATATAAATAAATATTTAAAAATAAAAAAATAAAAAATAAAAGAGCATGATAAATGCATACTAACATAGAAAGATGTATGATATATGTTAAGAAAAAAAAAAAATAGGAGCTCCTGGGTGGCTCAGTTGGTAAGTGTCTGACTTCGGCTCAGGTCATGATCTCATGGTTTGTGGGTTCAAACCCCATGACTGGCTCTGTACTGACACCCAGCTCAGAGCCTGGAGCCTGTTTCAGAATCTGTGTTTCCCTCTCTCTCTGACACTCCCCTGCTCATGATGTCTCTCTCTCAGAAATAAATAAAACATTAAAAATTTTTAAAAAATAGTTCATACATTCCCCATAAAATAAAGTCTTCAAAAATTTATATGTATTCACTCATGAATATCATGTTTTTATATATGGATAATTTCCAAAAACATATTTAATAAAATTTCCCTGTTGGAAGGGCGTGGAAAAGGATTTTATTTACTTTTTTCATTTGTAAGTGATTATATAGAATTACAAAGAAATTATTATATTGATGTTATTTCATGGGCAAGGTATGGCAAGTTGAGAAGTTAATGTATGACAATGCTAAAGTGGCAAAGTAAGCAAATTTACATATATACTTTTACATAACCATGTATTAATGTGACCGGTAGTTTCAGTTTTCAACTTTTTACTGGAAAAATTAACTCAATTTTTCAAATATCTTGCTTCTAAATACAGATGGCTCCTGACTTTTGATGGTTTGACTTACGATTTTTCAATTTTATTATAGTGCAAAAGTGATGTACCTATGGTAGAAACCATATCTAGAGTTTTGAACTGGAATCTTTTCCTGGGCTGGTGATATATGGCACCATACTCTGTCATCATGCTGGGCAGCAACAGCAACCTCAGCTCCCAGAAAGCCAGTCAACTACCAAAATACCTCAGACTACTTTGGACTCATATAACCATTCTGTTTTTCACTTTCAGCATAATATTCAATAAAGCACACTTTCAGCATAATATTCAATAAAGCACACGGGATAGGCAACATTTTATTATAAACAGACTTTGAATTAGATGATTTTGCCCAACTGTAGGCAGGCCGTTCTAATTATGATGTTTGGTAGGTTAGGTGTATTAAATACATTTTCGACTTCTAATATTTTCAATGTATGATGACTTCATCAGGCCATAATCCCTTTGTAATTTGATGAAGATCTATTCGTATTCATAGCTCCCATTTACTTGCTGCAAGTTATGAAGTTTTGAAGCTGCCAAAATTTTAAAGATTTTGGAAAATGTCCTATTTAGAAAAGTTCTGATTAATTCAGTATATACTTTTAAAATGTCTCTTTGTACCAGGAGGTTTTGCATGATAATAGTGTATTTATTTCTTAACATTTCAAATTATCCAGCTTTTTTATCCTTTCATACCAAAAGTCATAATTATTTCCATAGCAACCATGCTCGTTGTCAGAGGTAGAAATTTTGGCTTCTGTTGGGTATTTTTTAAGGAGCAAAGGAACATTTAAACAACAAAAGGTGCTATTTTATGAAAATTGTCAAGAATTGAGAGAGAAGAAAAGTATTGGATGTTTCCCTTAATAACTTACACTGGTAATTTATTATCAGTATAAGTTATTGCCAAAACTCAACACTATTTTTCTTTAGTTATGTCAAGTTATAATTAATATCTTCCTTTTCATAGCCATAATTTCTTTCTGTACCAACAGATAAGTTTTAACATATATAAAATGGAGAATAATTATTTTCACTTTTTCAGTTATGGAATTTGCTTCAAATATCTGACCTCAGGTTTTTAACTAATGGGAAATTGTTTCTAGAAGCTTAATTAATTGAGCATCTCATTTTGAAAGCATTATTTTTCTCCTCTATCCTCTCCAAAATATTATCAGCATCTTATTTAGTATGGTATTGAACATTATAACTTGAAAACTAAAGATTTATTTGATTACACAGGTTATGAGTAATAAATAATAAACATTTGCCATAATGAATTCCTGAATACAAGAACCTTGCACATGAACATTGACCAAAACATGCTTTCCTGCACCTCTTATTGCTTGAAGAGACTGCTTGACACCACTGGATGGAGATACTGAGTTAGTAAAGTAGAGGGGAGTAGCTATTACTTTGTCATACCTACTAATTTGCTTTTAGATGGCAGGTAATTTAGGTGGATCTTTTTGAAAATCATTATCATTACTATCAAGAGAACCCTCTTAGTAAGGAGGTAAATGGGATACAAAATATCAAATTTTCTTGTCCAGTATCACAATACCAGTTGTCCATAGATCCCAAGCTACTGTCCCCCTTCTCCTGGTTTACTGTTTAGTGAATTGGGAAGTAAAACAAAGGGCAAATGGATTCAGTTAGCAAAATTTTAAACACAGGTGCTTTACTTGTGTCATCATATAAATATATTAATGAAATTTTAAACTTTGATAACAACATTTTCTTCATATGACTTATCTATAGAGTAGATAAAAATGTACCAAACTCCTATGTGAAAAGTGAATGCTATGGCATTTTCAGAAATAAATACATACTCTTTCACAAAAAATTAATTAAAGTGACAAATTATGAAAAAGAATACTAAGAGTGGGCAAACTCTGGAGCTAGCACTCTCAAGTTTCCAACTTGGAATGTTAGTATTAAACTGTACAGCACATTGCAAAGTTCCTTTAAGGGGCAGGATGCTCAGCATGAGAACAATCTCTACTGAGGGCAGATTTGAACTCCCTCTGAGTTTTCAATGAGGTCCCATATTTAGGCTAATTACGCTACTCTTCTAGCTGGCTGGTTGGCAATCTCCTCCTGATTTTCACATCTCTTTGACCATATTAAAACATTTTCTTATTTCTGTTTTCATCCACCACACCACATGTGAGCCTTTCCAAGACAGGAACCGTGCCTAGTTTTCTTTAGAGTCTCAAACTAATATTTGGCAAATGGTTAAAAATTCAATATATATTTTAAAACTGTATTGATACTAGCTGATGGATGAATCAATGAAATAAAATATTGCCTCTTTTCGGCCACTTCCCAATGACCCCCCTCAAAATGTTCTAATTTTTTAGGTCATTAAAATGTATTTATGTGGAAACAGTAACTTTATGATTGAACATTGTATAGGTTTGGATATTTTTTAAATAGTTGAGCATATGCAGTGTTATTTTACCTATAGGTAGGTATTAAGGAATATTTTAAATGATATTTTTGGGAAATCTACTACATATCAGACACTGTATAGCTATTACTTCTATCTTCTAGGCAGGGAAACCAAGCTTCAAAGTGTTGAAATGAAATGCTCAAAATCTGAGGGACAACAAATGGCAATACTTTAAAGACAAGAGCATTCCGATTCCTCAGCCAATCCAGGCGCTTCATTCATTCTGTGTCACTACACTATGATTTCATTAATAGGTACAATATATATGGTATCAGAAATTCTTAAGAGACAGAAATCTACCTATTTAAAATCGACATATTATTCCACTTAATATGCCATCTTCTTCCTAAAGCTCTTCTGGAAAGTCCAGCCTTGATATATATACCTGACAGCACTGTGTACTCATTTTATGGTACTTTTCAAATGTTACCTTTTTTGTAGCCAATTATTCATATTTTAGGTGCCCCTAATTAATATATTTTTATCTTCTTGATTTTTCAAGAAAATACCCAAGAAATAAAATGCATTTTTTCACTATTAAAAACTTCATGTAAATTAGCAAGTACATAGTATTTGTTCCAGGAAGTGAATGATTATAAAGAAAAAATATATATATATTGGGAAGTGATCCTTTGAAATTCTAAAAGTTTTCAAAAATAATTGTCCTATAGATGATATCTAGGAAAAAATGTCATAATCTCTATATGACTGTATTTATTCTATTTCAAAATTTTAATCCATATTGTAAAATGAAAAATATTTTCAAAGCAGAATGAATGAATATTCATTCCGAATGAATGATGTGTTCAAAGCAGAATAAATATTATGATAAAACGAGCTTCTTTAACTCTGAATGCAAGAGGCTAACAAATTGGTCAGGACTTCCCTCTGGCTAATGTCAGGGATGTTCCCATCAATATATAATGCGGCCTGGTAGAGGCTGAAAGTGGTTGAGGTTGGTAAGTTAAGAAAGATGTTTCAAAAAGTATATCATCATTTTCTCTAAGGGGCATTTATTGTGGCAAAGCAGTTCCTGAAGTGTTCCCTAATGTAAGAGTATGTATGTAGATAAAATTTTTAACGATAGATCGACAGATAATATAGGTAGATAGATGCCATTTGCTATATATATATGTAGATAAATATACATATAGATATCTTTTATAATATATATATATGTGTGCATTACAAAATGTGGTGTGTACTATTAATTGCTTTGCTTTTAACAAGTGTCTTCTTTGCATTGACAATGGCACCAACAGATTTGTGCTCTAGGTGCAAAATTTTGTAAATTACAAATGGAAAAGCTGCATGTGCTTCTGCTTCCCATGGCCACTTCTCTTAGCTGAGTTTCTGTATCCTTAGCTATGCAACTTGAGAAAATGATAATATTAAGTAATTTGAGGAAACACTTTTTAATTTCTTTGGGCTGACTATCTCTTTTTTGTTTTTTGTTTTGTTGTTGGAGCTTTAATGGGTATTTTTCTTATACAATGGCATTTGAGTAGGTATTGAATTCTTGGTTTGTACCACAGATGAGTACAGATTCATCTTACTAAGAATTTGCAAGTGACTATTAACTATCGGCTTGGATAAAGCATGTGAACTTTAAGGACCAGATAAGTTATCCCCTTTTCCCTCTATATATTTTCTCTTAAAATTTTAAGCAGCTCATATTATTCTATGATCTGCTTCTATGATAAATTTAAAATAATTAATATGTATTTGGACTGAAACAATGTACTCCTAGTAATATTAAGGAACCTATTTTGTTAGGAAACAGATATTTTCATCCACGTTGGTGGGAATGTACAACAGTCTTGGAGGACAATTTGACAATAAATAGAAAAACATTAAAATGTGCACATAATTAAACAGGTAATTCTTCTTTAAGGAATAACAAAATATATAATTACAACTGCACTCAAATTTAGCCTCATAATAGCTAAATACTATAATGCTGTAAATTATCAAAAACATGTGCTTGAATATGGTACCTTCTTGAAATTGAAAGATGTTAAATAATAGAAATATTTACTGACAGGAAGAATAATCATAATATGCATATAAATGCAAAAGTAACTTTCAAGTACCTAATGGATGAATAGAATTAAAAGACAGACATACATGTATACATAAGCATAATTATCCATAAGATTTAAAAAAAACTAAAAGCATAATATTCAAAACATTAATAGTGGTTATTCCTAGTGGCTTAGGTCTTTATTTTTATTTTTCCAATTATTCCAAAGAATATACACAATTTTTACATTAAGAAATATCAGTACTTTTTGAAAAAGATAAATTTAATAGGAATTCTATTGTGAAACATCTTCTAAAATGACTAATATAATATTTTTACTTAGTGCTTTACAGAACAGAGAGAATATCTGCTTTGTGCCAGGCATTGTGCTAAGTTAGGAACTCATGACTAAGTGCAGAAAGAGGAGAGTAAGTATGAAACAGAACGATGAAATTAGTGTAATCATAGATGTTTGAATAGAACCCAAGTGAAATCTAGAGACAAGTTTAACTTACTTTGAGTGTTTCTTTTCATTACAATCATTAGTGTTAGATTTGATGATTCTACTGTTCACATATTCCAAATCCTTAAAAAAAGAGTTTGCTCTCCAGTGCCGTTAATCCATTTACTATTTTCTAAATTAACCCTGGACCTTTGTCGTGCATTATTTACCACACAGTTGCAAAACTGATACAGCTATTACAACTTTTCTTTTCTTCTACCTCCATGTAATATTCACTTGCTTTTAGTTTTTTTCTTGAGGATTAATTTAAACAATGGCTTCTTTGGCAACAAATTAATATTCTTTTTGATTCACGATCTTCTGCACGACATATCATCGTAAAAATGGCAAAATACAAGGACAAAGAGAGAATTTTGAAAGCAGCTAGGGAGAAAAGGGCCCTCACATACAAAGGGAAACCCATCAGAGTGGTGACAGATCTATCTACTGAAACGTGGCAGGCCAGAAAGGAATGGCAAGAGATCTTCAATGTGATGAACAGTAAAAATATGCAGCCAAGAATCCTCTATCCTGCAAGCCTGTCATTCAAAATAGAAGGAGAGATAAAAACCTTTCCAAACAAAAAGAAATTGAAAGAATTTGTCACCACGAAGCCAGCCCTACAAGAAATCCTGAGGGGGATGCTCTGAAGGAAAGGTTGCAAGGAACAAAGATTCCAGAGACACCACCACGAACATCAACCCTACAAAAGATACAAAGACTCTAAACCCACATATTTCAATAATAACACTGAATGTAAATGGGCTGAATGCTCCAATCCAAAGACATAGGGTAGCAGAATGGATTAAAAACAAAATCCATCTATATGCTGTCTACAAGAAACTCATTTTAGACGGGAAGATACCTTCAGATTAAAAGTAAGGGGATGGAGAAATATATATCATGATACAGGAAATCAAAAGAAAGCCGGAGTAGCGATACTTATATCAGACAAACTGGACTTTAAATTAAAGATAATCACAAGAGATGAAGAAGGGCACTACATAATAATTACAGGGTCCATCCAGCAGGAAGAACTAACAATCATAAATGTCTACGCACCGAATATGGGAGCACCTAAATATCGAAAAAAATTAATCACAAACAGAAACAAGCTTATAGATAAGAATGTGTTAATAGCAGGGGACTTTAATACTCCGCTTACAGCAATGGATAGGTCAACCAGACAGAAAATCAGTAAAGAAATAATGGACTTGAAAGATACATTGGACCAGATGGACCTGACGGATATATTTAGAACTTTACATCCTGAGGCCAGGGAATTTACTTTCTTTTCAAGTGCACATGGCATATTCTCCAAGATAGATCACATACTGGGACATAAAGCAGCCCTCAATAAATATAAAAGAATAGAGATCATACCATGCACACTGTCGGATCACAATGCTTTGAAACTTGAAATCAATTACAGGAAGAAGTCTGGAAAACTTCCAAAACATGGAGGTTAAAGAACACCCTTCTAAAGAATGAATGGGCCAATCAGGCAATTAGAGATGAAATTAAAAAATATATGGAAACAAATGAAATGAAAACACAACAATTCAAAATCTATGGGATGCGGCAAAGGCAGTCCTAAGAGGAAAGTACATTGCTCTCCAGGCCTATTTCAAGAGATTAGAAAAAGCGCAATTCCAGAATCTAACAGCTCACCTAAAGGAACTAGAGGCAGAGCAACAAGAACGCCCTAAACCCAGTAGAAGAAGAGAAATAGTAAAAATTAGAGCAGAAATAAACAACATCGAGACCAAAGAAACAATTGAACAGATCAATGAAACCAAGAGTTGGTTTTTTGAAAAGTAAACAAAATTGACAAACCTCTAGCCAGACTTATCAAAAAGAAAAGAGAGAGCATCCAAATAGACAAAATTATGAATGAAAATGGACTTATTACAACCAACCCCTCAGAAATACAAGCAATTATCAGGGAATACCATGAAAAATTATATGCCAACAAATTGGACAACTTAGAAGAAATGGACAAATTCCTAAACACACACTCACTACCAAAATTCACACGGGAAGAAATAGAAACCTGAACAGACCCATAACGAGTGAAGAAATTGAATCAGTGATCAAAAATCTCCCAACAAATAAGAGCCCTGGACCTGATGGCTTCCCTGGGGAATTCTACCAGACATTTAAAGCAGAATTAATCCCAATTCTTCTCAAGCTATTCCAAAAAATAGAAAGCGAAGGTAAACTCCCGGACTCATTTTATGAAGCCAGCATCACACTGATTCCCAAGCCAGACAGAGATCCAGCAAAAAAAGAGAACTACAGGCCAATATCCTTGATGAATACGGATGCAAAATTTCTCAACAAGATCCTTGCAAATCGAATCCAGCAGCATATAAAAAGAATCATCCACCAAGATCAAGTGGATTCATTCCTGGTTACAGGGCTGGTTCAATATTCGCAAATCAATCAATGTGATACAGCATATCAATAAAAGAAAAGATAAAAACCATATGATCCTGTCAATATTGGCAGAAAAAGCATTTGACAAAATACAGCATCCCTTCTTAATAAAGACTCTCGAGAAAGTTGGGATAGAAGGAACCTACTTAAACATCATGAAAGCCATCTATGGGAAGCCTTCAGCTAACATCATCCTCAACGGGAAAAAACTGAGAGCTTTCCCCCTGAGATCAGGAACACGACAGGGATGCCCACTCTCACCACTGCTGTTTAACATAGTGCTGGAAGTCCTAGCATCAGCCATCAGACACCAAAAGGAAATCAAAGGTATCAGAATTGGCAAAGAGGAAGTCAAACTTTCACTCTTTGCAGATGACACGATACTCTACATAGAAAACCTGACAGACTCCACCAGAAGCCTACTAGAACTGATCCAAGAATTCAGCCAAGTTGCAGGGTACGAAATCAACGTACAGAAATCGGTTGCATTTTTATACACCAACAATGAAGCAACAGAAAGAGAAATCAAGAAACTGATCCCATTCACAATTGCACAAAAAACCATAAAATACCTCGGAATAAACCTAACCAAGGATACAAGAGATCTGTATGATGAAAACTATAGAAAACTTATAAAGGAAATTGAAGAAGACACAAAGAAGTGGAAAAACATTCCATGCTCATGGATAGGAAGAATAAATATAGTTAAGATGTCATTACTACCTAAGGCACTCTACACATTCAATGCAATTCCAATCAAAATTGCACCAGCATACTTCTCAAAACTAGAACAAACTATCCAAAAATTTGTATGGAATCACAAAAGACCCCGAATAGCCAAAGTAATCCTGAAAAATAAAACCAAAACGGAGGGATCACCATCCCAGACTTTAGCCTCTACTACAAAGCTGTCATCATCAAGACAGTATGGTATTGGCACAAAAACAGACACATAGACCAATGGAACAGAATTGAGAACTCAGAAGTGGACCCAAAGTATACAGCCAACTAATCTTTGACAAAGCAGGAAAGAATATCCGATGGAAAAAAGACAGCCTTTTTAACAGATGGTGTTGGGAGAACTGGACAGCAACATGCAGAAGAATGAAACTAGATCATTTTCTCAGACCATGCACAAAAATATACTCAAAATGGATAAAGGACTTGAACGTGAGACAGGAAACTATCAACACCCTAGAGGAGAAAGCAGGAAACAACCTCCTTGACCTCCACCGCAGCAACTTCTTACTTGACACATCCCCAAAAGCAAGGGAATTAAGAGCAAAAATAAACTGTTGGGACCTCCTCAAGATTAAAAGCTTCTGCACAGCCAAGGAAACAACCCAGAAGATTAATAGGCAACCAACGGAATGGGAAAAGATAGTTGCAAATGACATATCAGATAAAGGGTTGATATCCAGAATCTACAAGGAACTCACCAAACTACACGCCCGAAAAACAAACAACCCAGTGAAGAAATGGGCAGAAGATATGAACAGACACTTCTCCAAAGAGGACATCCAGATGGCCAACAGACACATGAAACGATGCTCAGCATCGCTCATCAGGGAAATAAAATCAAAACCACACTGAGATACCACCTCACGCCAGTCAGAGTGGCTAAAATGAGCCAATCAGAGAACTCTAGATGCTGGCGAGGATGTGGAGAAACGGGCACCCTCCTACACTGTTGGTGGGAATGTAAACTGGTACAGCCCCTCTGGAAAACAGTGTGGAGGTTCCTCAGGAAACTAACAATAGAACTCCCCTATGACCCAGCAATAGCACTGCTAGGAATTTACCCAAGGGATACAGAAATGCTGATGCATAGGAGCACATGTACCCCAATGTTCATAGCAGCACTCTCCACAATAGCTAAAACATGGAAAGAGCCTAAGTGTCCATCAACAGATGAATGGATCAAGAAGATGTGGTTTATCTATACCATGGAATACTACATGGCAATGAGAAACAATGAAATCTGGCCATATGTAGCAACATGGATGGACCTTGAGGGTGTTATGCTGAGCGAAATAAGTCAGGCAGAGAAGGACAAATATCATATGTGTGCACGTATAGGAGGATTAGGAGGAACTTAACAGAGGACCAAGGGGGAGAAGAAGGGGGGAAATGGTGGGGGAAAGGGAGAGAGGCAAACCATGAGAGACTCTTGAATGCTGACAAAAACTGAGGACTGATGGATGTGGGGGGGAGGGGGGTGGGCATGGAGGAGGACACTTGTGGGGATGAGCACTGGGTGTTATGTGGAAACTAATTTGACAATAAACTATTTGTAAAAAAAATAAAAAAAATAAAAAAAATAAAAAAATAAAAAAAAAATATTCTTTTTGATTCAGCTTTTACTTACGTGAAGGGGCACATGACTTTCAACCAGGTTGAGCAGGTACATTTGTACTTTCGCAGTGCAGGGAGGACATCAATGTAAATTATCTAAGATATCCAAACATCTTCCTGTTCATCCTGATTATGCCATTTCCTAACATTTTAAAGAAAGAGAAATAGAGCAATTAAAAATGGAATATGTATCTAAACCCAAGGGAACTTAAAATTGCTCTGTAACAATGTAGAAGCCATTTGAGTACTCTTAAATTAGAGAACTACTCAATTAGCATTTTTAAATTATTTATCTACACGATTATTTTAAATTGAGCAAAATTTTAGAAAAGGACTAAAAATACCCAGACTTTTGAGAGAAAGTCATAATTAGTGGACATGTTAGATAAGAGCATATCAGAACCATATGTTGTTCCTTTTTTCCATATTTGGTCCCAGAGTAGGCTTGCTGTCGGAGACCGGCTCCTGCAGGGACCCAGGGGTCCCTGAAGAATGGACGGTGTCGGCAAGGGAGGGATAGAGAGCTGTGAGAGTCTTTCTGATCACCAGGCAGGCATCTCTGCTCTGACTGGGGCTCAACTTTATTTTAAATTAAGTGTTTGGGGGAAGGCACAGAAGTGGCATTTGCCTTAGACAATGATTTCTGATGACAAACTTCTGATGACAAACTTCTTTGATATGTAAGAATTTCCCAGAACATAGATTTGTAGAAGACTCCTGCATAACCTTTATCAATAGTGATTGAGGCAGGTGATTTAGATGCTTATCCAATGGGGAAGGAAGGTATCTTTAGCATACCAGACAATGTTTTTTAGCATAAAAAGGGTGAAGCTACTTCTCAGTGAGCAGGGGTCAAACAGGCCTTTCAGGAAACACCTCTGCTCTCATAATCACGAAAGAAGTTCCTTAATACGTTCCTTCACAGGGACGTTCCTTCAGCATATTCAAGGCCAGAATAAGTCACTCCAAATACTGATCACAAATGCCTTGGGGGGAGGGGCAGTGCTCCAAGCAGAAACAAGAGGGCGGGGGTGGAGATCTGCCCTTAACTCTAAATTAGGCTCTTTGTCCCAGGGCCACACTCAATTGTAACTCATGTTCTCAGCCCCCTTTATTATGTAAGTCTTGGATCTGCAAGATCCATAGGAAGAGCCTTTTGACAATCATCCACAATGCTTTCATCTGAAGTCTCTTTTGAAAAGGCAGGAATATGCTTTTCCTTATGAGCAATCTGTGTGAAGAATATCAGTCTGATCTGGAATATTGTGAGGCCTGGTCAATACCAGCAGCCTCATTTCCAACATGAGCCAGTAGTAGCAGAAGGAGATACCAGTTTTCATTTCTCTTGGCAGGAGCTGTGCAAATGCTGCCCTTTTCTTGCTGTGACTGTCATCCAGCAAGGCCAGTGCAGCTCCCTGCATCTTGTCATTTTATTCTGGACATTTTTGTCCTCCACATACTTGTAGTTAACAATTGGTGTCATATTGATGATACATTTTGAACTGCATTTCATATGAGACCATCTTCCATTTTCCTCTCCCAGGAGAGCTATGATCATAAGGTTACACCTCAGGATTGCATATCAACAGGAGGAATATAGCATAGTAGCAAGCCATTCCTTTTCTGTGCATTAGAAGCAGGTAAGCTTATTTTTTTGATTTTTTAAAAATTCTTTTGGGGAAGTAATTTTAGACTTACATAAAAAGGCAGAAATAGTAGACAGAGTTTCCATATATCTCTCAGATAGCTTCATTCAATGTTAATGTCTTATATATAATATCTTATATAACCATTGTGCAGGTATCAAAACCAGGAAATTAACACTTATATAATACTATTAACAAAACTAAGGAGCTTATTCAAATTTACCATTTTTTTTCACTACTACTATTTTTACTTCTGCTCCAAGATCCCATTTAACATCCCCCATTACACATGCTTGTTCATTCCTCTTAGTCTCTTAAGTCTGTAACATTTCTTCCCTCTTTCCTTATCTTTCAAGACCTTGACACTTTTGAAGAGCACTTACCAGTTTTTTCTCTTCCCATCCCCAAATGTCCCTTAGTTTGAATTTGTCTGATGTTTTCTCATAAATGGACTGAGGTTATGTTTTATCATGAGAAATACCATAGAAATGATAGGATGTCCTTCTTATGGAGGATAATCCCAGAAATCATGATGCCAATATATCTTTATTACTGATGTTGATCCTGATTATTTGTGCAAAGTGGTTTCTCCAGGTGTCTCCATTGCAAACGACTATCATGCCTTGTATAGCTAATACATATTTTGGATACATGATTTAAGATTTTTGCATTTCTATTTCTCCTCACAATTTTACCCACTTATTTTAACATCGATCAGTGGATCAGTCTCTTTCAATTATTACAGTGTGGTATATTTCCATTTCCTTCTTGCATTTTACATTTATAAGAAAGATCAATCTCTTCTCCATGTGTTTAATCAATTATTTATTATATTGGCAGTGGTTTGTGGATATTTTATTTATAATCTAATATTATCATAATTTATTTTCTTATTCATATTGTCTCAGTTTAACCATTTGGAGAATTTTGAGATTTACTGTTTTGTGTCTTCAATGAGATCCCATTATCTATCTATCTATCTATCTATCTATCTATCTATCTATCTATCTATCTATCATCTATCTATCTACCTATCTATCTATCCTTTAAAAACCATGATACGTACTGATATATTGTATTTCACTTCAATACCATTAAGTTCATTTTAGCCAATCCTCCTCTCTTGTAACTTACATTTCTAAGAATTATTTGGGTCTGAATCTAGACTTTCTATTCTAGTTTACTTAGTGTTGCTTTGCATTTCATTAACATAATATTTTAATTATAGAGGCTTTATAGTATGTTTAAATGCCTGATCATTTTCAGTTTCTGGTGTGTTTTCTTGGGATATAGTTTTAAGTATTAGTTCTGTTACATTTTTCTCTTTTCCTTCACAAAGGATTTCAGTAACACAAATACCTTCTTTGCCTTCCATTTCACTGCTTTCTTGGTTGGTCCTTTTTAATTTTTTTTTTTTATTCTATTGGTTGTTTAATTGCCTTCTATGCACATTATTAAAATTTTATTTGAGTATATTCTTTCTCAGAAACCTTGTAATTTATTCTTCAATCCTGAGATAATTTTGTCTTTCTTCATTGCTGAGTTCAAATAACTCATTTCTTTCTGCTATTTTTGAGTTGTCTTTTTTGTTTTTTTTTTTTTAATTTCTGTTTCAAGTTCATTATTCAGATTCTAAAATGTCTGAATATATTTAATTCTGTTTGAAATGTAGATTACAGCTTCTTTTTGCTTCATAGTTATTTTCCTTGTTATAGTTTCACTGCTTTTCTATAATAGTTCTCCATGGACTTTACCTGGGTTAATTTTTACTATATTGAAACATTTTACATGATTGTTAGTTTAATGACACTTTTTTTTTTTTTTTTGATCAATCTAACAAATACCAGTTACCTAATAGAGCCTGGTTGTTTTTTTCCTCTGGTAATAGGGATTATGGTTTATTTCAGCCCATAGTACCTAGATCTCCATATTCTTCTTTGCTAGCTAATTACCAACAAGCATTTCTTTCTTCCCCTTTGGCTTTTTTCTCCACCCTCCCCCTGGAATTCATGGGTTAAAACTGTTCCCTAAAACTGTGCTTGTCTTTTTAAGTCACCTTGCTTCATTAAATAGAGCCTGTGACTTAAAATCACATGCCTGGCACTTTTTATGATATTCTTCCCTATAAGGATGGAATGTTTTGAATACTTTCCACATTTCATAGTCTGATATTTTTTGGTTAATTTTCGTTTTAGGATTTTCATATTTAAGATGGAGTTAATCATTCTAGTTTCACCTTAATCTCAGGCTTCTTCCCTAGTATCCTGACAGGATGTATTTCTCATAGTTTTTCTTGTACTGCTTCTAAGATTTGTGTCAGGATGGGGATGGATGGGGGTATGTGAAAACTGGGCACAGATACACTGATATTTATTTTCAATCACTCTTTTTTTTTTTCCTCAGTTTTTTGTTTTGACAATCTCTGTCTTCAAGTAATCTTGAAGGTGCAGTATTTCACAGGAGTTTTG
This sequence comes from Proteles cristata cristata, assembly GCA_017311185.1. Classification (NCBI taxonomy): domain Eukaryota; kingdom Metazoa; phylum Chordata; class Mammalia; order Carnivora; family Hyaenidae; genus Proteles; species Proteles cristata. Next base: position 2,907,495 of record JAESUZ010005169.1, read on the forward strand.
CTAATATAAGGTGATTTCACAGTGACAGGTTTGGTGGGTTTGGGAAGGACACCAAGATGGCAGACTGGACTCGATCTTATGATCCTCTCAGAACTTTCCTGCCACCAGCTTCCCACTACCAGCTTCCCACCACTGGTTTCTCAAAAAGACACGTGACCTCAGTAGAAACGAAACCCAACCCAGAACAAGCAAGACCAAATAAGTAGACCTACCCTCCCGGATCTCAACCCAGAACTGCAGTCCTATATATATCTCTCTCCCCAGTCTTGGAGCATGACTTCCCTGGCTTGCTTCTACTCCCAACCCACAGAACCTTGCCCGAGAGCCTTTTTCAATAAAGGTGTGCTCAGCCCTTTCCCCTTGGCTCCTTTGTCTCATTCTTGAGCATCTTCAGTTCACCACCCTCTGTTATCTCAACCTTACACATAGCATTTGAGGAGGAGATTTAGAGAGGTACTTTATGACATCTCCATTGTCTACAAAGGGCAGTTTCTTAGTGAACATCATCTGCCATGTTTTTATATTAGAATTGGGAGTTATCTTTTACTAGTTTATATTCTTTAAACATCACTCAAATAATTAGAAGCTTAATTGCTCTTGCCTCAATGGCATTATTGAAAAGATCAGAGTTTCAACAATAATTGGGTTTTAAAATATTTCTGTAAAATTTTAATGCTGAACAGTACAAGGCTATCTCTGATTCATTTTAGATTAAAAGAAAATCTTTTCAAAATGTTGTTTACTTTTGTTTTCAAGGAGAAGTAATCCTAATAGTATTCTTCATAAAATTCCCCATTCACAGGCAGACATTTGCCCTTCCTTTCTTTATCCCTCAAAAGTGACATAAATAAAGGTGTTAACATCACTAAGGAAATTGTAATTTAGTAGTATAAAATAATAAAGCATTCCATAGAAACCTTGAACTTCTCATCAAGAGGATATTTAAGAGAAGATAATAGGTTTCCCAGGAAACAGACCCTAGATACATTTTCAAAGTGCACTTTGTTGGAGGTAGAATCTCAGGAAGGACTGACTAAGTGTAAAAGTAAATGGTGGAGGGTTGAAGAGAGTGAAGAAGGAAAACAAACAAACGGAGATATATCACAGATTGGGTACAATTCTTAAGAAAAACAGATAATTCACAGTATGTAAGACACCTCCAATAAAGCACTTGTTTCTCATAACACTCAGGAGGAAGGAAAAGCTCTTCATTTGTTGGTCCCTTCCTGTTTCAAGCTTTTCACCGGTAGTTCTAACTTCAATGGACCTGAATTTAAGACTTGTTTCTCTTGCTGTTTCTCTTGCTTCCTTTCAGATCAGTGGGGTGGTCTGCTCACTAATGACAACAGCATGCTGAGTGATGCCCCCCAAAGCCAGGGTTTTATGACCTGAGCTATGACTGAGGCAGTAACTGTCGCTCACAAGAAAGGCAAGTAGCAAACATCCAGAAGGCAGGTGGGGCTAAGGTCATCTGGGGTAATGCATAATGGAGCTCCAGTTCTAATGCCTACACACACACACACACACACACACACACACACACACACCAGTTTGTATATATTAGCTTACAGTGTAATGAAAGTTACAATATGTAATATTCCTGTTTCAATACTATATTGCTTTAGATTTTGTAATGTTTAGCTGATTTTGTTTTTCAGTTAATTATAAAATGCAATTCTTTCTTAATCAGGCATGGGGAAAATGCAATGAAACAATAATTGCATTTTCTTTCCCTGTAGTATACTGGTTAGAAAACACAGATAACAAAATATTGTTATTTTGTTTTTATAGATAAAGATCAGGCTTTTAAAAAATCTTTTATTACAATTTAAAGAATATATTGATTATTTTATTTCAATGTGTAAGGAAAGAATTTCACTTTTATTTTAATGATAATTTCCTTTTGAAAGCCAGAACAAGATGTTGAGCAGATTGTTATTTCCCTTTATAGAGCCAATGAGTGATTTTACTTAGTGTCTTCTTCAGTGGGATACACGTTAACTTGATGCACATGAAGTTTTGGAGCTGTTTTGTTTTCTGTTTTTATTTGAATATTTGTCTTTAGACTTTGTATAGACTGACCTTTTCACCTGCATAACACAGATTATTAAATTAAAGTTGAGTACTATTTTAATGAAATTAATTTTACAAACATCTTTTTGATTCTGAATAATTCCCCTCACACAGTACTCCAGATGTTGTGGAAATTAAAATGCCCCTTTCAAAAAGCCCTCCATATTAAGGCTGAACCATATTCTACCCTTAAGTGACACTGATTCGTGAATAAAAAATGTGACACACTTATGTGCTCAAAAGGTGAAGAAAGTAGGGGCAAATTTTTTTGTACTTTGGCTGATATAATAAAATAAAAGTCAAACATTTAAGGTAAATATAAATTTCAATGGAAATAATCACAGTATAATTCTCAGTTCAACAGAGTTCAGTAAGTTTAGAAGAAACTGAACTGAAGTTCAGGAGACCTTGAAAAATATAAAAATGAGAGAAAAATCTAAGACTAAGTAGTTTAAGGTATCTGAATGGAATATATAAAAATAATGCTCATGAAAATAATTATTAGAACTACTTTTTTATTTATGTACCTATATAATACTGTTGGGGGAGATCAAAGAGCACAGCAAGTACACATTACTTATACTCTGGTTAAATTTTCATAAATAATTAAATGAAATGGATTGTCAAAGTTTCCTTAGTCCCTTCCTCTCCTAATCAGAAGACAGAGAGAAAGAAACAGAATGGTTAGAATCTGAAACTATAGTTTAAAGATATAACCAGTTTCTGTGCACCTGGGTGGCTCAGTTGGTTGAATCTCTGACTTTAGCTCAGGTCATGATCTCAAGGTCCTTGGGCTCAAGCCCTTCTTTGGGCTCTCTGCTGACAGCTCAGAGCCTGGAGCCTGTTTTAGATTCTGTGTCTCCCTCACTATCTGCCCCTTCCCACTTGCTTTCTCTCTTTCTCAAAAATAAATGTGTTAAAAATATATATAACTGGATTCTTTTTAGTGATGTGCTACCATTTTCAGATTTCCTTCCTGTAGTTTATAGCAGCTTAAATTATAAGAGATTCTTATCATTGCTTTTAAATTTAGTTTATGTATCTCTTGTCCATAATGTAAATGGATAGTGAGTTCGTATGAGTTTATTCCAGAAAAATTAGCTTTATATAGCATGCACAAAAGTCATTTAGCTCTGATGGGCCCCAGCTTTCATCTCATTATTGATATGTTTAAGAATCTAAATTTTATGTGTCATTATAGACATTGTAGGGTTCTCAGCAACAATCTCCATTTTAGATAACTCCATCTGTTTTCTTTCTCTTTTCTAGTTTCCAGAATTGGTATTATCAATTTAAGATCTGAAGGCTACACTTTAGTTTCAATCTTTGAATTATGCGAGTAGAATGGTCCTCAATGACAATTTATTAATAGTGAGTCTAAGCAAATCTTTTCCACCTGTTTCTGCCTTCAACAGGAACCTTTATAAGTACAATTCTCACCTAATAGACATAGAAGTTTTCTTCTTGAGTCAGAATAAGTGGTAAGAAAAAGCACCTCAAAACCCTTTGACTTCCTATATTCCTGAATTTTTGATCATGTTTCCTCAAGATTTTGGCTTTGGTTTTAAAAGCATTGTTAACCTTAAGAAAAAAAAATAAGTGATTGAAAAATTAGTTTTTCAATCAGTATTGCTTCTCTTTTTAATCAGAAATATTACTACCTTTGAAGCATCTCAGAGTGTTCTCCAAGCACCACTGAAAAGTCTCTTCACCACCTATACATAGAGAAGTGTTTATGCACATGCTTCTAAGCCCACCTTCCTTAACCTCCCTCAAGTTTCTCACTGAAGAGAGCATGGACATATACAAACATTAAAAACGAAAAATCCACAGCAGCAACTGAAACTAAAGAAAGGTAACATCCATTACAAAGACATGTTATATCCCTACTAGACATACTGTAGACAAGAGAAGGATGGTTGAAATGTGAACCTGCATGACATGAAATAATAAAGTTTGTGGAAGAAGAACCATAAGATTTCACCATAAAACAATTTAGATTTTCAGGTGCCTTCGTTCTGCCTCTAGAAAACAGATCATTTCTTGCTTAGTGATGGGAAAGTGGGAGAATGAAGAATGCAGGAAAATTCTGAGAACCTATTATCTTCTTCAGAGATGCAACTTGCTCTGTATAGCTAATCCAGCCCCAGAAAAAATTCCCGTCATCTAGATTCTATTTCCAAATTCTCTCCTAATACAGAAGCCAAGGTTTTTGTCTAAAGACAGAAATCTCAAGAAGTCATAAATAAAGTTAGTATTTAAGTATAAAGGTTAATATGATTGGCCTCTCTGATAGAGAGATGAGGCAAACAATGATAAATCTAACAGAGGGAAATAGAGAGATAAAAAAGAAAAGAAAAGAAAAAGGGAAAAAAAAAAAAAAAAAGATCTGTTCCTAAGGTCTACAGCAGAGCTAACCTAAACTGATAATCCCTAGAATTTCCCACTGAGAAATTTAGCCAACTCCATTTTATCATACCACGGAAATGGGAGGAAACATTTCACAGGAAAAAGATAGTTGAGTTGATGTCTCTGGGAGATAAAGAAACACAAGAAACAAGGCTACTTGTTAATACTATGGTATTAAGAACTACACCTTTTGTTTTACAACCTCATTGTCTTAGCTTTGACTTGAATCTGGTATTTTCTACCCTGGGCTTAGATGAGACAGAGATAAACTTCCTCTCCTTTCACATTTACAAATGTAATCAGCATTACAGAACAGGGCCAATATACATGAAATAATGCAATTAGAAATAAATGATGAATTTATATGGGACATGTAGTTCTGACAACTGAATCTTCTCTTTAGAAGACTCTCAGAATTTTCTATTTATCACCCCCCCAAATTACAATTAATTTCCTTGTCATTCAAGGTCTTCAATTTCATCTCAAACAAATTTTCCTTTATTTTACAATTATCTTGCATTGCTATAACATTACTCTACAAAGTAAAACGTCTTAAAATTTAATTTTGTATCTTATCATTTATTTCATTTTCCCAGTGGAAAGTTCACTTTCTTCATCATTTCTCACAAATACATATGTCCCATGTTAGTTTAAATACAGGTTTCTTAAATCCATACAATATATATATATATTTTTTTGCCTCTCCCTGCCCCTTGCCCCAGGCCTGCCTATTGTTTTGTTGTTGTTTCTTCTTTGCTTTAAGGTTCTATATTTTGCCTTGTACCAGAGGCACAAGGCAAATACACACACACACACACACACACACATACATATATGGCAGCTATCCAATTTCCTCCTCAGTTAGAATAGGTGCAGGAATTCAGTGTCTGAAAATTTGAGGCATGTTTTCTCAGATGAGTAAAACGAAGAAAGCAGAGGAGGGACTGACCATCATTGACTATCAGGTTGCCTTATACGTAAGGGCCTTCAATAAATATGTCTTCAATACATGTTCAATGCTAACCATTCCTTTTGAAAATATAAGCCATTAAGAAAAATAAAATGAATATACAGGTTACCTTTTGAAATCTATAAACCCAGCCATATCTCTTATACAGTAATAAGGTTTCTAAAACTGCAAATTCTTTTCCCTACAGGAATATGCAGTCACTAGGATGATTTTATTTTATCTTTTGTTATAAAATAGAATTAGGTTTCCTGAGAAACTGTTTTCAATATGATTCTTTATTTTTTTCCATTTTCCATTTTCCATTAGTAAATCTCTCCTCCCTCCCCCAGAGAAGATTTAGGTACTTTTCCTGAACATCTATCTTGTTTTATCCACTCCCAAAGATAAACCTCCTGTGCTTGGATATTAATGCCAAGGCATGCAGTGGGATAAATAGCCATTAACATTTAAAAAATACACACCTCTTTTTTAATTGAAAAATTCATTTTATGACAGATGGAAACTAAAATTTGCATTTAAATAGGGACAGTTCAAGATACTACAGTAGATTTGTAAAGTATGTGATTTTTATATGATTGATAAATACTGCCACCATCACAGACTTTTGGAAGGAAGTTGAGGAGTGAAAGACTATCTCTCCAACTAGCAACTTTAAAGATGTATCATCTCTTTATTCAGGAATTTTTATCTATGTTATATTCTCATAAATAACAGTCACTTTACAATATTAAATGTGTTTAAAAGTTTAAAATATTAGATAGTATGGTTGAATCTTTCTTTACATAAAATCAGTTAAAGACTAGATGTGACTATTCTGTACTAAAATCATCTACTGTCAGTTACTTCCTGGGGTATAAAAATATATGAAATTCTATCTTAGTGCACTCTGTTACTGTATAGTATCTGAAAGATAAAGATTCTGATACAGTGTCCTGGATAAACTACCACTACCTAATTGAAGTCAATAAAAAATGCAGCTTATGACAGCAATTCTGAAGTTTTATGGAGCTTAACAATTATATGAGAGTTTACAATAACAACAAAATCTAAATCCAGAGATTCTCATTCTGATTTGAGTGGGCCATTAAAAGAGCAACCCAGTAACAGTGATGCATGTTGTCCACAAAACATGGATGGTGGGTGGTAATGGGTAATGCTAAAATAACAGAGATAATTGTGACTCTCTGTTGACATGGAGGGTTAAATTATTAACACAATGATAATTCTTCTCTAATATCAAGCTTGATTATAATTTAAGGGATTAAGATTGAATGCAGGGTTTCCTTTTGGTGAAGAAAGCAACAATCAACAGTTTCCAAGAAATTTCATTCTCTTACAGTAGGATTATGTTTGGAATTAGGTTAACAGATAAATTCTGAATGATATATGCAAAAAGCATACTTCACAAAAGAAGTTATTTGATTTTTGGGCTTCCTACTTTTGTGCTGTTAGTTACATGAATATGAAATGTTTATTTGACTATCTCTCATTCTCTCGTTATGCTCTTTAAATCTGTAATTCCAGGTTTACTTATAGTAAGCAATTATAGAGAATAGATATATCCTGCTAAAACTATTTACTTTTTAAAAAATGAGAACTCTGTTCTTTACCATTAGCATATTGACAAGAGATCTGTCTAGGTCATAAGCATTTTTATGAAAAAGTCTGTTGGAAGTCAGTCATTTCTATTCCATCTTCTCCAAGATTTTCATCTCTAAGAAGAAACTCATGGATTTGATGTTAAATCTTTGATCTTGCCACTCTGTCCTTAAACTGATCATAAGAACCCTTCATTTTCATAAAAAATTATGCTATCCTATCTGTTCAAATATCCATACTAAACCTATACTTATTCCATGCATAAAGTCTTGAAAAATATTCATATTATGTGTTTGACATAGATTATCCTCTAATTACACACACATACACACACACACACACACTTCCTTAAAGTAACTACTATTACTAGTTAGTAGAAATTTATGTGAATATAAATTTATATCCCTTTCATTATGCTGAAAACTTTGTCCTGAATTCCTTGCCAATATTTATTCATTGCATGATCAAGTCAATGGATTATTTACATTATGAGGACTAATATATTTTTTCAAGTCAAAGTGTCTTTGAATAAGAAGGAACCTGACATTAATTAACCTTGTACAGTATATCCTGTACAATGTTCTAACTAATTCTGCCTGAACATATCCAGGATATAAATATTTACCAAGGTGAACACACTCCACCTTATTATGATTGATGCACAATCCTAGGCACTCCTTTTATCTGCTCATCACCAGCTGCATACAGAGTGATGGTCAATAGAATACATAGGATGACAGAAGGAACAAAGATTACCTGGGAAACTCATAGGTTTAATGACACATTTGTCAGTAAGTAAGAGTCAGAGAAATTAAAATGAACTTTTCAGTTACACTTTAAAATTTACCAAGTTTCTGAACCTATCTATTCATTTAATTTACAGTATGCCTATACTATAATTATTAACCTTACTTTAGAGATGAGAAACTGAACCTTGAGGCATTTAATTAATTTCTCTAAGCTCACACAGTTAGCAAATAATGAAAGCAGGATTGATTTGAGCTTTCTCACTGCCTAAACGAGACCCCTTTTCATTATGAGAGCCTTTTCCACTGCATGCTCTGTGAAACAGTATGATGGCCAGGAAAGTAGGAGAGGCCTATGGTATATTAAATTTGACAGATGTTGAAATCAACTGGCCTATCTTTCTTAACCACAAGATTCCTCTAGAGTTTGTAATGTACTATCTTGTGATTTCCAAGGGGGATTTGTAAAGGGGGATATCAAATATAATATGCACATCTGTATTTAACTTTAGGCTTGCAACTAGTAATGTTCCTGAGAATTTAAAGCAATGCTGAACTTTGTGTTTCTGCATTACATATTTAGTTTCCAAGTGTCAAAGAAGGGACAAATGGCACTGAACCTGCACTGGAATTCTGGCAGGAAAAATTCTTCTACTTAAGAGAATCATCCACACCCATGATGGATAAATACAGATGAGATTTTTTAATTAATATTGGCTCCAAGAAGAAACTGGAAGTCAACAGGTTAATGATGCACCTGCTCCTATGCCTTCTACAGATGCAAATAGAAGAGAAAAATATTTGTTAAAGTACTTAAAGTGATATTGAGATAACTTGAAACCTCAGATTCAATACTGAGGACCCAAACTGCCAGGGTGGTTTGTGGTGAGCACAGACAGATCTCCAACATGGAGCATGTAGAGAAATTCTTCTTTTAGTTAGTTTCACTATACCTGATTTATGACTTAAAAATGGAATTGTTCTCTTATCTCAAACTGTGCTCATTTTCTTGAGCTTCCAAAAGTCTCCATTTATTTAAAAAGAAAACAATCACTGCAGTGTATTATGCTGAATTTCATCTAAAATCCAAACCATTTCTGCAGAAAATTCTATTTAGCTGTCTTAATATCATGTTTTAATAAGGGTTTCACCAGCAAGATAAAAAATTAAATGTTTGCCAGAGTGATGCATTAATAACTCAAAACTTTTAATTATAACAGGGCCCAATTTAATTAAACCCTACATTACAAACTGTCGGCCTTCATATCATGGACCCCTATGTTGAATGGTTTATAGCTGAACCATTAAACAGAATTATTCTATGTTTCAGAATATGATACAAGTTCGCCACTTATGAGAGAATGATCTTTGTTTTTCAAACCCAACATTGAAAGTAAAAGTATAATTTTTATTTTAGTAAAGATATTTCTGCATAATTCCCTGGAGATTATACTAACCTAAATTAGTAATTAAATTAAAAATGAAGCAAAATGAGAACAAAAAATGAAAGATGAATGAGGTGTCTCATATGAATTTCCTTTGACATGAGGTAGAAAACTTGATTCAAGTCCTTTTTTTCTTTACATTATACAATATTTTTTTTCTTTCCAAGATTTTATTTAAATTCAATTTAACTAACATGTAGTATTGGTTTCAGGAGTAGAATTCAGTGACTCATCACTTATATATAACAATCAGTGCTCATCACAAGTGCTCTCTTAATACCCATCACCCATTTAACCCATTCCTCTGCCCACCTCTCCTCCAAGTTTTAAGAAGCACATGAATAAATAGTCATATGGCTAGTCAAATACTACTTAGCTTTCCAGTATTACTCTTAAATTCTCCTCCTTTGTCTTCCTCAGTACTATGACTACTAAGGATCTTAGGTTTAAAATCCTGGATTGTAGATTTGAGCATGAATGGGAATCACCTGGAGGGTTTATTGAAAACAGAGCACTGAGTCTCTCTGGATTTCTGATCCAGTAGGTCTGGATAAGGCTCCAGAATTGGCATTTCCAAAAAAGTTTCCAAGTAATGATGCTGCTGCTGCACCAGGGACCACATTCTGAAAACCGTTGGTGAAGAATAACAGAGATCAGACTCGCTATAGGATATTAATGAAAATACGTATAGACATTATATGGAGGATATACTCTCCTTTTGTATAGTTTATTGATTTAATCCTAACTTCCAGTTCCATCAAACAGTTCATTTTGCCTCATACATAAATGTTTCAGTTATTTAAAAAATTGGAAAGCAATATTTACTGCATGATCTAAATTTTTATTATTTACTTATTTTTTAATATTTTAATACTTATTTATTTTTGAGAGAGAGAGAGAGAGAGACTGATTGATTGAGTGAGGGAGGGGGTAGGGCAGAGAGAGAGGGAGACACAGAATTGGAAGCAGGCTCCTGGCTTTGAGCTATCAGCACAGAGCCCTACAAGGAGCTCAAACTCACTAACTTTGAGATTATGACCTGGGCTGAAGTTGGGTGCTTACCCAGCTGAGCCACCCAGGTGCCCCTATTTATACTAATATAAATATTAACAAACACTTTCTGATGATATGATTTTAAATAATTTTTTTCCCTCTTTGGGTTTATCTATTTTTGTTTAACAATCTGATGCTGGGAGCCGCACCTGCCTCACTGGATGACAGTCACAGCGAGGAAATGGCAGGGTTTGCACAGCTCCTGCCATGAGAAATGAAAACTGGTATCTCCTTCTGCTACTACTGGCTCATGTTGGAAATGAGGCTGCTGGTATTGATCAGGCCTTACAATATTCCAAATCAGATCGATATTCCCCACAGATTCCTCATAAGGAAAAGCATATTCCTGCCTTTTCAAAAGAGATTTTAGATGAAAGCACTGTGGATAATTGTCAAAAGGCTCTTCCTATGGGCCTTGCAGATCCAAGACTTAGATAATAAAAGGGGTTAAGAACACAAGAGTTACAATTGAGCCTGGCCCTGAGACAAAGAGTCCAATTTAGAATTAAGGACGGATATCTACTTCCACCCAATTGTTTCTGCTTGGAGCGCTGACCCCCAAGACATCTTTGTTGATCAGCATTGCAAGTGACTTATTGTGGCTCTGAATATGCTGACTGCATCCTGTGAAGGATCCTATTGGGGAACTTCCTGTTTTGTGATTATGGGAGCAAACATTGTGTTTCCTGAAAGAACTGTTTTTGCTTAATATTTCTTCTTAAACAAACAAGCTATTGACCCCTGCTCACAAAGAACTAACTTCACCGTTTTTATGCTAAAAACATTGTCTTGTATGCTAAAGATACTTTCCTTCCCCAGAGATAAGCATCTAAATCACCTACTTCAATCACTATTGATAAGGGTTGTGCATGAGTCTTCTACAAATCTATGTTCTGGGAAATTCTGACATATCAGATAAGTTTGTCATCAGAAATCATTGTCTAAGGCAAATGCCACTTCTGTGCCATCCCCCAAACACTTAATGATAAAATAAAGTTGAGCCCCAGTCAGAGAAGAGATGCCTGCCTGGTGACCAGAAAGATTCTCATGGCTCTTTCATCTCTCCCTTGCAGGCAATGTCCATCCTTCAGGGACCCCTGGACCCAGCTGGAGCCGATATCCAGCAATCTATAATTAATTACTCTGTACTGCTTGATAAGAAAAATATTTCATATGATAAATTCATATATGGAAAACTTAAGTAAAATATTAAAAATGTCAATCCAAGTAAGTTCATAACATTAAACATGAAATCAAGTCCACACTCTATGCTATGTAGCTTCACTCAACATGTTAAAAATACAAGTATGTTAGTTTACCATAGCATTTTGCTTTTTTGCATCAGAAAGATAATATATATGTTTTTTAAAATTTCATGCGTGTGCATTTATCTGCAATCTTAAAGGATGCATATTGAACACTTCTACTCTTTGGTGACTATTTTAGGTTCTAAGGAAGTGACTTTTTGTAGTGAGAAAGGTCAATCTTGTCAACAGAAAAATAATTAGATTGTATTGCACTATCTCAAATGCTTGCTGCTTTTTAAGACATTTCTCTGCTAAGGTTTATATACAAAAACGGAATTTCTCCCCCTTAGGTTATATTCCACAAGGATTAAGAGTACTAGGTGTCCTTCTTTTGATACCTGCCACTAAAGCTTTGCCTGGATAAAATGGGCCAAACTGGCTAATCTCCCACAGCTATTACTGATAGTCACTATGCACAAGAATGATAAGTGAGAGATGCAACCCACGTTTTCCCCCTGGGAAAAGACTCCATCATCATCTGTCTAACATTGCTGTGCCTCCTTAAATGAAGGGTTCAATACTGAGCTCATTTTGTAAATATGCCAAAGCCATTTTTGCTCACTAATCTCTGCTGGCAGTTGAAAGTTTATAGTGGAAATATTGTGAAAGTGACTTTTATAAGAGAAATTCACACATTTGCCCTAAAGTTTAGGACTAATATTCAACACTTTTCTCTCATTTAATACTTCTTAGAAACCTGATGATTGGCTTGCAAATGCATATTTTTATTAATTGTATGTATCATCTAATTATTGAGCAGTTATTGTTTACTTTTTATTTTGATAAAATAAATAGGTGTAGATCTCTATTAAGAAAAAGACATGTATCACATATTGGATGTGGCATTGTAGCACCTTAAAATATGACTAATGATAAACAATCTTTCAGTAGCCATTCAACTAAAAATATAACCAGCAACAACCATACATTCCAGTTTGAATATCAAAAAATATTAGTTGATCCAAATTCCATTAAGTGTAATTTAACAATATATATTGAGGACTGATATCAATATAATTCCCTGTGCATATGTTGAACAACACTGGACCATTTCCCTGTCCTTATATTCAAATGCTAGGGACAAGCAAATATCTGCTTCTGGAAGATCTGACAATAAGCTAATTAAACTAGCTTTCTTATCAAGACTAATATCCTACTTAAGACTCACTTCAGGACCCTCACTTTATTTCGTACACCAATCCACATCTAGACTATCATAAGTATCTGCCTAATCTCAACCAGTTCTATACATTGCAAACCTCACCTTAATTTCATACAACTCACATCCTCAAACTTTACAAATATACTCTCCTCACTTTCACCTGCTGAAACACTATTAACACTATTGGTGTAGCATAGTAAGTCTAATAAACATTAACTGCTTAATCAAGAGGTTCTTTTTCTGGTAGGCTTAGGCAAAAGTTAACAGTAAGAAAGCATTTGAAACATTACATAGAACTAAAGGCTCTATTTCCACAAATTAATCATTAGAAAAATAACCCAAATTTAGTCTATTTGCACATTTAATTATAATAATATTAATTACAATGCTATATACAATAGAGAAACAAATATTCAACAATTAGAAGGATGCTCATTTGAATTAGCATATGTCCACAGTGTGGAATACCATACCATCATTAATAGTAAGTATTTTAAAAATATATTACATTAAGCTCAAAGGTAGTGAAAAACGATAATATATAATTTTTGCCTGCCACTCTACCTAAATCTGTCTCTCCTAGTTTTATGCATTTCTGTTAAATGCATCAACGTCTACCTTGTTGTTCTAGGCAGGAAAAAAAAAAAGGGTCAGTTTTTTACCTACTTTCTTCCCTACGTCTTGCCCAAACCTTTATGCTCTACTTTAACGACCAAATATCCTTGGCTACTTTTATTCCGCCTTAGTATTTTTATTCTTGAAGGCCATTACACATTACAGCTCTTTCCAAGGATACTACACACCAACTGGCCTCCTATCTTTCCTTCACTCTGTAATTAATTCTCAACACAACAGCTGGTTTGATCATTTACAAATGCAAATTAGATACAGGGTGAACTACTTTAACATCCATTCATTGAAACTAGAATAAAATCCAAACTCCTGATTGTAACATAATATTGTTACATAGTATAGGTTGATATAACTCTTTCCAATTTCATCTCACACCAATCAACTCTGAGTTCTTGTACTGTTTTTCAATGAAGTCATATTCTTTCTTCACTTTTGGACTTTGCATGTGCTATTCCATTGGAATACCATTCTCCAGCATTTTCTTATCTTTGGGATACTGCTGAAGAAACATAATTTACAAAATCTCTCACCCAGAAATTCTCTTCACAAAATCGTCAGAGAAAGAGAACACTTTTATTATAGAATAAACATTAAACTAGAATGTGATGAAGATCATTAGCAACCCCCCTAGAGATTGCAAACACAGAAACTAATCTCACCCTTTTGTATAGTCAAGAAGATACATCTTGTTACATATGTTTTCCCCCCAAAATAAACAATAAATAGTCTTGAAGAAAGAGGAATTGACAGTACTTGTGATTACACACAATTCATCCTCACTTTATCTGGTAATTGGGGTGACCATCTATAGTACTTAATTGACTTTTCAGAGGGAAAACAAAACAAACAAACAAAAAACAAAGCAACTAATGTCTTTATGACTAGAGATGGCTTTACAACATGGAGCAAAACACTCACTCAAGTTATGCTCCTACCTTCCCACAGAATTTGGAAGATAGGGAGATGTTTATATTTCAAACGTTTTTATTGGACCGTTCAGATACTATTCCCAAATGCCTTATTTTCTACCTGTTTTCTTATTATTGCCTTTTCACAATTTTAAATTATCTTTTCTTGTTTATTATTTAATTCCCCCAAGGCCATACATTTCACTAAGTCAGTCTGTCCTGTCTAGTTCCACAAAGTTATTAAGCTGCTGTTGCAGCAAAATATAGAAAATACATAAGGGTAAATGTGAGAACTGATGAGAAAGATCTGAAAATTGAAAACAGTAAAGCATTGCTAACAAAAGTTGAAGAAGACCTGAATTAACTGTAGAGATGTACCCTTTTCGTGTGTCAGAAGATTCAGTATTGTTAAGATAACAATTCTTTCCAAATTGATCTACCAATTCAATGAAATTTCAGTGAAAATCCCAATAGCTTATTAGTAAAAATTTCATTCTAAAATTCAAAGAAATTCAAACAAATTAAAAAAACCAGGAATACTCTCCACTGTGAAAAATAACAATTTTGAATGACTAACATTGCTAAGTGTATACCATGCTCAAAGGTAGCCTATATTTCTAGTTCTCAACCTAAAGTATAAGCCTTACTTCTAAAGATACAGAATTCTGTGGCCCCAGGAAAAGTGTTTATTTTTACTTTCTTTTTACCTCTCTAGACTTCATTTTGATTTAAATTTTGTAAAATCAGTATTCTATTTCATAATCTCTGAAAATGTCATTCTGCATAGCCTTATGAAAGAGAAATTTTTAGTTTCATTCAAGAACTCTTATCCAATCTTTACATAAAGGGCATCTCTCAGTTCTTACTGCGTGCAGATAAGGATGCAATCTCTCCTATTTCCTCTGATTTCGGTTATGAATTTCTAAGCAACTATTTCCAAACAGCCAATACTCAGTATTGTGTAATGTTATAATTCATGGTGGGTGTATTAGATACTCTTTATATTGTGTTTTAAATAAAATCCTGCTCATCTAATTTGAATATCTTAATTAAAAGTCAATCATGACTGTGTAAAATCACAGTCGATAGATGTTGGTTTGTATATTTTGGTAACGCTCTTATTTCTACAACTTGAAATCAATCACACGCGCGCGCACACACACACACAATTCCTGCAAAAGATGACAGAGAAAACCTCCAGAAATTGTTCAGATCAGGAGGGAAGAGACAATGCCACTTTCTCTTCAACTACTGATGCTGGACAGCTATTCAGGAGAGAAATGGTCTCTTTAAATATAGACTCATCTTTCTTTTCAAGTTCTTGACAGTATTACTATTCTCTGACAAAAGAGGTCTTTTTTTTTTTTTTTTGATGTGTTGAAAAGGAAGAGAGCAAAGTATAGATGACACAATGCCTGAAAGAAACTCTATTCACATCGCAATTAGGTTGCAGTCATGTCTTCCAACACTGTGTAACCAGTTACCTACAAATCTTGTTAGACCAGGGATCAAGATGGGGCACAGCCTGGAAACTGACCCTCTTTCTGTATGTTGCTTTGAAGCTGTACTTCTTCTAAGAAGACTTCCCTACTGCCCTCCCACTTCTTTCTTTTCTGAACTATATAATGTGACATATGTTAAGTGGCCACTTCCCCCATTTTTCAGAGATAATGTGTATATGTTTGAGAGGCTGATTGTGCATACAGAAGATTAAAAAAAGCTAACTTCTATAATTCTTCTGCATGTCTCACCACATTTATCTGCTGGTTGAGAACATAGAAATGCTTACTAAATTCGTATTTTTAAAACTGATACTCTACTAACTTCTGGTTTTGCCATGAAATTTTGCAAGACATTTGAGTTCCTATATTGTATTTAAATTAGTATTAATGAACACCTCAAAAAGTCTTGTATCTCTGTCTACCTGAAGACATTTCATTCAACAAAAAGGCTAAAGATATCTCTTCTGGCTTTGAGAAACTTCTCCCAGTATATTCCTTGAGTTAGGCCTATTCACTTATTTAGTAAGTATCAACCCAATTATTCCTTTTGTTTCTCTCCTAGCTCCTCCTGTGCCAGAACAAGTAGATTCCACAATGTAGAACAAATTGGGTCTTAATACTTTTTAAGCTTTTATGTAGATAAGGATTCAGTCTCTCCTCTTTTCTTTCTTCCTTTGGTTAGGTATTTAAACATTAAATCAAAATTAAATATATCAAATACAGAATTAAAATTTTAGTGTGGGAAATCGACTGTTTTATACTGAAATTACTTTTTAACAACTTGATATTGCAAGAGAATGCATGTTTCTATTTGCATGATCTTGATGAGTGATTTCCAGTGAACCAGTTAAGGTCCAACCAGTGCAAATGCCTTTAACTTTTCAAGATATCATTTGTGAATAGGATTTTAGACAATATATCCACTTCTTAAGAGTAGCACTGCCTCGGGGCGCCTGGGTGGCTTAGTCGGTTAAGCGTCCGACTTTCACTTAGGTCATGATCTCGCGGTTCGTGGGTTTGGGCCCCGCGTAGGTCCCTGTGCTGACTGCCAGCTCAGAGCCTGGAGCCTGTTTCAGTCTGACTCCCTCTCTCTCTGACCCTCCCCTGCTCGCGCTGTCTCTCTCTCTCTCTCTCCTAGAAATAAATAAAACATTTAAAAAAAAATTAAAAAAAAAAAAAGAGTAGCACTGCCTTTATTTTTCACATTGGGGTTTTGTGCAGTGGATGGTCTGAAACACTGAGTCCCTATCAATTAGACTTTCATAAAACATTTTTGCTTATGTGTTTTGGGTATTGACAAAACATATTTTCAGTTAATGGAAAAAATTTGCATGTGTTTTATTCTTCAAAACACTTTATTATATATACTAAAATATATATATATATATAATATTAAGAGTATATAATCTTATTAATCTATATCTATAGCTATTATATAGATCCGTAATCTAATCTAATATATAGCATAAGATATATAAGTATATAATATGTAAGTATATATAAGTATATATAAACATATATTATATACTTATAGTTACTTTAATGTAAGTATACATATACTTATATACTATATACTTATAATTAACATTATATATGTATATATTACTTATAAGTAATATGTATAAGTACTTATATTACTTATAATTATATGTAATATATAAGTAATAATAATAAATAAGTATATAATACATACATAAGTACATAATTACTTATAGTATAAGATATATAATATATAATATATAGTCAGACATAAATAAAAGATATATATAAGATATATATATATAAGTATATTACATATACTAAAGATAACAGCCTTTAATGAAGTAATCTTTTAAAATACAATTTTCATCAATCAAACTTAGACACCACTGATTATTAACATTCTTTCATAAAAGAAGTTGAATAGTGACATAAAAGAAAATAAATTCCAGGTCAGGTTTAAAAACTATATTTGACAAGTCTGTGTGTTTTAATTTTTTGTTTTTCAATTGCAGGCTATTAAAACATGTTATATTTTCTTTTTGCTCTTGCTGAGTTTTCCATAATGTTTAGTTCTCCATTCCTTTTTGTCATTTTGTTTGTTTTGATGATTCTTCCAAAGTAGATCTTTTATCTTTAATTGCTAGTTAAATTCATTTTAACATGTATTTTCTGGGTTTAGAATTTCAGTTTTACTATTACATCTGACTTAAGATGACAGTTGACTAGTCTCATCTTCAGTTGTATTTTCTCTTTGCAAAAGTATTCAAAAGACATATATCTTTGCTAGTGAGAAGTATTTTTCTCTAGAGTCTCATTTTCCACTTCAGGTGGAACAGGACCCATCAAAGGTTACCAGTAAATAGTACCCTGGGGAAGCTTTCATAAATGGCTTTTATTTTCACTAAGTTTTTCTCATTGGTTACCAGGTAGAACAGCAGTGCACTATCCTTGTCACTTGGTGAAGTTTTATCTTGGTGAAGATCTATTCAGAATTTAAATACAATTATTGTCTGAATGCAAACTTCAGCTTCACCTGGGTGACTTCTTCATTCTATTTATTTTGCACACCTATAATAACTTTCTGCAAAACAGTAGTTTTCAGACTTTGGTAGTTAACAGAGTTTAATAATAAAAAATTGGTATATACACACATTATATGGTCAGTAGCCTCCACAAAATACAACATTGTTATCTAGTATGTTACACAAAAGGAATTCAGATTAAAGGACTGTCCTCTAAATGTAACTAATTTAACTTTATAAACATTAGATTTGTCTTATCTATCTTATTTCACTAACTACTATTGCAATTTTTTTTTAAATCACAGACACCATCTGTTTCCAGAACAGGATGTTAAGGATCCCTGATCTAGAGTAACAGTCTCTGAAGTTTCACATAAGCCAATGGAATCATGTGCAAGGAAATGGATCAGTATGTTAGGAGTGAATATTAAATTTTGAACTTATAGTTTTTAAATTTAAAACTTCAAATGTTTTGATTTAAACATTTGTATAGTGTATACAAACTAAAATGTATAAATACAGTAGTTAATTAATATAATTTATAAACAAATAAGTAGAAATATATTGGGAATGAAGACTTGTTTTATTTTTAACTGATAGGATACATTTTTAACTGATAGGATACATAATCAAGTAATTGAGGTCCACTAATATACTGGCTATATGATTCCTTATGATTCCTATATTCCAGTCTAGAGATTTTATATTTTGTTTTATATTTCATAATTTTTAGATTATTAATCTAATCTAATCTAAAATTAAATAATTCTTTGAAGGGAGTCACAAAGAAGGAAAGATCCCCTCCAGGTTTTTCACCTCTAGTTTTGTATCAAAGCATCTCTAACTTTGTATGTTTTATGTATGTATGTTCTTTAATATTATAATTTACTTGTTAAAATACCCACCAATGATTTTTCCTGCTTATTCAATTTTATGTTTTTCAGGTTTGTATTTAAATTCCAGTTAGTTACCATGCAGTGTAATATCAGTTTCCAGTGCAGAATTTAGTAAATCAACACTTAAATACAATAATACCCAGTGATCATCGCAACAAGTGCACTCCTTAAATCTCCACACCTACTTAACCCATTCTCCCACCCAACATCCCTTTGGCAACTATCCATTATTTGTTCTCTATAGCTGAGAGTCTGTTTCTTGGTGTGTCTCTACCTCCTACTCCAACCCCCACCCCCCATGACCATTTGTTTTGTTTCTTAAATTCCACATAGGGTTGGGGCGCCTGGATGGCTTAGTCAGTTAAGCGCCCGACTTTCGCTTAGGTCACCGACTTTCGCTTAGGTCATGATCTCGCGGTTCGTGGGTTTGAGCCCCGCGTCGGGCTCTGTGCTGACTGCCAGCTCAGAGCCTGGAGCCTGTTTCAGTCTGTGACTCCCTCTCTCTCTGACCCTCCCCTGCTCACGCGGTCTCTCTCTCTCTCTCTCTCTCTCCTAGAAATAAAAAAAACATTAAAAAAAATTCCACATAGGAGTGAAGTCATATGGTATTTGTCTTTTTCTGACTGACTTATTTTGCTTAGCATAATACTTTCTAGCTCCATCCACATCATTGCAATGATTTTAAAACATTTGTTATAAACCAGGTTAAATAAATAAACTTAAAAAAGAGTAGAATGTGTTTGTCAACTTGATGTTTCCAATTTGATATCCAAAAGCAAGAATGAAGCGAGAGGAGAGCGTTACCTCCATAAAGGAGAAAATTTCCCTATAATTTAAAAAAAAAACAAAGCAAAGTCAAAAGTTTTACCTGTGAAGGATTTGTGATTTTATCCAAACATTCCAAAAAACCATGCAAGAAAATACCCTAATGAAGCCCAGCAAAAATTTAACCCCACAGAAAATTCACTAAGTAATGTAAACAATAAAAGCTGTCACTTCAATAAAGGACAAGAAAAAGAGACAGCAACTTATCCCTTTTAAGGACTGAATACACAGAAGTATTTCAGCAGGAAAAAACTTATGAAGATAGGATTTTAAGGAAGTGCAAAAAAAAAATAATGATTTCTCTGAGATGTTAATTCTACATTCTCTAAGGTAAAAGAAAAACACAGCATCTGAAAGAACAGGCAAAAAATAAATGGAGACATTTCTATAAAAGAATAGCAGAGGATTTCAATGCATCCATTTCAAAATTTAACAAAACTGAAAGAATGTAAGTTTGCAAGCATTTTCATACATGCATACACACACACATATACAGGCATAACTTAATTAAGATAAAGAATGTTCTCTGTGATTGGTGTAACACCCAGGCTCTCCAGAATTCTTCAAGGTATCAAGATAATGCATAGGAACCATAAGATCTCTGCTGCTTGAATGGGAGTGAGAGGGAGCTGGTACATGGGGTCTAACCCATTTCTTGCTGTCTATCTACTCAATCACTGTGGTAAAGAGAAAGCACTAGACCCTCCCATATGCTTCTTGACCTAAACACTATAATCTGTCTTGAACACACCAGAATTAATTTTTAAATATATTTTATTCTGTTATTCTAGTCTCATGAAAGCTCTACCACACCCAAGTAACATCCTACAGCTTTCAAAATAATCCTTCTGGTTTTTTTTTTCTTCCTTAAATAGTTTATTCTCAATTTGGTTTACATATAACACTCAACGCTCATCTCAATAAGTGCCCTCCTCCGTGCCCCCCCCACCAGCCCTCAGTTTGTTCTCAGCATTCAAGCATCTCTCATGGTTTGCTTCCCTTCCTCTCTCCAACTATTTTTCTCCTTCTTCTCCCGCATCGTCTTCCGTTAACTTTCTCCTAATCCACTTATATGTGCAAACATATGGTATTTGTCCTTCTCTGCATTACTTATTTCGCTCAGCATAACAGCCTCTAGTTCCATCCATGTTGCTACAAATGGCCAGATTTCTATGTTTTGATATATCTACTATTCTGTCTCCTTTTCCATCTTTCCTCAAATCCTAAAACCATTCCCATATGTTCTCTGAAATTCGCAGTTCATTATCAGCTACATACAATTTACATTCATCATAGTCTCTAAATATTTCCTTCAATTTTTGTTTTAATGTAAATCTGATTCTCTCCCTAAAAATCTTGGTTAACCCTACTTATCATAGATTTCATTTAATAGACCAAGAATTAGATCCTGGTGCCACTGTCCTTGTCATTGTTACATTCAAATCATTCTCCCTTCCAGCACATGGAGGAGGAGGAGGATGGGGAGGAGGAGGAGGAGGAGGAGGAGGAAGGAAGGAAGGAAGGAAGGAAGGAAGGAAGGAAGGAAGGAAGGAAGGAAGGAAGGAAGGAAGGAAGGAAGGAAGGAAGGAAGGGAAGGGAGGGAAATACAATGACACCACAGTAAGCTGTAAACAGAATCACATCTTATTTCATAAGATCATATAGCATGATATATTCATTGGTGCTATTCTGTATTGTTCTCAAGTTTAAAACTGAATTATGGAGAAAAAAGATATATTGTTTTTTCAGCATAATTTGTATACCCATAATCTGCTTTTCTCACTTAATAATACATCATGGTAATGTTTTCTACACTATGAATTTTAATGGTTTATTATATGCAATTAAATTTATCTAACAATTTCTTATTATGTGTTTTGTTCCATTTTCATCATTAAAATAATGCTATTATTTTTTTTTAACAATAAGCATATTGCAGATTATATTCTTTCATTTCAGAAGACTTGAAAAGTATGTACTGAATTGTACTCTAAAATTTTCCCTTTTTATTCCCATGGCATATTTATTTAACATATATACTTCAGACCACAAAGAAAACCTCAATGAATTAAAAAAAAAAAACAATTCAAAGGCTGCAATCCATGGTCATAAACAACCTAAAATATGATTAAAAATAGATTGTAAAGAAAAAAAAGCCATATCAAAATAAAAAAATATATTCAATTAAGTATCTCTTGAGTCAATGTATTAATAAAAACCATAATTAAAGAAGCCTTCTAAAATGATGAGTGTTGTATATGAACACCTATAATATTGACCAACAGTCAAGAAAGAAAGAAAGCTATGAACTAGGCATTTTTTTTCAAGGAGTCAAAAAGAATAGTATAAAATAAACTTATAAAAAGCAAAAATTTCCCAAGGGTATAAAGATGCAGACTTCAGACCTGTCTGAGTTCGGTAGTTCGTAATTTATAATTGAAACAAAGTAAAACAAAAAGATTGTTTCATTGAAAATCATTTGGCCTATTTCAGAGGCTTTGATATAAC
This sequence comes from Proteles cristata cristata, assembly GCA_017311185.1. Classification (NCBI taxonomy): domain Eukaryota; kingdom Metazoa; phylum Chordata; class Mammalia; order Carnivora; family Hyaenidae; genus Proteles; species Proteles cristata. The sequence goes on from JAESUZ010005169.1 coordinate 2,930,035, forward strand.
CTCTGCCAAATAGCTCAGATAGACCATCACAATTTAAATTGCAAAGCATTAGATGTTACAGGAAACATGCTATAGAAACTCACTATCTCAAAATATCTTAGTTCTATACAGCAAGGCTTTAGAATGACCTGTAAATAAATAAACAAGCATCATTGTAAGACAAACTGAACATCCAACAAAGCATTTTGAAGCATCCTATACCACTATAATCATCCAATCCCACTTGGATTGCTGCCTTAATTTTGGTGATTTGGAAGCAAGATGAAAGTAGATAAAGTGTTTACTACAAGAGATGGTGCCTCTGTGATATACAAGAGGAATTATAAATTTAGCCCCATGATCCTGCCATTAGTCTTTTTAATGATTCTGAGCCACAACCTTTCTGAGTTAACATCTTTTTTCCCCCCTCTCCATGGCTGAGGTTTGAGAAGTCTCGTGGAATCTTGTTTTTTTTTTCTTTTTTTTTTCAGCCTGTTATTAAATTTAAGCCTAGAAATAAGGGAAAGCTAACGGAAAAGGATTAGAGAGGTTTCTTCAACACTGTCAGAGAAAGCAAATCCCTGCCTTACTGCCAGATATATTAAACTCCTGATCTTGCAATTGCATAAAATTATCACTGGCATTATATCTATGTCAATTAAACCTAGTGCTGGAGAAAATGATTTAACCAGCTCTCTCTTTCAATGTCATTCAAGAACTCTAATTAGTTTGAAAGGTATGTTTCTTTTCTAAGTAGTGCTGTAGTCATCTAGGTATTTTTCAAGTGCATCATTAAAGCTCATTCATATGACAATATTTTAGAGGTGTTTATAGGCTTTGGGGATGGTATTGTTCAGACATATTTGTTTGTAAAAAATACTTTGCATTGAAATGTTAGAAGGCAGTGTTTTCCATCAACAAAACATATTGTTTCAGTGTTATAAGCAAATTGGTAACATTTTTGCTTATATTTCAAAGGTCTCCAATTTTTACAACACACAGACCTTTATTCCTATTTCATTGTTAACATTCATGGATGAAATCTGACCTAATACGCTGTTTTTCTAAGGAAAAAAAATCACAAAAGTTTAACTATGTTTCCCAAGTTTTCATTAAAATAAAAAAAAAAACCTCTTCTATTTTATTGTTGGTCCTAACTATAAATAAACTGGTTTGAAATAAAATAAATTTCTAAACCTAGTGATGGATTGCAAATTATATTTTGAAAAACACTGCTTCTGGACTTATGTTTCCCATCCTTTCCTTTTCAGTTGGTGCAAAAAGCTCATTGACTTCATTATGCATTGAATGCCAAACAGTTTTTCGATAGTCTACACTGTTTTGTAGTATAACCAAACCTTATCAAACAAATTACCATCAACCTAAGGATAGGGAGCTGGCTTATTTGTTTCCAGTTCTTCCTAATTAAGTACTGGATTAACAGCTGCAAATCCTTTACTACTTGTTAATTAATCACATTTTTGTCTAAGTAGGATAAAAATTAACAGTAGAAAAAAAACCCTTTGTTTATACATTTTCATTAGGTTGAGTATAGGTGAGTTACTTTAATGTGTTCATAAAGTCAACACTTTACAAGTGAATTGTACATGTCAGGTGCAGTGCTAAGTGACAAAGACAGAGAAATAGATGATGTAGGCAATGACTTCCAAGGGCCCAGTGTCTGGTGGTGGAGGGGAATAAGTAAGTCAATAGTTATAAAACACAATATATTCCAGAGCCTGCTTTGGATTCTGTGTTTCCTTCTCTTTCTGACCCTCCCCTGTTGACACTGTCTCTCTCTCTCTCAGAAATAAATAAAAACATTGAAAAAAATTTTAAGAAGAAATTTAGATGAACAATTCTTAGCACACAAAATATAAGGCTAAGCATATGATTGCAAGGTTGGAGAGAATGGGGTAGAGCAGGTTTTACATGGAATAAGATACAGAGCTAAATCATGAAGAATAGATAGAGGAAGATTTGAAGGTTGTTCTACATAAAAATATCAAAATTCATATAAAGGCATAGGATTGACAAGGAGCTGAAGGTAATTTCATGCACAAAACAGAATGTGCATGAGAAAATTGAGAAAGAAGGTTGGAAAGATAGTAAACAAATTATTTGTAACCAAAACAATACTAAAGGATTAGCGTTTTCTTCTAAAGTCAAGAAAAGAAATATAGCAGGAAAGACATGAAAGAAATAAATAGAAAACTAGTAATGAAATGGAAGTCTGAAGCCATAATATATCAATTACAACTTTAAATGTAAAAGATCTAACAATAGTTATTAAAGTCAAGCATTATTAAGGGTTGAGAAAAAATGATCACAACTCCAATCTATATTGTTTATAAGAAGCCCATTTCAAAGTTAACAACATAGGTAATTTGAAAGTAAAAGAAAGGAAAAAGATATACAAAAAAAAAAAAAACCAAAAAACCACATTAATTTGGAAGAAAAAACATAGTGGCTATTTTCACACCAAATGGAATATGCTTCTGAATAAACAAAAGTACTAGTCATAAAGAGAAATATTAGAAAATAAAGTTTCATACACTAGGAAGATGTAAAGATCCTAAGTATATGTGTTGAAAACGTCAGAGCCTCAGATACATGAAAAAAACCAACAACATTGAGCTAAAAGGAAAAATAGATAAATCCACAATAAGTTTGTAATCTCACCATTCTCCTCTTAATAACCAATAGAGCTATGAGAAAACTTAGCAAAGTTCCAAAAGTCTGAACATAATAAACTAAAATGTTCTAATTGATATTTATAGAATACTTTACCCAACAACATTAGAATACACATTATAATCACAAAGATAGATTACATCCTGGGTTTAAAACAATCAACAAATTAAAATAATGAGTCACATACAATGTATTCTGACCATAAAAATAATTATAATAGGAATTATAACAGAAGAAAGCAGAAAAATATCTAAATCCTTGAAAATTAAAACAAATACTTCAAAATAATCTATGGGCTAAAGAATAACTCTCAAAGTAACTTAAAAATATACATAGAATGTAATGAAAATGATAATATTGCCCATCAAAATATATAGGGTATAGGTAAATCAGTCCTGAGATGGAAAATATTGACATTAAATGTTTTATTAGGGACACCTGGGTGGCTCAGTTGGTTAAGTGGCCCACTTCGGCTCAGGTCATGATGCTACAGTTCCTGGATTCGAGCCCTGCAATGGGCTCTGTACTGACAGCTCAGAGCCTGGAGCCTACTTTGACTTCTTTGTCTTCCTCTCTTTCTGTCCTTCCCCTGTTCATACCCTGTCTCTGTTTCTCTCAAAAGTAAATAAACATTTAAAAAAAATTTAATACATATATTAAAAAGAGTAAAGGTCTCAAAGTGGTCATCCAGATTCCTACTTGAAATCACTAGAAAAGAAAGAGCTATTTTTATTTGGTTTTTATTTGAAGCAAAAGGAAGCAAAATAAAGGAAATAATAAAGAGTAGAAAGCAAATAAATTGAAAACAGGAAATTAATAGAAGAAATCAATGACACAGAACTAATTCTTTTAAAAAAAGAAGATAAGAAAATAAAACGAAAGAAAAGGACAATATAATTGATACCTCTCTAGTAAAGCTGACAAAGATTAAAAGCAAGCAGGAAGATACAAATCACCATAATAGGAATAAACAAGCATCACTGCAAATATTTCAGCCATCGTAGGAATAATCAATATACTACAAAAACCATTATGCTCTTAAAGTTGACACCTTAGGGAGAAGCAGGGAGGGGATAACACTTTCCAGCTCATTTTATTAAGGCAATGTTACCTTAAACCCAAAACCAGATAGTAAAACAAAAAACAAAACAAAGCACAAAAACTACAGACCGATATCTCTCATGATCTTTGACATAAAAGTACTCAACAAGATATTAGAAAATTAAATCTAACAATGTGTAAAGGTATTATATACCTGAGTGGGATTCACTGCAGGTATGCAGGATGGGTTCCAAATTCAAAAATTAATAAATGTAATTCAACACATCAACAGGTTAAAAAGACAAATTACATGATCATATTAATTAATGCAGAAAAAACATTCTATAAAATGTAGCATCAATTCATAAATAAAAAAAAAAACCTTTTAGGTCATGAATAGAGGGAAACTATCTCAACTTGATAAAGATATGGAGAAGAAACCTAGAGCTATCACCACCCATAATATTGAAATATTTGATATATATATTTACTATAAACAGAGAATATAACAAAAAGTGCCTACTCTTAACCACTCACTCTTAGTCAATGTAAAACTGAAAGTTCCCTCGCTGTAATAGAGGAATGAAAAAGAAAAGAGATGCAAATTGAAAAGGAAGAAGCAAACTGTCCCTATTTGAAAATGAGATGATTATATATGTAATCAATCCTAGAGAATCTACAAAAAAAGAAACCTCTCAAAAACCAATGAGATTTCATTAAAGTTACAATGTATAGTGTGCATGTATACACACACACACACATATACACATTTCTATATACTAACAATGAACATATGGAAACCAAATTTTAAAACAACATATAGTTTATAACCGATCTAAGGAAATTAAATACTCTGACATAAACTCAATAAAACATGTGTAGTATCTAAATACCTAAAATTACAAAATACTGATGAGAGAAATAAAAGGTATCCCAAATAAATATAAAAGGATATTGTTTTCAAGAATAGAAAGACTTAACATAGAAAGATGTTTTTATACAAACTTATATATATAAGATCAATGAAACTCTTATAAGAATCTCAAAAAAATTTTTATGCTTAGATACTAAGCTCATTCTAAAACTTATATGGAAATGTACAGGCCCCAGAGTTATCTAAAACAATACTGAAAAATAATAATTTGAAAGGACTATCCTTACCCAATACTAAGGCTTACTATATAGCTGTAGTAATTATGAGTGTGGTGTTGCTGGGGGGACAGACTATAGATTAAAGAAAATAGGATCAAGAACACAGGAATACACCTGCACAAATATCCTTAACTGATTTTTTTCAAAGGCACTAAAACTATTCAATGCAGGCAGCATAGCTTTTTAAGCAAATAATGTTGTTGCAATCAAACACTTAAGCAAAAAGGAAGAAAAGAAGGGAAAAAGAAAAGAGAAAAAATTGACTTTAACTTCATACCATATGTAAAAGTTAACAAAAAATGAATCTTGGGCTTATACATAAAATATAAAGCAATCAAAATTTTCACAAAAAATAGCACAAATTTTTTTGCAATGAGGCCAGGCAAGGACTTCTTAGACTTGACACCAGAATCACAAAACAGAAAAAGAAAAACAAAATACATTTGACTTCATTAAAATTGAAAACCTGTATTCTGTGAAAGACACTGTTAACGAACTGAAAAGATCGGCTATAGGATGGAAAAAATTATTTGCATACCTCTTGTGCAACCAAGGATTTGCATCTTGAAAATATGTACAGAATTCTTGATGCTCGGTTTAAAAAGACAATCCAATCAAAAAATTGGAAAAAATGCTTGATCAGACATTCAGTGAACAGTATATGCAGATGGCACATAGGCCCATGAAAAGATGGTGAAACATTATTAACTACTAGAAAATTGTACATTGAAATCAAGATATCACTACATGCCTATCAGAGGGCTAAAGTTAAGAATAAAATATTGATTATATCAAAGGCTGGCAGGAATGTGAAGAAACTGATCACTCAATCATTGCTGATGAGAATACTAAATAATATAGCCACTCTGGGAATTATGTGATAGTTACCTATAAAACTAAACTATAGACATTTAAATCAGAGAACTAAAAACCTATGTTCACATCAAAACTTGTAAATGAATGTTCATAGTTTTATCTGTATGTAGTAGCCAAATATTGAAAAAAAAAACAAAAAAACTGTCCTTCAAGAGGTGACCAGTCAAATAATTGTGATAAAGCATACTATTGAAAGCTATCCATAGGTAAAATATTGATACATATAACAACTTGGGTTGATCTCAGGGACACTCTGTGAAAAAAGCCAATTTCAGAAAGTCATATATTCCATTTTTAAACAGTTTTTAATTAAAAAAACTTTTTTTATAATAGCCTCGAATTGGAAGCAAACCGGATTCCCTTCAATAGGTATATAGTAAAACAGGTTGTAAAATATTTCTACTATGAAATATTAGTAGGAAAGAAAGGTAAGGAAACAATATATATATGACAACTTGGATGGATTATTATAGAATTATACTGAATGAAAAAATCAATCCCAAAATTTAACCTATTATACGATACTACTGGAATAATATTATGAACTGGAAAATTTATAGAAATGAAGAACACCTTACTGGTTGCTAAGGTTAAGGGGCAGAAGAGGGAGGGAATGTCAGTGTGCTTATGAAAGGGAACATGAAGGGTCCTTGGGATGACAGAAAGGCCTTGTATCTTGAGCTATATCAATGTCAATATCCTGTGATAACGTATCACAGTTTTATAGGACTTCTCATTGAGAGAAAATGAGGAAAGCATTCACAGGATCCATTTCTGTTATTTTTCATAGCTCCATGTGATTCTAAAGTTAACTCAATATAAAAAGATTAATTAAAACACAAGGGAGAGCCAAATGACGTTTGCACAGATTATCTCACCAGTAAATATTTTTAAAAGAAACAAAAGAACTAAAATTAATGCTATAAATATGAAAGTCAACCATGCCTGAACTGTAGAGAATGCATTTTAAATGATGGAGAAAATGGTTCCATTTGAAACAGACTAAAGAACAGATATACTGTAATAAATGCATTCAAACATACACTGAAGCAATTTTAAAGCTGATGTATTTCTTATAAAATAATAGTGTGATAGTGTCATATATTACATAGAGTTAGAGGAGGTTGAACTGACAGATATTCACGACATTTTTGAACAAACATGAAAAAACCTGACTCTGACAAATAAAAACAATAGATTTCTCTCTACAGGCCACAAAGGTAAAACTATATATACAATGTTTAAACTCATTTTATTTTGAGTAGACTATATATCAATAAGTGTATTTTTTTTAATGTTTTTTTTTTTTTAATTTCTAGGAGAGAGAGAGAGACAGTGGGAGCAGGGGAGGGTCAGAGAGAGAGGGAGTCACAGACTGAAATAGGCTTCATGCTCTGAGCTGGCAGTCAGCACAGAGCCCGACGGGGGGCTCGAACCCACAAACTGCGAGATCATGACCTAAGCGAAAGTCGGACGCTTAACCGACTAAGCCACCCGGGAGCCCCGCAATAAGTGTATTTTAATACTTTTAGTATTTTCATGATAGTCCATGAAATTATAGAAATTATTTAAAATTACTTCATTAAAGTTAATCATTCACATATGTTGTGATGTCATAGGAGTAAAACTTCTTTGCCAAAGTATATGAGCTTTAAGCAGGCTTTCAAAGATATTGTTCAGTTCTTTCCTCTGAAATATATGAAGGTTGGTGCTCTGCAAGTCTTTGCCATAACTGGAGGGAGGGATGAAAGATTTTTTCCTTCTTTTCCTTTCTTCCCTCCTTTCCTTTCTTTTCCTCTTTCTCCCCTTTGCCAATGCTTTTGGAACATGGTTTATGTTCAAATTGCCATCACTTGATTTATCTTCAGAATGGATGTATTTCCATAAAACATTTCTTCATATTCTTTTATTATTGCTTAATAACCATGCCTCTTTTTAATCATTACCCATATATTCTTATTAGTATAATATTAACCCTTTATGATATGTTGAAAATGACCCAAGAGAATTTCCAAGTGGAACCAGTGGTTCTTTTATAAACTAAGCTATGTTTGTCCTGTTTCACACCAATGTAATGTCAATATGCTTGTTGTCACTGTTGAACTGAAAGCATCTCCAAAGAGTTCTTCCTTTCACATTTCTTTGGAAAGGCAGTGAGGTGCTCACAGCAGAACAAATACACCTTGACACCCTCTCAGAGGGCCTCAACCAAAAATCTATTTTTAAATGAATTCATAGTACTTAATTTGTGTCATAACATTCATTCCTTACAGTAATTAAGAATGTGAACAGTATGCTGGATTGTTTGATTTTAATTCCAATTCAGCACACTATTATATTTGTGACACTGGGAAACTTACTCTTTTAGAAACTCTAGTTTTTTTTTATATGTAATAGTAAAGGCTACCTTATGTTACAGGAGGATTAAAGGTGTTGAAATATTGAAAAAATTCAGAACAGGACCAGAACACAGGGAACACAAACTAAAGCGACTTTACTTAAGCACATCTCATTATATTAGACTTGAGGACAAGTGTTAGGTCTTTGCAACCATACTGCAAGTTCCCAGAGGAATGGGACTGTGTTTCTTACAATTGTGTAATTCCAGAGAGACTAATATATATATTATGTATTCCAGACACTTGCTTTCTCTTCATAAAATAAAGATTTTTCCAAACACAGTAATAGGTAAACCATAGGTCAATTATCTCTTCCTCAGAAAATTCTGCTTGAAATAAAGCAAACACTCTGTTACATTCCTTTATATTTTTTATAATTTACATCACTATTTATTTACTATCCTCGGTCACTCTGGGAAATCTAGACACCAATAGGTTCCAAGCACCTAGAAAAGTGCCTAGCACATGGTAGGTATACAGTGAATATTTTTTGGATAAATTAGTGTAAGATTATTTTATTTTTGTTGTTTCAGTAACATGTATCTTTCAGGATGTGTTGTTATTATTCTTGGTCTATTAAAAGGTCACTTCTCTATCCTACTGAATCTGCTTGCATATGCTCAATATAGATTTTAATCTTTCCATTTATTTTAAGTGGAAATCCTATAATTATTATAATCCATGTCTTAAGAATTATTTTTACTTGATTTTTTTAATGCATAAATGTTCAATCTGGAAGATGACCATGGCTCGAAAGTTGACCATTTCTTTTAGCTACAGATTACCAAACTTTTTGGGACTTGGAACATTTTAACAGAAAGTTCTGTGATAAACTGTGCTAGGATGGGATTCCAAAAGAACCTGTTAAAACACATTGAATTAAACATGAATACTACAAAAGCCATATTTTTCAAAACTCCTTAGAATGATTCTTGGGAACACATTTCACATGTGTACTGACTTTCAACAGTCCATTTCCACAAATATCATATGTTCAAACTTTATGCTCAGTTTCATGGAAAGTAGGTCTTACATAATACAAAACAAAGATATTCTTGAAGGAGAAAAGGGTTTTCTCCATACAGGGATCAGTCATTCTACTTCTGGCAAGTTTGCTCTCAGAGAAACTTCCTCTCACTGTGAGTTATGTAAAAAGAAAACAATATGTAATTTTTGGCAAAAACTAAAAAAACACAGAATATCCTGAGTAAGTTCGTTAATTCTATTGGTTATTAAGATGAAGCAGTTATTAGAATGAGAACCACTGATCCATGAGGTCCTGAAAGATGTGTTCATTAATCCAGAGCAGGGATGGAGTCAAACTTAGTTAGTTTATGGCATAGAGAATTGTGGAGGATTTCCTTGCTCTTCTAAAATCCCCACTAAAAGAACTGTGTTCTTGCCCCTATACCATGATGAGAGGAATGGATAATACATGGAATTGAATATAGTAAAATAGTTAGACTGAAATAGCTTCCGTAGGAAATGAAAAATCTAGTTTAAAATCCCCATGAAACCTGAGAGGGAACCTTTCAAAACAAACTTAGAGTCTCAATACATTTTCTTCATGGTGAACTTGTAGATAATTAGACCTCATGGTGGAGGCATAGATAATATTATAAAACATGAGTTTATTAATTTGGTCTGAGGCAAACATAGTTTGTAAATTTTCGCTTCTCTGTTTTCTTTGTATGCTTTGTCTTACTTTCTGCCACACAGGTCTAAAGAACATTACCTTGCTGGATCATCCTCAGTAAGTTTATGATTATAATTCATACCACATTAACTCTGATCAAAATTATCTAAAAACAAAATTATTGAAGTCATTATAAAAGGGAATTCACCTTTTTTATTCTGCAATCAGTTAAACAGGATTAGACAATGTTATTAATAATTATAATACCTACCTATTTGTTAATTCAGTCATTCAAGAGGCATGAGTTAAGTGTCTGCTCTACCGGGCACTGTGGTAAGCTCCAAAAATAGAGTAGAGTACGTGAAGACTCTTGCTTTCACCCAGTTTAAAGTATAACTGTGATTAATTTTGTTAATAATAAAACTAATATTATAAAATATTATTCACTTTTTAATGTGGCCTTAGTACATCGGTTATATATTCTATTTGTTTTCAATATTAACTGTGGAATTTATAATAAATTAAGCTCAACAGCCCTTTTTTCATTAGAATATTAAAAATATTAAAAAATGACATGTGTGTAAACCGAGCAATTTGAAAGGATAACTCGTGGACAATTTTAGTTTAATTTAAGAAATAAAAAGCCACATTAAAAAACATAAAATGATTTCTTTTCCTCTTCTCTTTAAGGCCAATCATGTAAAATATTTCTCATTTACTACAGCCTGACTGAAGCATCTATCTAAATAATTCATTTTCTTTCAACCAAATTTGAATGGCATGTTTGTGCATGTATATACTTATGTTGTATCGATTTTATTATATTTTGCACATAAAGAAATAAGCTTGGCACAGTCTCTACAAGTGAATCTTACAGTCTAAAGAGGGAGAATAATAGGGTGTTACTTAAAGTAACAACATGAAGTCAAGTCAAGGAATATGAAAGCAAAAATAAAACAGAAAGAGAAGGATGAGTCCTGATGGCCAGTAGCTAGCACAAATGGCAGGTTTTGAGTACAGAAATCAGAATAAGAACCTCTCATTTGGCCTCTCTTCTAACCCTAAAATCATTTTTATAAAAGTATGTAAAAAACAGAAAAAAATTGCTAATCCCAATTTTAATAAACTTCCTGTTAATCATGAATTTATATATCAATGTGGACAACTCCTTACACATTGGTGTTTTTGAGCTTGAACTCATTTAAACAAGTCATAGTACAATGTGTCTCTCTGACTCTCTTGCCTGTGCCCAAACTCAGAAAAGTGAAGCTCTGTCCTCAAACTAACTGCTTCTGTTCCTGTGAACAGTTCACTGAAGCCTACCTTTCTACATTCACTGAAGTCAGCAGCTCAGAGGTATGATACTAGCTAACTTGTGCTGGGCTCATGTTATACGTCAGGTGCCATGTACAAGAAACTTTCCATGATTTGTTTGCTCTTAAAAGCAAATTTATGGCGAAGTAGTATTAAAATCTTAACTCTGCATGCAGGGGACATAAGACTTGAAGAGTATAAGCGGGGCACCTGGGTGGCTAAGTTGGTTGAATGTCCAACTCTTGGTTTCTGCTCAGCCCATGATCTCATGGTCAATGGATCAAGCCCTCTGTTGGGCTCCATGCTGATCCTGGAGACTGCTTGAGATTCTCTCTCTCACACTCTCTCTCTCTCTCTCTCTCTCTCTTTTCCCCACTGCCTACCATCCCCAGCTTATGCTCTCATTCTCAAAAAATAATTAATTAAAAAAAAAAAAAAGAGCTGGAGTGAGTGATGAAATAACTTGCCTGAGACTCATGGTTAACAAGTGACAGAGCCTAGGCACTCTCTTTCCACCATACCAAAACGGTGTCACAGAACAACGATGGAGAACAAATAGGGAAACTGAATCAGATTACACAATAACTCCTGGGAAATAAAGTCATCATGGAAAAAAAAATGTGTTGTTTTCAGGAACGAGTCAAGAGTAAGCAGAATTTTCAGCATGAAGACATAAAGATGAGAATTTTAGATTATTAAAATAACATGGATAGAGGAAATGCTAGGCCAGTTTAATAATTAACAGTAACTCATTTAACTAGATGAAAGTAATATTCAGCAAAGGAAAGAAAACCAAGCCAGAAATGAAGAGCAAGTCTATAATAGGATAATACACACTGGAAACTAGTAAGTGGACAGAACATCAACCTTGAGTCTAGAAATTGGTTTAGCCTAAGTAGCCCATGAGGGCAGGTAGGGTGGGGTGGATTAGACCTTTATTTTCCAGACTGGGAAGTATTATAAATAAAAATATATATATATTTACTGAAAATTCAATTAAAAAAAGACTCGGGAAAAATATTCAACACCCCTAACAAACACAACATAAAACTCCAACAGAATGACTCAATAAATTAAAAGTGGTAAGGCATGAAGAGAGAACAAGGGTAGAGATGAGCAGAAGTCAGCAATAAAAATACCCCAGAATGAGATAAACAGTGGGGCTTGTGAGATAAAGAGGTATTTTTATTAAAGTAAAACACAATGGTAAAATTGTGGAGCATGCTGGGGACAGTAAATAAAATAAAAATTCCTCTCAGAAAAATCAGAACTAAATGTTGAGGGCAGGTAGGAGACCCTCCACAGAGTAGAAAAACAGAGGGAGAACATCAATAAAAAAGTTGATACAGGCAAGGATTCAGGATCACCACTACCTGGGGCAGGATTTCTAAGGAACAGAACATATAGCAGTTACTTAAAAGCTAAGTATAAGAAAGTATTTCCTGAGTTGAAGTAAATTTCTATATGGCTACTGCAAGTATTTACAATGTTTAAGGAAAATTGTTTCAAAGATATCTGAACAAAATGGTAGTGGTGGTGATGGTGGTGGTTGAAAGAACAAATTAGGATCCTAAATGCAGGGAGACACTTCAAAACAAAGGTTAAATTCTGCACATAAAACTGATTAAAATAAGATTTCTTTCCAACAGCAAAAGACAAAAAATCATGGAAAAAGTTCTGGAGCCAGGGAGTTTGGAGAACCTTACACTAAAGCCAATTAAATTGTGGTCTATGTAGATGATTAGCAGAAAATATTCTCAAAAAAAAAAAAAAAGGAATGACTGATAAACAGCATTCATGTACCTTATTGAATAGAGTCATTGAAAAAATATAAAAGACATGGCTAAAAGATAAATAAAAGTTATTTGTTTTCCATAACCATGTCATGCCCTTAACAAATACGACAAAGAATTCTGGAAATAGTTTAAATGGTGATGAGACTAAATTCCTGTAACTTAGTATAAAGCTGAATACAAATCTTATTAGGGACTGAATGTTTGTACCCCTCATCCCATTGTTATTTGTTGCAGCCCTACCCCTCAGTGTGATGCGATTTGGAGATGAAGCCTTTGGGACTTCATTAAGATGAAGTGATAAGGCTGGGCCCTCAGGATTAATACTCTCCTAAAGAGAGCTATGAGAGCACTCTCTCCTTTTCTTTCTCCCTGCCATGTGAGGACTCTGTGAGAAGGTGACTATCTTCAGGACAGGAAGAGAGTCCTCACTAGGAAATAAATTGGCCAGCAGCTTGGTCTTGGCTTCTAGCCTCTAGAACTGTGAGACAATAAATTTCTGTTGCCTAGTGATCCAGCTTACAGTACTTTGCTATGGCAGCCCAAGCTAAGACAAATATCAGTAAAATTATTTCTAGAAAAATAATATGCTGCACATGATTTGAATAACAATGATTTGCAAAGAAAAGAACCCCAGATCTTTTGGCACATGCAGACAAGTTGATGGGGAAGGGAAGACAGAATTCATGAAAAGGAACGGGTGGTATTTAGGAGGGGTTTACAGACAGCGTTAGTCTACATGTCCTTTGGCAATAGTACTGGAAAAAGTCATTCTTCATTTACTCAACCTATAAGGCAATATGGAAAGTAAATTTAAATATTAAAATAATTGAATTCTTATAACGGGTTGTAACTAAATATAGTTGAATAGCAAACCTGACTACAAATCAAAGTTATTTCATGTGCAAGGTGATTGGAACTGAAAACAAGATCCATAGAAAATGTGATATAAATGTGGGAATAGAAGTTTATTTTTCTGATCAGCAGATTTAGTGGTTTGTGTGCTGAAACCAGGAATACCAGTATCAATTCCTTTCTAACACAATGAAATCAACCATGCAAAAATGGCTTTGAGAAAGTGCTCAGAGTCCCTGGGCAAAGGCCATATGTGGATGACTGTCTACCTGCTTGTCATACTACTAGCTTCCAAACTGTGACCGCTATGAAGCCTTAAAATTTTGCATTGCTTTATGTTTGTTTCATTATTTGCCCTCCTTGCCTCAGAGGACTGATTATCTCCTTATTTGACAGGCTGTCTTTTCCCCATTCCCATATTTGTGAGATTTGGTAACAGTATTGCCAGTGGCCTCAGGAGTCTAGATATAAAATATCAAAATTAATGTAGCTGAGGATCAGCATTTACATCCAGCAATGTAACTACAAAATATAAAGTATAAATTTCTTAGATCTCTGTATTATTTAGGGTTAAGGTTGTGGTAGATATGAAACAAGAAGGATGTACATTAAGCACGTGGGTTAGTGTCCCAAAGAAGTCCTCCAGTGCTGCAATAGTATTTACACACGGAGAGGGTGATGGCTCAGGGCAGCTGTGTGCTTCTGAGGGTGATGTGAGGAAATTTGGGTTTAATGGCATTTCCCTAGAATGCTGTTAGAGAGGAGCAAGAACAGCAAAACGTGCAGAGGCAAGGATAACGAGTAAGGTCATAATTGAATAGATCCCTTACCCAAACACCGAGTGGAAAGCTATTTGTCCTTTTGAACTAAACTATAATGATCAAATTAAACTCCAAGAGAAAACAAGTAAATGATCAATGGTACATGGCTTAATTCAAGCTAAAGGGTCATTATCTAAGTAAGATGTAGGGGTCTGAAAAGATTATGGAAATTAAGCAGGATCTGAATCAAAGTTTAACATGGCAACAAGTACATACTGTTTATTCAGAAGTTGGAAGAACTGGGACATTTGAGGGGCGAGGCTAGGGATAGAGAATGTGGATAAGAAGCCAGACACAGTTAAATCTCAGAAGCAAGTCACTGAAATGTTATTTTTTATGCTATCAATGCTTTATCTTTTATACATCTCTATGAGAGGACATGACATACATTTAGAAGACTTCTGAAGCCAGGAGGGAGCCAAACCAAAGGTACTGCTATCTGAGGAGTTAAACTTTTAGGTTTTCTCTACAAACTACCTTCTTTTCTCATTTGTTCTGAATTGGACCTTTACCTCACCCCAAGTTTCTAATGGTCATCTACTATATCTCACATCTCTGATTACAGCAAGCAATGACAGCTGTATAATCCACTTTAGAATAAATGTTGTCCCTCCTCCCTCCCCCCCTCCTCTGCCAATAGAATAAATGACAATCTTGATACTTTCTTCTCGTGGCCTCTGGTGAATTAGGTCTCAGGGTGAAACACTTTGAGTCAGCTGAATGTGGAATATTATCTACATGTTTTAATACAGAAAGCTGCTTTTCCATTTTATAAACTAGGAAGAAAAATGCTTGCTATCTGATTCAAATTGGTCATAAGAATTCAAATCCTCAACAAATTTAAACTGTTATCTTAAGAATACATAGTGATAAGCCTTTAAATAAAAGAAGAAGCCTCTTATTTCTGATCCATAATTTCTACCTGACTAGTTACAAATATTCCTATAGCTTCTACTACTCTAAATGATGATGACTGAATTTTTTTCTGTCATTTATTTGCAAAATTTCAGTTGCCTGCAGGACAGATCCACTTGTACATTTCACAAGTATCTCACACATTAAAAAATCCACAAATAGTATAAATCTCAGATCTAGTAGAGCCCCAGCCCCCACCGTCTAAGTAGAGTGCCTGACAATGCCATATGCCCTACCCCACCACCACCATGGGGAAAGATATCTTGTCTGAATAGCTATAGTGATTGGTCTTGTTTCATGATTTTCTCAGATTTTCTGCCATTTTTTCAGTACTTTGCATATCAGATAACATACATATTTTTCCAGTATTATTGGAGTGTGAAAAAAAGGATCATATGTATTACATAATGCGCTTTTTAAAAAGGTAAATCACATGATTTAATAGGCATATACATTGTGAAATGATTACCACAATCAAGTTAATTAATACATCCATCACCTCACATACTTACCACTTGTGTGTGTGGGTGTGTGGTGAGAACACTTAAGATCTACTTTCTTAACAAATTTCAGGTTTGTACTACAGTACTATTAACTACAGTGATCAGGTGACAGTTCTCTATTCTGAGTGATGTTTTCTGGCTATAACACTGAAATCAAAGCTATAAACTAAAAAAAATTGTTTTACTTTTTTCTCTTCTGAATTTCTCCACCTTAAACCCATTTATTCACCAAGCTTCAATTGCATTGCAAAAATATCTTTAAAATCCTGGCTTTCTCTTTAGACTGTCTTTCCGAGAATGAGTGCAGGGAACTCCCTAGCCTCCTCTTCTCCATGCTATACTTATTAACTCCTGAGATGTAAAGTTAGCTCGACTATCCTTCTGTGTAAAATTCACTATCTCTAATTCTCCCAGAATAAATCCAACTTCATTCACTATAGTGGCTGTTAGGGAGTAGGGGTGAAAGTCCTTGTTCATTCAGACCAAATGAGCTTGCAAACACCACTCCCTAAACCTCCAATACCACAGTCTCCATTTCTTTTCTTGCTACCCCTCATTATTCCATTTGTGACTAGCTCTATATTAACCTCTCAAAACACTACATTATATTTGAAATATTTTTTTCTCTGACTATATTCTCATAAGAGTGTATAGATCACAAAATGTCTGGTGACATTAACATTTTCTCTTGTAGGGTCCCAGAAAATGGTAGGCATTTACACAGTAATTGTTTATAGACTTAAACTCAAATGAAAAACATTAAGAAAAGTTCAAGCTTCCTTTACAACCCAGAAAACTCTTCATAAAGCACCTAAGATTTTTCCAAGAATAGGTTAACCTATTCAGCTTTTGCGCTTAAAGTATAATTTTGTTCATGTGCCTATACCATAATTTGAATTTTATATTTTAATATCTTTCCCAATTAGATTGTGAACAAAGAGAGATATTTCATACGTATGGACTTGTAACACAACACTTCTTTCAATAAACACTGTGCTGGGCATTGAATAAAATTTTTTGCATCACTGGAATTATACCCTGAAGTTTGTTAATGAAGAGGGCTTGCCGTAAATTAAGCTTGAATATTTAAAACCTAGAATCCATCTCTAAACCCTTTATGCTGATGCTGCTACTTTGACTTTTTTCTCCATTACCTTAAGGATGGTGTTACCTAATCTACCTGTCTTGCAAATTGCAGGTGTTGATGAAGCATATCCGTTTTAATTGAACTGTTAACCCATGGGAGAATTTCACTTACTCTCTCTTAATGGCATTTATGTTTTTAGATTATTTAGCAGCTTTGATTATTTAGAAGAACCTCTTATGATTTATCAAGTAAAATGACATGATTAATGTTGTACATTATACTTTCTTTAATATGATTTTACAAGTGGAAAGAAGCATCTGGATTTAATCACAAAATCACATTGAGCATCAGTGGTGCATGTAAAACAGCTCAGACTAGTGCCGAATATATCATTTCTCCTGTGATTACAGACATCTAATGGCTATTCTAATTTTCTAAAGACTGTCACCTTTTTAGCCAGTTGGCAGAAATTAACAAAGGTAGAAACAAGCACAGTTAAACACAGTTCAGGAGATCAGGGAAACTTTACAAGTGCTTGTGGTTTTATTTTGTTTTAATTATGGTTGATACACAGCCTTCAATTTTATTAGCAGAGAGCTATTGTATAACTTTCTTAGGAAATAGAAGTCCATGGTGATTTATCTTATTTTACCAAAATTCTTGCTTCCTTCTCTTCTTCCTCCTCCCACTTCAATTTTCTCTACTCACAGCCATTGCATTTTGGGTTTTATACAGGTTTGTCTGCTTTCCTATTAAAGATGCCTAGGATTATTGGTGGAAACTTTCCAAAAAAAGTTCTAAATCCATGTTAGGTTAAAACGCCCTGAGAAAACTGTTGCAAAGATAAAGTTTTTAAAGTCTGACTTAATAAATGGACTTTGCCCATTTATTATATTAGCTTTGAGATCATGAGTAAATTGCTTAAACTTCCTTAGTCTTAGTTTTTTTTTTTCAGAAAAAAATAGCAAAATAATATACACCTTATATGATTGTTGAATGACATATTCAGAAGGTATATTTAACATCATACCTGACAAAAATACTAAGTGCTTCAAAACTGTTAGCTATTATCAAAATTACTGGGCCAACTTACTTTGTTTCTGTTCTGGCAAACTTTCTACTATAGATCTATAAAACATAGTGTAATAGAAAAGATAAATGTTTTAACTTTTAAAATAAAACAACTGCTTTGATTCAAAATAGAAGTCTAGGCAAATGCAATTCTATTTCTCCCAATTTAAATACTATGCACTTAAAACAAAACTCCATATAGCTGAATAAAGTAGTAATATTTTTAAAATCTCAGATAACTAGAATTGGAGACACTGATACAGAAATATTTAGATATGTTTCTACATGGAAAACGTGTGTTATCAGTCAAATGGATAAACTCATTGAGAGGTTAACACAATTTAGAGTCTATCAAGAGAAGAAAGGAACAATATTGGCAGTTATCTTCATACAGGCACAAACATAATGAGTGGAAGCCTTAATGAGCCAGAGATCACAGGGGTGAACTAAGAAGTGTCTGTGGAGAGAATATTCCTCACCTTCAATCTTGCTTGCACAGCATTTGTTGTGGCTCCAACTTTAAGCACCCACAAATCTTTTAAAGAAACTAAAGAACATGCTTGGAAGGACAGAGTCTCAGAATGTGAAATGGCACACTAAATGAAACTCTTCCTCTATTTTACTTTGAACAGGTCAACATGGCCTTCTCTTCCCTATCGTGCAAGTAAATTAAAGCCTGCCAGCCAATCTTTCCTGTGGACAGATCAAAAATAATAAAACAGCAAAACAGGCTGATCTATGCATAAATATATACATATATATGTGTGTGTAATCAATTCTTTCCTATTGATCCTCATTTTTTTCATATATTTACACATAGATGTGAATATCTATGTGTCATCAACTCTTTCTTTTTTTTTAATACCCATTTCTTATAGTAGCCTGTTTTAACATCTACAATCTCTCTATAGGAAAGAGAGGCATAGAGACTGGCAGGCTTTACTTGCTTGAAAGAGGAGAGGTAACCATGGTGACCTGTTTAATACATAAGAAAGGAGAGCTTTCATTTGCCATGCCAATTCACATATTTCTGGTAAGGAATTGAAGAAAATGTCCAGGAAATATACAGATTATATATCAAAAGAGTTTATGTATATATAAAGTATCTGTGAAATGGAAACATTTTCAAGGAATTGCAAAGGTAAAGGATAGAGAAAATAGCAATGAAAAAATAATGAGGAAAGAAACAAAGAAGAAAATTTCTCAGGTCAAAGAATAAAATAAAAGCTTTTGAGCCAGAATTCAATGTGAATGCACATGACTAGTTTTTAAAAACATTTTCACTTAGCTATGACATTTCAGAATGCCCAAAGCAAATAAAAAATCTGAAATATTCCAGATACTAATCCTTTATCATTTACTTTTTTTTGGATGTGCCACTTCCGAGTCCATAGCTTCCCCCCATTTTTATAGCTCTTCATAATCAAAATTATGTGAATTATTTCTATTGACTCTTTCAATCCTTTAGTGCTATTTAATTTTGTTATATTGAGGAAATTTGTCTTTATATAAAATATGTTTCAAAAATATACACAAATGTAGCCTCCTATATTTTTATTTTATTTCCTATGAATATTCAATGTTTTGTATTCTTATATAAAGTGTACACTTTTCCCCTATATGAATAACACATATTACTGGTGCTGGTGATTTTTCTCTCATAAATGAAATGAAATGTTTCATACTCTGTGAACCTTGTTAAAATTTTGAAATTTTGTTTGGAATTACATTGGATAAATTTTGGGTGCTTGAGTCTTAAAATACCTCTCAATTTATTTAAGATATCTCAAATAATTTTCTCTAAAATTTTATAATATTCTCCACGAAAGCCTATACATATTTTAATTTGTTTTTGTGTACATTACATTTGTACCTCTATTGGGGCTTTAAAAAGTAATGTGCTATTTATGTACTACTATGTACAGCTAATACATAAGAATGTAAGTTCTCAAAATTGATTCATACTCCCAAACTTGCCAAAATCTTTTCTTTTTTTTAATTTTTTTTATGTCTTTATTTTGAGAGAGAGAGAGAGAGAGAGAGTCACAGAATCTGAAACAGGCTCCAGGCTCTGAGCTGTCAGCACAGATCTCAAGGTGGGTCTCGAACCCATATACTGAGATCATGAACAGAGCTGAAGTCGGACGCTTATCGGACTGAGCAACCCAGGCACCCCACAAACCTTGCCAAATTCTAATTAACTATAGTAATTTATAGGTTCCTATAGTATTTTCCTTGATTATGGTTATATTATCTGTGAAAAATGCCTATATGATTTAATCCTCTCTAACTCATATTTTAAGATATTTTTTCTTGCCTTTCTTCACTATTATTATTATTACCAGTGTAAGAAATATCCTTATTATTTTCCTACAAATGGTCTCTTTTTAATATTTACCAATAAATACATTTGTTACACACTTGTCTATTAACTCCAGCTAAGGATGTTCCTTTATATACTTTGATTGTTAAGAATATTTTCTAAAGTATGGGTATCTGCTGATAGTAAATTAATGGAAATACTTTTACACTTCTTGATATGATGTTTCTCTTTTACTCTATCTAATGTGCATATTTCATTAATTGATATTCTTGTATATAAATAATTCTTAGTGTCCTGAGAAGAAGATATCTTCCTCCTGAATTTCAATGTTGCATACAGGTAATTTATTTTGTTTGAGTTTATTTACGGTATGTGGCTCTCTGTTCATAACGGATTACACTGAAGTGTATCTGTTTCCCATGCATTGATTTGGGTTTCTGAGGAATATCCTAGCCCAGTAACGGAATTGGACACAATGCCTCTGGAGCTAACCTCTATAAGAAACATTGGTGAAACATAGTTTATTTCCATTCCCTGAAGTATGTGTAATTTACCTCTGAATTCTCTGGCACAGATGGTATTCTGTGAGTAAATATTTAAAACTGGTTCAACTATTTTAAAGATCACATTTATCTCATTTTTATACTTTATGTTTATAAAAAAATCAAGTCTTTCAAAACTTTTTCTTATACATTGGGTATGTTTTTTCGAAACGATCTTTAGTTTAGAAAATATCTTCATTTGTGCCCCATTTACATATTATTTATTTAATCCTTTCTATTTGTCAGACATTTGGCTATATTGTTTCTTCTAGTTAAATCTGATTTTATATTATCTTCTTTTATGTATCTATTTTCAAATCAATCAATTTCTGTCTATATTGTTAATTTTCTTTATTCTACTTTGATTTTTTTAACTTGTTTCTTTGAAGTAAATTAGAGGAAGTTGTGGAAAGAGTGCAAATATTGTGCAGTCTTACTAATGTTGCCCCAATGACAACACTTTATATAAATATAATATTAAAACCAGAATATTGAGATTAGTCTGTTAGTGCTAACTAGACTATAGATCTTACTCAGTTCCACCAAGTTTTATAAGTACCTGTGTATGTGTGTAGTTTGTCACAATTTTATTCTAAGCATAAAGATTCATTTATATAACCATCACTACAATCAAGATACAGAACTGTTCCCTCACCACCAAGAAATTCTCTTTTCTTCCTCTATAATTGCATTCTAGCTCCTCATCATTTTGGAAATTGCTTGTTTTGTTCTCAATAGTTTCTTCATTTACAGACTGTTATGTAAATGAAATCCTACAGCATGTAGCCTTCTGCAATGTTTTTTTTTCACTAATGACAGTGCCTTTGACATCCATCCAAGTTGTTACATGTAGTGATAGTGTCCTTTTCTTTTTTATTGCCCTTTAATATGCCATGGTATACATGCATATCATGGCTTATCGGGCCCTTTACCCTTTGAAGGGCAGGGTTATTACCAATTTCTGGTTACCATAAATACAGCTGCTATGAACATTTATATATAAGTTTTGGTGTGAACATAGGTTTTTGTTCCTTGGGTATCTGTTCAAGAGTGTAATTAGCTGGGTCATGTTACAAGTATAGTTTGCTTTTATAAATAACTTCCAAATAATTTCTAGAGTGGTTGTGCCATTTTACATTCTTACCAGAAATGCATGAAAAAAACTAATTTCTCCAAATTCTTGATAACATTTATCTTAAAAGAAAAACATTTTAACCATTCTTATAGGTGTGTAATAATATCTTGTTATGGTTGCAACTGGTGACTCTCTAGCAGTTAATGATATTCAACATATTTTCATGTGCTTATTTGCTTTCACATCTCCTCTTTAGGGAAAAGTCTGTACATCTTTTGTTCATTTTTGTTTGCTGTGTTTTGAGAGCTTTTTTTTTTTTTTTTTTAATATGTTATAGTTTAAGACCTTAGTCTGATATATGGTTTGCAAAAATTTTTAACTGTCTTTTGCTTTTGACTGTTTTTCATATAGGAAACTTTTTACTTTGATGAAGTCTATTTTCCAATGTTTTCTTTTATGGGGGGGTTATGCTTTTTATGCAATGCCTGATAAGTCTTCATCTAGCCCCAGGTCCCAAACATTTGCTCTTATATTTACTTCTAAAAGCTTAATAGTTGTACATTTGAATCTATCATCCATGCTCAGTTAATTTTTATCAGGTGTGAGGTTTAAGTTATGTTTTTCAACTTGGGGCTTTTTTTTTTTTTTTTTGGTATTTGTTTGCTTTGTCTATAGATAGTCAATTGCTCCTGCAAAGACTATCCTTCTTTCAGTGACTTTATTAACACTGAATGAGCTTTTCCTATCAAATATAAAGACAGAAACTACACTATGTTACAGTAATGACCCTAAAACTGCTCAATTGTGTTTCTCTTTATTTATCTTCCAAATTTTCATTACTATTCTGGATATGCTTTTCTAATAGGGAAACAAAAGTATATTAAAAATAAAAAGTTTTTAGGAGATGCTGTGAAGACACTATTCGTTAAGCAATTTTAATCCTTTGCATATGCCCCAATCATTTACCATCATAATTTCAATTCTGAAATTTAGATGAACAAAAAACTTTACTGTTCAAGCTGTGAAAAAAAATCTAAAAGATTTTTAGAGAGATCATTTATAAAAGGTTAATGGTTTACATTCATAGCATTCTTCTCACTATTTATAAATTAATAAGGTTTTAATTAAAACTTTGCATTTAGTGTTTTTTTTTTACTTCGCTAATAAATACTCTAAACTTATCCCCAGATGGTTTCACTGATGAAAGGAAGTAGTGTATGAAGTCTTGAAGTTAGTGCCTGAAACCTAAACAAAATCCATTAAATTAGACAAACGGCACGTAAAGATTAAAAATTGAATGTATCACGGTGCCTGGGTGACTCAATCGTTAAGGGTCCAGCTTCAGCTCAGGTCATGATCTCCCCGTTCCTGAGTCTGAGCCCCTCTCATAGGGCTCTGTGCTGACAGCTAGGAGACTGGAGCCTGCTTTGGATTCTGTTTCCCTTTGTGTCTGCCCCTCCCCCACTCACGCTCCATCTCTCTCTCTCTCTCTCCTTTAAAAATAAACATTATTTTTTTAATCATAAAAAATATACTTAAAATTGAACATATCATTAGGATGCTGGTAGTAATGAGGAACTAAAAAATTAGGTGAATCTATATATTGTTATTTTCTCTTCCTTTTAATGAAATATACTTAGGTTTGCATTACCCTCTTAGACTCTAATTAATCTAACACAAAAGCCTCGCCATGAATATCCATGTGAATTTTTCTTATATGTTTTGTGCACTTCCACAATAACAACAATTATGTGAAACTTCAAATGAATAAGGGGAGGCTATTATCATACAAATACCTTTTAAGTAGGCAACTCTTTCTCAAATTAGCTTTAAAACACTGCCAGTATTTGTTTCATTACCCCTAAATGACCCTGCTTACCTTAAAACCATATAGGGAAACTGACTCAGATTTTCTGGTTTTATTTGCAAGTTCTGGCATTCTGCAACCTGGTAATATGATCATTTGAATGAATTATTGCTTATTGAGGTTTACTACATTTATATACCATATGCTAGGTAATATTTAAGTCCACTTAATTTTTGCATATTTAATAACTAAAATGGTAACATGTTCTCATCTTTGAAGATCTAGTGAGGATGAAAAGTTTACATATGTTTATTAAAATTCAGCAAAGTTGGATCACTACAATTTTTCAAGCATTGTATTAATTCAACTTTGTATGAGTAAAAAACCAAGACAACAAACATTTGTGGGTAATCCAACGTTAAAAACCTGATTTTTAAATTTCAGAGTGTGATGCTTAAAAGGAAAGCTGACTGGATTCAGTGCTTTAAAATGTGGTAGTCCTGCGGTGCCTGGGTGGCGAAGTTGGTTAAGCATCCAGCTTAACTGCAGCTTAGGTCATGCGAAGTTTGAGCCTCGCATTGGTCTCTGTACTGATATCTCAGAATCTGGGGTCTGTTTCAGATTCTATGTCTCCCTCTCTCTCTGCCCCTCCCCCATTCATACTCTGTCTCTGTCTCTCAGAAATGAATAAATATTAAAAAATGAAAAATAAATAAAAAATAAATAAAATGTGATACCCCTTTGTTCTGATTGTCTCAATCTGTTGTATCATGCTCCTGTATTACACTAAGGCAAATGAGACTGTTTTAATAGATAACATTCTAGGAAAGGCTACTTCTGAGATTTTAAACATTATATCACACTCTGATTCCCTAGAATCTGCCCAGCTCCCTCTTCTTCCTCCCACTATTCTTCTCCAACTTGATAGACACATTGTCACATCTCCTATCTATTATCTCTGTGCTGGATTTATTATTTCCTACCCATTCCAAACCCCATCATTCTTTCTGTGGCCTCAGCTGTTTCCTTAGGTCTGAAATCTAGTATACCAGTGTCTTCCATTTTAGCCTCTTGTGACACTTGATCTCGTGTCAATCCAAAACTTTAAGATTTGCCTTTGCAACCAACCTCAGCACTGCATGAGGAAATTCCAGAAACAATGAAGTAGATCTAACAAAATTTCATGGTCTACAATATTAGTTTGGTCCTCCCCAATGACCAGCAAGCTTTCTATGTCTTGGCTCTGCCATTTTCTAAACCTCATTTCTAGATGTTTTGCATGGTCTTTAAGCCCCATTGTTGTTCTCTCCATATACTCTCAGCAGAGGATGATACTCTTTTGTGGTAAGAAAGGTCATTGAATATAAACCATTTTAAAACTCCCTTCTCACCCATTCCTACCAATATGTGCATCCTCATCTAAATCTAGACCCTCCTCACAGAAAAGAAGGTCTACTATTGTGCACAGCAATACCATGATCTGCCAACAAATCATTGTCAACAATTCCTCTTTAAGATTGCATCTAATTAATAGCCTTACCTCCTCATTTTTCCCCCAGTCTTAAAAAGAGTAAAATTCAGTCTGACATTTTTCCATGTAACTGCAAGTGCATTGTCTGATTTGTAGCTAAATTTCTTGAAACAAGAGTAGATGATCCTAAATATTTTCCTTATTTTTCAATCATTTCACCTATCTTGGGATGCCTATACATTCATTGGGTACTTTTCAATTGTCACTTACCTTCTCTAACATACAGATGGTATTAATAAATGCTTTTACTTTATTATTTTAGAATTATGTCTCCTTTTGATTTCCAAAGCACATCTCTCATAGTGGAGTCTATTTGTCTTTCCTTAATATACAGCACTTCTATTCTTTTTCTCATACAGCTTCTGCTGCCCTTTATCTACCATTTAAAAGTTAAATTCTCTATGGGTTTGTCCTTCTTGTCCCTCGTCAGTTTTAATTTTGAGCATTTCCTCAGGTTGTCTTAAGTCACATGCATTGCTTCACATGGCACCAGCCATCTGCAGAATAGCACAATGAACATTTTCAGCACTAAATGGTCTCTTGAGCTTTGACATAAATAGTTGGCTACCTGTTACATACTTTGATAAATATGAATGGCTCCTAAGCATATTATATCATATTCAGTGTGGATAGAATAGAAAATGGACTCACCTCCTTCTCACCATCCCTGTCCTGAAAAACAAGCAAACAAACAAACAATCAGACAGTCAAATAGCTCCTTCTTCTCTTACATTCTACGTTCAGAGAGTGGCAGTAACTTCTATCTATTCAATAAAGCAGAAATCAGGGCTCATTCTTGATTTGTACTTTCTCTTCATTTCCCTACATCTAATCAGCAAATCCAATTTGCTCAATAACTTAATTAACTCTTGTATTTTTTCCTTACTGTTAGTATAAATGCTTCAGATTAGTTCATCATACTTGTGTTATCAAAACCTGAATATATTTCTAATATTTCCTCACAATCTATTCTTATTTCCATTCAAACCATTCTCTGTCATATCCAAGAATATTGCTTTTACTAAAGAGCACATATAACCATCCCATATTCCTGCTTTCAACTGTTACCTTAAGGGAAAAATTCAAATGTTTTATTGTGATATTAAATGTTCCTTAAGGTCTTTACCTAGAATTCAAAAGAATATGTTAATCTTCACCATAATACATCCTATTTTCTTCCCAAGTGAAACATATATTCTTTTTAAAATGTGTTACACCCTGTTAAAACATTTCTGTCTTTTAGTATACAGCATGCTATTTTTTATTCTAAGAATATCTTTGTCAATAACTTTGTTCACTTGCTTATGATTTTGGCTACCTCTTAACTGTAAGAAGAGGTACAATTTAATTAGAGAGCCTTTGATGACCATTCCAAGCCAGATGTTTCCTATTCTCCTCAACAACCTCTATTATAGCCTTTAATATCCTTTATGTGATACTTTTCCTTTTTGTCTATCACTCCCAAAAGACTATGAAGTGATTCGAAACAGGGCCCATGTCTTTGAATGCCTCATGCACAGAATGGGGTAACAATTATTTAAGCACTGAAGTATTTACTGATTGAATAAATGAATAAATACCCCTTTTGACCTAAGTAGATTACTCTCTTCTCATGATAGAACTCTCATATCTGCCAGAGAGTGAAGTATGAATAAGAAAA
The DNA here is from genome assembly GCA_017311185.1 of Proteles cristata cristata. Lineage (NCBI taxonomy): Eukaryota > Metazoa > Chordata > Mammalia > Carnivora > Hyaenidae > Proteles > Proteles cristata. The sequence continues at coordinate 2,957,109 of JAESUZ010005169.1, forward strand.
GTTTGATTTCAGGTCCTTCTATTCAAGATTCCAGACAACTCATCTTTCGGACACATTAATTCTTCAAATATATTTGCAACATTGCATCACTTGCTTTTATATTCATTTTTTTTTTTACTTTTCTGCAATTTTGCCTTAGATTTATTGAGTTTAAGAAGATCCTTCTCTCTTTCTTACTTTAAAACTGATAGACATTTGTGAATTTTGATCAATATTGCTCTTAGTCAATGGGAATATTTTTAAATTCTGATGGCCTTTATGTGCTAACCATATAACAAGTAAATGAAAGAAAGGCAGGGTTTACATGAAGTTTCTGAAGGAAGGTCAATTCACCAACATATTTGGAATATCATAATAAGTTCACTCAAACTACTTATGCTACTCAAAATGTGGCTCCTTTTATATCCTGTAGACAATAACTTCCTCTGTCCTATATCCTACCTGGGAAGCTGGGCAAAGTAGCTTGCTAATTAATGATCTCATCATCTCCTCTAGTTTGAACACTTAAATATGCAATCAATTCAGATTCATATTACTTTTTTTGAGTTGGTTTACAGTCTTTTTTTTTTTTTCCTTTTCTTTGATGACTCAGCCTTTTGTAGGTGATTGTTCAGATTCTCTATACTATCTGCTCATCTCCTGTATGACTTTGAGTGTTTGGGATAGGAGAGTATGCTTCAGAATCCTGGCTGCAGAATGATTTCTTTTGGTCTGTACAGTCTTATGCTGATCTGATCACTGGATTTATAATCACTAATTTGGAACATGCTCAATCTAGTCTTTTGGACATCAGGACAATACTCACGGCCATTGTCTGTGAACTCAGAAATTGGTACCAAAACAAAAGTATCTGCTCTCTCCACCTGTTTGTTCTACCCCAGGCCACTACCTGTTGTCCAGCCCTCTCAGCCCTTCCACATTCCCTCACTGTGGCCCATTGGAATATTTGGAATGCATGCATACCCTGCATGGAATTTATAGAGCCAGTAACGCTGTCCAAGGCCATCGATTATGTCACATTTTATAGCAAATGATATATTTTCTCTCCAGGACATACTAGATATGGCTTAGAGGTTGGAATCTCCCAAGCTATGCATCCCATCCTAAGTGTGTAATTACTCATCCTTGGCTGCCTGATTTTTGGGGATTTTCCAACATTGGAGTTCCGCAGCAAGAGAGAAAAATGGAGGGGGGGAGGGAGCACAAATATGGGTATGTCTGTCTCTTGCCTTAACTGCAGACCTCTGACATGGAAATACTTTCTCCATACTTCTCCACTAAGTTGATTTCCATTCAATGAAACAATGAGGTCTCTACAGTTCTGTCCCCTGATAAGACACTGGCATGCTAAAGAATTTAGAGATGTCTTTTTTATGTTAAAAAAAAAAGACTCTTAAAGTAATAGCAATGTTGCTATACAAAAAGCATTTGAGACTTGTAAGTAAATAATTGCATTTTAGTTCTAGGTGGTATGTATTTATCAATACAGTCAGTATAGAGTTATAAGACAAAAGGTATACAAGAGCCTAGAATAAATGAGTAAACATTTTAAAAAAATATATGCCTTTCCATTACACACATTTTAATGACTTTTTATTTCCTTGTAGTAGACACAGTGGTGCCTTTTAAGACAAGGGTACTCATTCTCCTAAATTGCTGGGAATATTGCTTGTTAATGGTGGACTGTTCCTCTCCATCTATTGACCTTGGCTAAAGGGAGCTGTTTCACCCAGGTTACCAGTCCTCCCTAAGGGGGTTTAAAATAATTCTAATACCAATTTTTAAGGCATGGGGGTGTAATCACACCCCCAAGTTCTCAGACACCTGCTGAAAGTCCTACAATGCAATTCTGATGCCTCCCACCTGGAGATAACATCAGATGCCACAGATTAAGGGTTTAATCTCGCAAGACTGTCCCCCAACTCTCAATTCAAGACACAAGTTGGAAGGCCAGGCTGTTACCTGTGCTAAGCAATCATCTGTAGATGAGAGATTCCAATGACACGCTCCTTGGGTTCTATTAATTTACTAATATGTCTCACAAAACTCAGAGAAACATTGTACTTACTAGATGACAGCATATTAGAGAAGAATATAACACAGGAATAGCACCATGGGACAGACGCACAGGGCGGTTTGTGGGATGGGACATGGAGCTTCAGTGCCTTCTTCCAGCACACCATACTCCACAAATCTCCACGTGTCCTCTAACCTGGAAGTTCTCTGAACCCTCTCCTGTTGGGTTTTTATGGAGGCTACATTACCTTGAAATGACTGATTAAATCACTGACTGCTGGTGATGAATTCCACTTCTATCCTTCTTCCCTTCTCAGAGGTCAGGGGGTGGGACTGAAATTTCCAAGCCACCAATGGCAAGGTTGGGTTCCCTGGCAACAAGTCTGGTTCTTCAGTGCTTTCCAAAAGTCACTGTAGTAACATAATCTCAGGTGTGACTCATATGGGTTTGTTAAGAATAGTAAAACGTCTGGGGCGCCTGGGTGGCTTAGTCGGTTAAGCGTCCGACTTTCGCTTAGGTCATGATCTCACGGTTCGTGGGTTCGAGCCCCGCGTCGGGCTCTGTGCTGACTGCCAGCTCAGAGCCTGGAGCCTGTTTCAGTCTGTGACTTACTCTCTCTCTGACCCTCCCCTGCTCACGCTGTCTCTCTCTCTCTCTCCTAGAAATAAAAAAAAAAAAAAAAAAAGAAGAATAGTAAAACGTCTTTATCACTTGCATTCCAAGAGTTTTAGAAGCTCTGTGTCAGAAACAGGGATGAAGACCAAATATATATTTAATCACAATATCACAGGGCCCATGTTCAATAACTGGTTGACGCAGGATTAAGAGAACCAATCTTTTCACCTCTGTTCAGAACAAGTCTGAACCATCATCCCAGTGTCTAGAATTTGCTGAAGTTTCTCCCTCTGTAAAAATACTGCTTCTCCTATTTCATACAGTTTCCTGAGAGTTTTCCTCAACAAACCACCTGCAAATAACTCTCCAGTTCAGAGGCTATTTCCCAAAATACATGACCTATAAAATCTGAAATAGGGATTTTGGAGCCAGACTGATTGCCCACTCAGTGGCAACTGCATCACAGTACACTACCTCCTCTAACCACTCCTGCTCTCTGCAGTGTCTCATGTACATTCTTTCTAAGCTTTCCTCAATAACTCCCTCATGTATACAAATCTGTCTCAGAGTTTGTTCCCTGTGGAACCTTACCTTTGACAATTCAGACATTTCAGGCATAGTACAAGGAACAAAACATTGTAAAGATGAAAAATTAAGGTAATAATCCCTTTAATTTTCATAGTATTTTCATACATTGTCAAGAAAATTGATATTATACTTTCTGGTTTGATCTGAATAAAATAGTAAATAAGAGAAAAACATTGAAAGAAACCAGATAGCAATATTTGTTAAAGATTGATCTTTAAACCTATGACCTTGACTTAGAGTTCTTAACCTGTAATTCTCTATTTATCTGAGAAATATTTTCATCTTGCTAATAAGAAATAGTAAACAGGATCAACTGCAATTCAACCCCCTTATTTCTTGTAAATATGCACCTGGTCATGCTAGAAACATTGAAAACCACAAAGAGAAGAATGCCTTTCAAAGTATATGATGCAAGTTTCAGGATAAACCATTTTTATATCTTTTTTAATATAAGAATATATAGTGTCTGTAAGTTAGTAGCAAAAAGTCAAAAGGAGGTAAAGTCTGAAAAAGAAATAGATAATGGGAAAATATATGTAAACATGCATGAAATAAAATATGTAAGAAATTAAAATGAATTTATAGAATTTCCATAGGCAGAAGTAAGAAACTTCATTAATACTGCAAAAGGAAAAAAAATGTTTTTCACATGGAAAAGAAACTCAAGGAGATTTTCTAGTATTAATTTTTAAAATGGAAACAAGTGAAGATAACAGATACAAGGCAAAAATTGAAGAATCAATACTTGAAGATCATTTTGTGATCCTGAGTGCCCTATAAAGTGAAAAAAATACAATGAATGACAAATCTTTTTTTTTTTTTTTAACTGAAGAAGGTCTTTACATTGAATATTGATATAAGAAGTCAGTTCTGGCAAAGAAAAGTCAATTAAAAAATACACAAAGCCCAATTTTTCCAATACTTTATAGTTTTTTAAATCTTTATTTATTTTTCGAGAGAAACAAAGCACAAGTGGGGAAAGAGCAGAGAGAAAGGGAGACACAGAATCTGAAGCAGGCTCTAGTTTCTGAGCTGTTAACACAGAGCCTGATACAGGGCTCAACCTCAGGAAACTGTGAGATCATGACCTGAGCCAAAGTTAGAAGCTTAACCAACTGAGCCACCCAAATGCCCCTGCAATGCTTGATAATTATGAAGGGTGAAAAAGGCAATCAAATGATCTTTAGATTTCTTGATGTACGCTATTGTTTTCTGAGACCTTCAAAACATTTGCCCAAACATGTTGTTTTTATTTGCAAAGATATTCTATATACATTGGTTTTTTAAAAAAATAAATCAACACCTTACACTTAATCAAAAAGTTTTATTTTAATGTGTAATTATAATACTTAAACTATAGTAGGAAAGTATAAAAGCTAGGGATGTATTACTAAATAAATGCTGAGGAAGGGATGTCTAAATAATCCCTCTGAATCTGGTTATAAAAATAAAGCCAAATGTTTAAGTGTAGTTTTAAAAGAAAATATGTATACTGCCAAAATAATAATGCAATAATAATCCACAAGAATTCTTAACTGAATGCCTACACTATCCAGGCATAATTTACATACATCTTATATACATTTCACAATGATATAACCAACATATATCTCTAGTTCTGTTTTATAGGTTGTAAAGAAGCTGACAAAGATAATGCTTTCTCCTGATGATCACAAATTAAAGAATAGGGAAACATTTTAAATCACAGGTTGCCTGATATATATCCCAAAAATGTTTTTTTTTTGTTTTACTTCTTCATGGAATATATACTAATACCCACACAGATAGTTTTTGTAAAATAACAGTGTTGCCAACCTATAAAGGATTAAACGCAGCCTCCTCCTCAACACTTAGCAGATATATTTTTAAGTTATCAATAATATCCACACTGTTTCTAAAATTTCCCTAGTGAAGCAATTTTATATCATTCTAAATTTCCTATCTTTTTTTCCATGGGTACAATTTCCATAATTCCTTTCTTCCTACAGTTTTTCATTCTCTCCTTCTTTTGCTTTTTCAATAATGAGCAATGACATTCTTCTCCAAGGCTTACTGGCTTATCCTTAACCAATTAGAATAAAGTCCAAAATGTGTGTATCTCCTGGCTTATTTTGTTTCTATCTGCTTCTACGTATCCTATGAACAAATGGTGGAATCAACTTTTCCAAGCACAATATCCATCTATCACACTGTACGATATTCTACAATCTCACTTACTTGGCCTTCAAGGCCAAAATCTCTTGTTCTCCCAACCCAATTTATCAATCATACTTTTTGTTAGATCTAAGCCTGAAAGTAGTCACATATAATGGAAAGTGCATGTACTTTGAAGGTTGACAGGTTAGAGTTACAATTCATAATTCACCATTTGCCAGATGTGTGCCGTTTTTTAAGTCATTTTGAAATCATTTGAACAATTTTCCCCTAAGTAATTGTATTTAATGAATAAAATACATACATTCTAATTTTTGTGATACCTATTATAAATTATATACCTTGTATAACTTCCTGAAGTTAGTTATCCTATTGTGGGGGCTTAATTAATGTTAATTAACTTGCAATCAGAATGGATCTTTCAGTTGTGTAAAGCTTGCTAGTAAGATGTGTGTGTGTCTGTTTATTCCCAACTCAGGAAGGGGGGTCTAAAGTCTTTCAGAAATAGTAAGTAATGTGCCAGAAAGATTTGTTAAATTATTGCTATTATATAAACAGTCGTTTGTTAATTTTACAACAGTATTCAGCATATAATGTGTGCTTTATGTGGCTTATCCTGTCATGTTATCTCAGCTACTTACGTGCTGCTACATAAATACCTAAATACCTAAATATTAAAGACAAACAGTCTCATGTGTACTTTTTGTTGTCACTATCACGTTAGCTCTTTACTTTGTTATTATTAGACTGAAAAAAATACATACCATTCTTGATAGAGTACTCTTGCTTGATATAAGAAGCAACAGTGAAGTTTATAATAACTCATTTTTGAAATCTATGGGTCAGAGCACAATTTCATTTTAAAGTTGTCATTTAAGAATACTCAAATGTACATAATAAAAGCCGGCATTTCAAGTGTTATCTACTATTCAAAAGGAAGTCATATTATTGCTCACTACTGATATCATGTTGAAAGGTAATAAGATTTTTAAATTCTGAACTTTACATGAACATGGGAACATTTTCCATTGTGTATGAGATACTAAACAGCAGTCTTCTTTAAGGGAACTATGGGCACTGGGACAAGTTTTTCAGTAGCCTTCCTCAGTTCTGTTTCAATAAATGTTGAAAATAATGAGAAATTTTTATTGTACTAAATCATAATACATCCAAGGAAACTCAATAAGTATGAATAAATAAATCTGTACATGAAAATCCCTCATGTGTGCACATACTTGCAGAGGTCCATAGAGTATATAAATAGGCAGATAGCGAGGCAGATCAGATAGATCTATGGGGAATATTACTAGCAATGCTACTGATTTCCCTCTTGTTGATCATCAGAATCTTTGCTTTTCATTGTATAGAATTTATATTCCTTTCTTTGGGAGGAAATGATATGATGCCAACTCCTCTGAACTAAGAATCCACAAATAAGATCATATTTTAAAAATCTTCTGTACTATTTAATGCCTACTTTGTGTTTAAAAACAAATTCTCAAATACTGTGTGGATGAGATTTAGAAATGCCCAAAAAGACACAAATGGAAAAGAAACAAGCATTCACAATATTATGGTCAAAACCAAAATTACTTTAAAAGAATACATCTGATTTTGTTGGCACAAGATAATTAAAACTTATTAAGACAAATGATAAAAAGAATATTGCCTCTACTAATGGGGAAATGAATTATTCAGAAGTATTAATGTATCTCAATACAAAGCTGTAAACTCCCTAAAGGGGCCATTTCTCTAATAAATCAATTATGAAAGGTATTTATTCCAGCATTTGAAAAGCATGATTCTTTGGGTGGCTTTCCTTTGTGAGGCATTGCAGCTACAGAGATGAAGACTTACTCTGTGCCCTCAGGAACCTCTCAATTTGTAAGAGATATGGACATGTGTTCAAAATATTTCAGATGATGGGCAACTGGGAGGCTCAGCTGGTTAAATGTGGGACTCTTGATCTCAGTACAGGCCTTGATCTCAGTGTCATGAGTTCAAGCCCCACACTGTACTGGGCATTAAGCCCACTTAAAAAATAAATAAATAAAAGGAAAAGGGATTTACGGGGAGCCTGAGTGACTCAGATGGGTTAACTATCTGACTCTTGATATTGACTCATATCGTAATCTTGAGCTCGTTAGATCAGCCCTACGTCAGGCTCTACACTGAGAGTGGAGTCTGCTTAGGATCTTCTCTCTCCTTTTCTCTCTGTCCCTTCTCTGGCCATGCTCTCTCACTCAACATAGAAAAGAAAACATTAAAAAAATACTTTAGATGCCATAAGAACTTTTCATAGTCAACAATATATTAAACAACAAAGAAAACTTTAATGCATTTTATAAGAAGAGAAATAGTGTAAGGCATTTTCTTTTGGAAATCCAAATAAAATTAAAGCTGAATAACAAAATATAAGACAATAGTGCTTATACCTGAAAAATTGTAAACCTCCTTTAAAACAATATGGGTTAGATAGAGGACCTGGGTGGCTCAGTCGGTTAAGTATCTGACTTTAGGTCGGATTGTGATCTCATGGTTCTTGAGTTCAAGCACTGCATCAGGGTCTCTGTTTTCAGCACAGAGCCCCCTTGAGATCTTCTGTCACCCTCTCTTTCTGCCCCTCCCCAGCTTGCATGCTCTTTCTCTGTGTCAAAAATAAATAAACATTTAAAAACAACAACAACAACCAATATGGGTTAAACAAAAATCTCACAATCTAATCTCACAATCTCTACTAGCTATGAGGACTTCTTCTCCTGAGGACAACTATAAAACTAGAAAATTAACAAAACAGAAACAAACCAACACCTTCAACTGTTTGAAGGCATAAGAGAATGAAGAATAAATCTAAGATTTGAGGGGGAGAGAAAAATGCCTCCTCCTTCCCCATATCCGCCCCATGTCATTTCCATCATTTGTTGATTCTTGATGCAGAATTGTGCTGCTCAGCAGAAAGCAACAACCTAGAGGTTTCTCAAAAGCATCTAAAGTCCAGGGAAAAAATAAAACTGTATTGAGGCAACTAAAGTAAGATTTCGGACAAAGACAAAGTTTGGGACAAAGGACTACATATTAGGACCCGAGAAAAGAAAACTCACAGACATAGGTCTGACCTTTATGTAAAGTTAGACCATAATTTATTGTCAAATTCTAAGGGAGCAAAAAACAGCAACTAGCTTAAAGCTGGCTCATAGAGCTAAGGAGAGGAAACAATGGAATACATGGGCTTAATAAGGAACTGCATGTTGGCCTACATGCTAGGAATTCTTTTTTTTTTTTTAATGAAGTTTATTTATTTATTTAAAAAAATTTTAAATGTTTTATTTATTTCCAGGAGAGAGAGAGAGAGACAGCGTGAGCAGGGGAGGGTCAGAGAGAGAGGGGAGTCACAGACTGAAACAGGGCTCCAGGCTCTGAGCTGGCAGTCAGCACAGAGCCCGACGCGGGGCTCGAACCCACGAACCGCGAGATCATGACCTAAGCGAAAGTCGCACGCTTAACCGACTAAGCCACCCAGGCGCCCCTATTTATTTATTTATTTTGAGAGAGAGAAGAGAAGAGAAGAGAAGAGAAGAGAGAATGAGCAGGGGAAGGGCAGAGAGAGAATCCAAAGCAGGCTCCCCAATATCTATGCAGAGACTGATTCAGGGCTTGAACTCATGAACCCTGAGATCATGAACTGAGCTGAAATCAAGAATTGGATGCTTAATCAACTGAGCCACCCTACATGCTGATATTTTTAATAGCTCCTTGATGAGATATAACCTAGTAGTAAGAGCAATTAGAATTAGACATGATACTTCTCTCTCCTCCTACCTAAAATATTTTAAACAAATGCTACTGGTCATGAAATGACTGGTTTATTACCCTACTCTCTTTACCCATACCAGCACTAGCTTATCCTCGGAGACATGGTATCATTCAGAGGCTCTGTACTTTACTATATATGGTATCCAAAATTAAATGTAAAAATATAACTGGAAAACCTAAAGATCAAAAACCAACAGAAAATAAAAGACAAAATAAAGATACCTGAAATAGATTCAGATTTTGTATTTAGCAAACATGGACTTTCAAATAACTGCCTAATATGTTTAAGAATAGAAAGAAAGAAGAATAGATCTCACCAGAGAATCTCAAACAGTAAAAAGAGAATCAGATGGAAATTCTAAAATAAAAATATGAATACTAAAATGAAAAACTGAATAGATAGGTATTAGAGAACAGACACAGCAGAAGATCAGAATTTTTTAAAAAAATTAATGGAAAATATGCAGAGCGAAGAAGAAGCAAAACATTGAAAAATACAGAAAATAATATACTGATTATTGAATACAATGAAATGTTCTAGTATACAGTTGAGTAAAATCTTAAGCACTGATATAGGAAAGAGTGTCACAAGCAATATCTGAAGAGATACTGAAAGAGAATGTACTAACGTTATGAAAAACCTCTACACAAAAATTCAAGACCATGTAAGTGACAAGCAGAATAAACTACACATTAGCAGGCACCCAAACACCCACAGAATACAGTAAATAAAAGTAATTTTTTAATGCTCACTTATTTTTGAGAGAGAGAGAGTGGGCATAAGGACAGAGAGAGAGAGACAGAAACAAAATCCGAAGAAGTCTCCAGGCTCTGAGCTGTCAGCACAGAGCTTGACACAGGGCTCAAACTTATGAATGGTGAGATTATGACCTGAGCCAAAGTGGAATGTTTAACTGACTGAGTCACCCAGGTGTCCCATATTAAAAAAAAAAAAAAAGTATTGAAAAATAAAGACCAATAAATAAAACTTACAAATAGGCAGATTAAAGATATATATATATATAGATATATATATCTTTATATACACATTTGTGTGTGTGTATATATATATATATATATATACATTTGTATTTATATATATTTGTATATATATGTGTATATATATATGTGTGTGTGTATATATATATATATATATATATATATATATATACATATTTATTTCAAAGGATGGCACATTTTTTGTCAGAATTTCTAGAGTTAGACTGTTATATAGAATGGTATCTTAAAAGTGGTGAAAATATTAGGAAATACAAGACTTCAATACCCAATTAGAATATCCCTCCTTCTAAAGCACTGAATCTAAAACTTTTGCCCAGTTGGATGATATCACTAAATTGCAAATAATTCAATTTTATATCCATGCCAGGTTATTACCACACACATTCCCCCAGATTCCTGTCTATACAAATTTGAAAAATCATACAATTCTTTTCATGTTTATCTCAGCCTCTCGTGAATCACACTTTGTACTTTACTCTCTGAGGCCTGCTAGGATATGAGTCTAGTGATGAGTCTCTTTTTACTCTAGAAGCAAAAAGAGGTTGACAATATGATTAAATAAAGAATTAAATAAAAAGGGGCGCCTGGGTGGCTCAGTCGGTTAAACGTCCAACTTCAGCTCAGGTCATGATCTCGCGGTTCGTGGGTTCGAGCCCCCCATCGGGATCTGTGCTAACAGCCAGCTCAGAGCCTGGAAACTGCTTCGGATTCTGTGTCTCCCTCTCTCTCTGACCCTCCCCTTCTCCCCTTCTCACGCTGTCTCTCTCTCTCTCTCTCTCTCTCTCTCAAAAATAAATTTATAAAAAAGGATTAAATAAAGAAGTTAAAAACACAACTTAGGGAATGATCTAGCATTTTAAGATGCATACTCTTGTACATATTTGTATTTTGAAAAATACATTCCAAATAATAATTAATACTTATATAAATTTTCTGAGAAATTTATTTTTTAAATTATGATTCATTTCAATATTATATTTGCTAACAGTGAACACAACTTGTGTACAAAAGCTATAAGAATAAAAAGTCATATATATACCCTCTTTATATAATAAAAATTATTTTAGCAGATAATATAAATATCTGCCATATATTTTGAGTTATACAACATTACCACATAGAGGGAAATGTAGAGATTTAGACTTAGACTTAGTGGGTTTCCAGAGACACAGAAATTGATTGTATATACATATATTTAGTGTGTATATATATATATATATATATACTAAGCATATAGTTACATAGAGTTATATATAAATGTATATATATATACACACTGTATATATAAAGTTATATATAATCGTTATTTATATATAGTTATATGTAAATAATATTTTATATATACATAAGTATATGTATGTGTAAATTTTTAGTTGCCCTTGAATGGAAAGGCTCAGCTTAGAGGGAGTGATTCATCACTAAGAATATTGAAATAAAGGCTGATGGACCTTTTGTGAAAAATGTCAATGGGTAGATCATGGATCCAGCTGAACTAATTTTCACAAATAGATTTTGCTTTTTTCCCTAGTTCTTATTTCTTTTTGTCTTCTCTCTCTCCTTCTCTCTCTCTCTCTCTCTCTCTCTCTCTGGTCTTTCCAAGTTAGGTAAGGCAGTAGCTCCTATTATTATAGGGCTGCAGAAAGCATTGGACCTATATTGATAGCATAACATACACTCATATCCAACAATTCATTCAGACATGAAATAGAAAATGTTGATTCAACCTTGGCAAAAGAGAGAAGATTATATATATATATATATATTTTAATATTTTTTATTTATTTCTAGGAGAGAGAGAGAGAGAGAGAGAGACAGCGTGAGCAGGGGAGTGTCAGAGAGAGAGGGAGTCACAGACTGAAATAGGCTCCAGGCTCTGAGCCGGCAGTCAGCACAGAGCCCGACGCGGGGCTCGAACCCACGAACGGCGAGATCATGACCTAAGCGAAAGTGGGACGCTTAACCGACTAAGCCACCTAGGCGCCCCGTGATAATATATATATTTTGAAACATCTAATACAGTTTTCATTGAGGAGAGGACAAATGAAAATGGGTTTAAATCAAATCATGCTGGACCACAGTAAGCAAAATATCTGGATAACAATAACATTGGATCTGGAATTTCATTCCCTAAATTGTCACACAACTAGATTATAAACTGGGGATAGTAACATAATATAATTGAGTAGCATTCTTGGGTTTTTTTTTAAATGTAAAGTCTGACTTAAAGTCATGGCAGAAAGATTATCACATGCCTTTCATAACAATTCATATGTTTTGTGCAAGTTTAGTTTTAAGAAATAGTTTATCTCTACAGATAAATTTTCATATTTTCTACGGTCATAAATAATTACCAAAAAGTCAACAACACAAAACAATACCTCCTGAAATGCAAAGAAGGGGGGTACATATGAGATGTAGTATAATGGTATACTTTATAGATCTCATCTTTTCTTTGGTCAGTATTGTAAAAAAAGAAGCTTTATTGGAGTATATTTCAGCTTTTTGCAATCCAATAATAGATACCACTAGGCATATTTTCACTTACTCAAGCATTTCTTTGTGTTCAATCTTAGTGCTTCTTTATGCTTCATTTCAGTGAATTTAGGACTAAAGTCACAATAGGCAACAACGCTATGTCTCTTGGGGAATGTTGGTGCTGTTCAATAATAAGTGCTCATATAGTTCTTTTTCATGGTGAAAACATCTGGGAGAATATGGCTTCGGAATCCTTTCCAATGTTCCAAGTAAATAACAGCTTGAAGACTTTACCCAAGGAAAAAAACATACACAAACACACCTCAGGCAAAGAGTAAGATGTGTCAGTGTCTTTGCATTTTACTATGGCTTTGCATCACATTTATGAAGACATAATAAATAGTCGTAATAGAAAAGAGGTAGTTAGAATAAAATAAAGTGGTCCATCAAGTACTCAGCTCAAGTTTATTACTGCAATGGACCTGGGTTATAATTACCAACAGAGGAGAGAATAACTATAACTTATTTTTATGTAAAAAGCATATTATACTAAGCCAACATAATAACACAGTTTTTATGAACCACAATAATTACACCAAAGAATCATACAAGTACATTTTCCTAAAAGAAGAAGGTAGGTGTTGATAAGCTACTATAGAATTTTACAATTGCAATGAACAAAAATAATTGTCATGGCAAAATAATAAAAGTGCATTAACTTTTGTTGCAATGCTTGAGAATGATTAAATAATAAAATTAAAGAATACTTATTAAATGATAAAAAGGTTTTGTATCATGTTTAATGTCTTTACTTTTAAATGACTTTTTTTCACAGAAGTTGTTTATATATGCAAAGTTGTTTATTATCTTATACTAGTTGTTTGTGGGAGATCATTCCTGCTTCTAGGAATAATTTTCTATAATACTTTAGCAAATTAATATAGGAGAAAATGACTTTTAGGTGAGTATAAATTTAAATATCTACTTTATAAAACTCTAATTAAGATTTGATCTCAAGCCATTATGATTTTATCACTATATTTGATTTTACATTTGGAGCTTATAGAAAAGTCAAATCTTATCACCAGTTATTTAATGTCTGCTAACTAATTAAAGCATATTTTATTAATTCATATTTGAATGAAAATGGAAGACTTAAAAAAGAACACAGGGTCAGGGAAATGTCTAATAGGAGCAAGCCACAATACAGGGACAACATGTAGAGAGATATGACTTCATGTGAAGACTATTATACAAATTCTTGGCCATACATTGATAGGCCATATTGATCATGAAGACAACCACTGATACAAAGTAGTTGAATATACTGAGTAATAAACAAGGAGTTTAATTTATTTAATAAATAAATACAAGTAGGAATAAAATATATTCTATTTAAATTTAATTATCCGTAAGGCCTTTTCTCAGCAGGGAGATGATTGAAGACCTAGACATGATTATTACATAAATGAGAGCACTATCTAGACAATTTTGAAACCATTAAATGTAGGGAAGTCCTGGGATAGAATTTGGAAGATGCATAAAATACCTAAAATATCTTGGAAAATGGCTGGGGACTGAGTGCATTGAGAATACCGGGGTAAGGCACTGGTCTGTTTTAGGAGTCCATCAGCAGCTTCCCCTGGGAGGTGATACAATGTGTTCTTCTGCTGGGTTTCAGGAGTTGGGTTTTGTGTACCTGTATATTATTTCCCTAATATCTGCGGAAGTTGCTACATTGACTCCACCTTCTGGTCCTTGTCTCTGGGGAAGAGGCCCTATCCAAAAACGCAAAACATGGGGGGCAACAGCCATAGCTGGGGTGTACAGTTTAATTAGAGTGGAAACATACCTTCACAATTATTAGTATTTCTTTTTTTTTTAAGTTTATTTAGTTATTATGAGGAGAGAAAGAAAATGTGAGCAAGGGAGAGGAAAAGACAGGGAGAGAGAGAAAATCACAGCAGGCTCTGCACTATCAGTGCACGGCTCTCAAATTCACAAACCCCAAGACTGTGAACTGAGCCAAAATCAAGAGTAAAATGCTTAACCAACAGAGCCACTCAGGCACTCCTAATATTCCATTACTAAAGGTTTTTGTATATTTAAATACAATCAACATGAGGACATATGGCACATTACACTTTTACTGACTCAATTATCTCAATGCCTCATACCACTAGATCAACAGAAATAACATTATAGCAATAGCAAAATAGTATCATTTCAAGGAAGTAGACATACACTCAAAGTACTTTAAAGTATCCATATACTGTTTTTACTGCCTGTACAGCTTCTAAAGTTTTCCAAAGGTGGAAAGGCAACAGTTATTGAGGCAGAAATGGTGAGGAGTGAAACATTTTGGATTGTGTCTGTACCTCCCCTCCCCCCCACACACAGCCTGATGAGTTAGTGAGTTGGTGAAACAGATCACATAGAAATACCACTGTGTATTTGATTCCAGTTAGTATACTGCAAATAATAACCTCATTGCTTTCCACATTTATGAAAAAGAAGCTAATTAAGTCTTTATATAGTCCATCTACATTTCCAACCATGATTCTCTTCTCTTCTGACTATATAAATTTATTCTCCCCCATTTTATCCATTTTCTCATTTCAGATTCATTAAAAGCTTTGAATACACAAGCCAACATTCATTTTCACAACTGGGAATTCTTTAGAGAAACACAATATTACTTTATTTTCTTGCTTCACCAGTGATGCTGCTGCCCTGCCTATTTTAACAAAACATCTTCCTTGTGAAAGGAATATGGGAGGGAAAAATGCTCTTGAACAAAAAAAAAAAAAAAAAGACTAAGAAAATTTGTACAGATGATTATGTGTGTGGAACACAATATTTCCTTGACTACAATCAGGATTGTAAATGAGTGTCACTACTTGATGCTAGGAACTATTTAAAACTATTTTAAATACATTTTCCCAAAAGTCTTCCTTTTATCTCTTTTTTCTATGTGTGATTAAATCATTTACGCTAGTGCCTAAATACCAGATCCTATAGTAACATTTGCTACAAATGTTTTTAATTTTATCAAAAGAAACTTATTCAAAGGAATAGTGGACTTGTTTTACAATTATTTAGATCCATCAATTTATGATTTCTACAGAGCAGAACGTGAAAACCAGAAACTGTATTTCATATCAGTATAAACAAGAATGATCTTCATTAACATTATATTTGTCTACACATCTAAAAAGAAATGAGGGAGCACCTGGGTGGCTCAGTCAGGTAAGCATCTGACTTCTGCTCAGGTCATGATCTCACAGTTTGTGGGTTCAAGCCCCACATTGGGCTCTATGCTGACAGCTCAGACTCTGGAGACCGCTTAGGATACAGTGTCTCCCTCTCTCCCTGCACCTCCCCAACTCATACTTTGTTTTTCTCTCTCAAAAATTAATAAAAATTTTAAAAAAGGAAACCAAGAGTTTCAGAATTGAAAATAATATATTTTGTTCATTATTTCAACAAACATTTATTGAAGACCAACCTTAGCATGCACTTTCTTAAATTCTGGAAATAGCAGTGAACAAATTGACATGGGGGGGGGGGAGGGTAGACATCTCTTCCTATAGAGAGTGAAACAGATGTTAGATAAATAGAATACTCCAGACAGCTATAAACATTTAGGAGACAAGTCAAGCAAAGGAAGCATGGATTTTGGAATAAAGGCAAGAGTTCAAATTTGAACAAATATGTGACAGTACTGAGAAAGGTGACTGGGAGTACAGCTGAAGACAGTATCCAGGCAGAAGAAACATGTGGGTATAGCCAGAGGCTAATGTGGCTGGAAAGAAGAAAAAAGGGGACTAGGCTATGAGGTCAGAAAGATAAAAAGGGTTTTAATAATTTGACTGAAACGGGGTATTATTACAGGTCTGTAAGAAAAATAATCATATTCAAACTATATTTTCTCAGAATCACTCCATTGTTGACCTGAGATGAGAAGCAAGGATTGGGGTTGATGAGAGGAGGTATGGGAAGAGACCTCATTAAGAGCCTCTCATGATAATCTGGAGAAATGACAAGACGACTTATACTCTGGTGATGGCAATAAGGTCGTGGAAAGTAGCCAAATTATGATTAGATTTTGAATTGCCTCATGAAATAACAAAAATAAGGCTAATGAACCACCTAAATTCTTGAGCAAAGAATTCAAATATAAAGGTGATGAGGCCAGGGGCACCTGGGTGGCTCAGTCAGTTGAGCATCTGACTACAGCTCAGGTCATGATCTCATGGTTTCTGGGTTCGAATTGGCATCGGGCTCTGTGCTGACAGCCCAGAGCTTGGAGCCTGCTTCTGATTCTGTGTCTCCCTCTCTCTCTACCCCTCCCCTGCTCATGCTGTCTCTGTCTCTCTCTCAAAAATAAATAAACATTAAAACAAATTAAAGCTGACGAGGCCTAGGAAGAAAGAAATGATGTCCAGCTTTGTCTCTAAGAAGCACATAGCGAAGAGAGGAAATATCTGTTCCAACCCCACTGCCAATCTCACAATCAGATACAAATATACACTGGCACAGGATACCAGTCCGACTCATAAGAGTTCCCGTTGGGGCGCCTGGGTGGCTCAGTTGGTTAAGCCACTGACTTCAGCTCAGATCATTATCTCTGGTTCGTGAGTTCAAACCTCACATGGGGCTCTGTGCTGACAGCTCAGAACCTGGAGCCTGCTTTGGATTCTCTGTCTCCCTCTCTCTACCCCTCCTCTACTCGTGCTCTGTCTCTCAAAAATAAATAAATGTTAAAAAAAAAAGAGTTCTCCATTTTCCTACATTTTTCTTGACTTAAACTATTTTTTTAATGTTTTATTTCTGAGAAAGAGACAGACAGACAGCATGAGCAAGGAAGGGTCAGAGAGAGGGGGAGACACAGAATCTGAAGCAGGCTCCAGGCTCTGAGCTGTCAGCACAGAGCCTGACATTGGGCTTGAACCCATGAACTGAACCGTGAGATCATGACATGAGCCAAAGTCAGACGCTCAACTGACTGAGCCACCCAGGTGCCCCTAAACTATTTTCATTAAAGCACAGTGTACACAAAAATGGAATAAACATACATTTATACCGTTCAATAGATTTTTACAAGGAAAGGCACTATGTAGCCACCACTCAGACCAAACAATAGAAAATACCACCACTCAAGTATCTGTCCTCTTTTCTAGACATTTTACCTCCAAATTGACAAGTTTTTATTATAGCACATTAATTTTACCTATTTTCATACACTATATACAGGTATGTACTCTTTTCTGTCTGTTGTTTCTGCTCAACATTTTATCTGTGAGATTCATCCATTCCAGAGTATAACATAATTTGTATATTTTCATAGTAAATAATATCTATTGTATGAATATACCACAATACATTAACTCCTTCTATGGTTGATATTTGGGTTCACTACAGTGGATTAAGTTCTGAAAATGGAGATGTTGGATTTATGAAAATTCATCAGTGATTTTTCCTGATTTTAAATGTATTGTATATTAAGGTATACAAAAAATACACCAAATGAATATGAGGTAATGAAAAAAAAACTGAGGAAAATATTTGTAGCACTGATTCTAAGATGCTATTATTCTTAATATATGATTTTATTATGTCCAATGAAAATCTAAGCATACAACTCCATGACTGAAAATAGTGGAGGGTTCTGCTAAGCTTCATTTAAAAGTAAAGTGGCTCAACAAAAAGATGCAGGTGAGACCAAAATGGAATTAATCCCTACCACTTCCACTGATAGATTCAGAAAGTAAATAAAGCAGTGCTCCCTCCTTTATCCTATCGAGGTTTGCTAATATTCCCAGTTCCTGGAGATAAATACTAGCAAGAGTTGACTGCAGGAAAAGCAGGAATTCTCAAATTTCCAGTCTGGCTGGGAACCTTTTGGGTCAGGGGAAACAATTTAGTCAAAAGTTAGTTTGGCAAGTTTCATATTCTTCTAGGTGGTTATTTGATGATTTTCTGACAAGTGGCTTCACCATGCTAGAGCAGAGAGGAAAGTGAGATAGAATTAAAAGAACTGAGTATTGGTCTGCTCAATCTATGCCTGGATCTAATTCAACAAATCCAATATTCACCTAGAAATATCAACTGATGTCCACTCTCACCACTGTTATTCAACATAGTATTGCAAGTCTTAGCTTCAGAAATCAGACAACACAAAGAAATAAAAGGCATCCAAATCAGCCAGGAGGAGGTCAAACTTTCATTCTTCACAGATGACATGATACTCTATATGGAAAACCCCAAACATTTCACCAAAACTGCTAGAACTGATCCATGAATTCAGCAAAGTGGCAGGATATAAAATCCATGCACAGAAATCGGTTGCATTCTTAGACACCAACAGTGAAGGAACAGAAAGAGAAATCAAGGAATCAATCCCATGTACAACTGCACCAAAACCACAAAATACCTGGGAATAAATCTAACAAAAGAGGTGAAAAACCTGTACATTGAAAACTATAGAAAGATTATGAAAGAAATTGAAGACACAAAAAATGGAAAAATATTCCATGTCCCTGGATAGGAAGAACACATACTGTTAAAATGTCAATACTACCTAAAGCAATGTACATAGTCAATGCAATGCCTATCAAAGTAACACCAGCATTCTTCTCAGAGCTAGAACAGTCTTAAAATTTGTATGGAACCAGAAAAGACCCAAAACAGTCAAAGCAATCTTGAAAAAGAAAACCAAAGCAGGAGGCATCACAATCCCCAAATTCAAATCTGTAATCATGAAGATCTTATGGTACTGACACAAAAACAGACACTCAGATCACTGGAAAGAGTACCCAGAAACAGTCCCACAAATGTATGGGCAACCAATCTTTGACAAAACAGGAAATCATATCCAATGGAATAAAGATAGTGTCTTCAGCAAGTGGTGCTGGGAAAACTGGACAGTTACATGCAGAAAAATGAATCTGGACCACTTTCTTACACTATACATTAAAAATAAACTCAAAATGGATGAAATACCTAAATTTGAGACATGAAGCCATCAAAATCCTTGAGGAGAAAGCAGGAAAAAACTTCTTTGACCTGGGCTACAGCAAGTTTTTACTCAACACATCTCCAAGGACAAGAGAAACAAAACAAAAATGAACTATTGGGACCTCACCAAAATAAAAAGCTTCTGCACAGCGAAGGAAACAAGCAGCGAAACCAAAAGGCAACCAACAGAATGGGAGAAGATATCGGCAAATGACGGATATCGGAAAGGGTTAGTTTCCAAAATTTATAAAGAACTTATCAAACTCAACACCCCCCAAAAAATAAATAAATAACCCAGTGAGGAAATGGGCAAAAGACATAAATAGACAATTCTCCAAAGAAGACATCCAGATGGCCAACAGATGCATGAAATGATGCTGAACGTTACTCATCATCAGGGAAATATAAATCAAAACCACAATGAAATACCACCTTACAACTGTCAGAATGGCTAACATTAGCAACTTGGGAAAACAACAGATCTTGTCAAGGATGCAGAGAAAGAGGATGGATCTCTTATGCATTGCTGGTGGGAATGCAAACTGGTGCAGCCACTCTGGAAAACAGTATGGAGGCTCCTCAAAAAATTGAAAATATAACTACCCTATGACCCAGCAATTGCACTACTAGGTATTTATCCAAGGGATACAGGTATGCTGTTTCAAAGGGACACATGCACCCCTGTGTTTATAGCAACAAAAGCCAAAGTATGGAAAGAGCCCAAATGTCTATGGATGGATGAATGGATAAAGAAGATGTGGATTTTAGGATGAATGGGTAAAGAAAGATTTTACTAGGCAATGGAAGAATATGACTAAAAAGAAATTTTCTGATGAATCAATGTAAAACTTGGTGATTATAGATGATAACACTGTAATATTTCATTGAATTTTGGTCAAAGAGTAGAATTAAGATGTTCTTATAAAAAACAGATAAATATATGAGGTTATTAATATGTTAACTAACTAGATGGGGAAATATTTTCACATTGTATACATATATTAAATGACCACAATGCATACTTTAAATATCTTGCAATTTTATTTGTCACTTATACATCACTAACACTGAGGAAAAAAAGAGAAAATTTCTTCAGGAAGAGGGGCGTTTTAAGCAATGTTATACAATGCCTTTAAACATTCTTGATTAATACCTCCTTACATTGCCAAGAAGGCAATTCTATAGGGACAAGTAAGTGCAATAATTATGCACTCAGTCAGATGTTTCTACTAGTAAATCGTGAAATTTCTTAAAGGAACAACATTATAAAATCCTAGATCTTTGCATTAGGGTACATATTTTGTTGTCTAATATACAGTTAGCTAATAATAATGATGAACATACATACACACTACAGTCACACAAATACATACCCATATAAAAAGAGAAGTAAATAATACATTACCCCTAAGCTAATAACTTATTGACCATTCAGAGCCAAGGGCCAGTTTGATGTAAGAAACAGAGAGGAATTCATTTGGTTCTTTCCACAGATAAATCATGTCATGAGAAAAGACACCCTGTAAAACGCATATTAAGCAAAAAATCATGTACCAGACAACTTGACCATGAGTCTATTTGCCATTTTAATGGAACTAAATAGCCTGCTAAACTAACCCAAAGAAGGTGAATACAATGAAAGACAGTCTTCTCTTTGGGGGGAAAAAAAAACCTATATAATGTATTTTTATTACCTAGGAAAATAATGTAGGTGAAGAATAGCCAGATATCAAAACTATGCCTTCTAATGTTCCCAGCATAGACAGTAATGATGTATTACTCTTTCTCCAACATCATCCCTAGAATACTTCATTTTCCTGGCTTCTTAGTTTGAATTGACTATTTGGTCTACATAGTACTTCTCTCAGACAACATTGCCCAGAATCCAGAATTGTATTGAAGTAACCACGGTAAAGTGTAATCTTGAAACTAAGAAATGCTCCTATGTTCCAATGTTACCTTTAATGAAGGTATTCTTGGGCTCTTAGGCTTCTCTTGGTTGTGACAGTATCTTTGAATTTCCTTATCTTTTTAAATTTATGTCAGGAATGATTCATGGATATTTGTTTTATATTATGCCAATAATCAAATAATTTATTAATTTTTCACAAATTGTTGAAACTTTATAGTCAATAAATTCATGTTTTATATTATTTATGTTATTTATAATAATTCCTATTATAAAAATAAATTTTTATAATAATAACAATAATAAAAACAAACCCTAGATCCATGGTAGGTCATTTCTGTAAAGTACAGTCACCTTTGTAAGTTACCCTCAGTTCTAGACATGAAAGATAGTTTTAGAGAATGCAGTTCCTATAAATCTTCAGTCTGAATTAAGCAGTTCTTCCATCCATTCTCTTAATCATATCTTTTTCATCCTCTTTACCTTTCAACCTAAAGATGAAAATTACTGTACTGATCTTTAAAATTAGTCATCTCATTCTCAAACTCTGTCATCAGAATAATTTCAAAAGCATCAGTGACAATGATAATGACTATTACCAATAGAAACTGTGATGACTCTGACTAACATTTATTAGGCGACCTCAAAGGTTCAGAATGATGTAGGTTCTATTTATTTATTTGGTATTAATTGTAGCTCTCTCAATAATCGTCATTAAAGATATACTAGGTTATATAATACAATAAAATTACCAAAGTATGAGAGGCTTAATGAAACAAAAGCTCATTGGGGTGTCTGGGTGACTCAGCTGGCTCAATAGCCGACTCTTGATTTTCACTCAGGTCATGATCTCATGGTTTGTGAGTTTGAGCCCTGCATCAGGCTCTATGCTGTAGCATGGAGTTGCTTGAGATCCTCTCCCTCTTTCTGCCTCTCTCTTTCAAAATTAATGTTAAAAAAAATTAAAATGAAATAAAAGCTTAGTTTTTGCTTGTTCTATATGTCCATTGAGGACTGCTTGGGTAGACTGCTGTGTTATCCTCTCTGGGACAAAGCTGCTCTTTGGAATAACTACTCTGTGCAACACTGCTTGTCATTATTATAGAGGGAAAGACAACTTCTGCTGATGTCCCAACCATCAAATTCCATAGCCTACAGGGAGAGATAATACTTGGCTTATAACTTTTTGGCCAGCACTAGTCGCCTGGACCCACCCAATCAGCTATATGAGGAAGTAAGATGATAGGAGAAAATGGATGTTCAGAAAAGTTTTGTTCAGCATAACATGTATAATAAGTGCCAGAATCAAAAGCAAACTCAGATCTAGTAACAAGAAGCGGTGGTGCCAGAATCTAATTCAGATTTATCTATAAAATAAACTTACCTGTTCATCAATTAAATATTCTAAACCTGATACCTGGACAAAGAATTCTTCAAAATTCTGTTCACCTTACTCTGAGTTAGTAACAGTTTATAAATAAACACAAATATTTAATGGTTATGAGACACTCACTTAAGAGTAATGAACATGGGGGCGCCTGGGTGGCTCAGTCAGTTAAGGGACCGACTTCGGCTCAGGTCATGATCTCACGGTTCGTTGGTTCGAGCCCAGCGTCGGGCTTTGTGCTGACAGCTAGCTCAGAGCCTGGAACCTGCTTTGGATTCTGTATCTCCCTCTCTCTGTCCCTCCCCCACTCATGCTGTTTCTCTCTGTCTCAATAATAAATAAACAGAAAAAAATTAAAAAATAAAGAATAATGAACATGAAATTCCTTATTTTAATCATTCCATTTAACTTCTCTAAAGGAAAAGCAAGTATCCGTAGAATACCTGTGTTGCTTTCATTAGTTCCCATACCTACACTAGCTTTCTATAAATATAATGAAATGCCATATATTATTTTAAATATATATTAAAATCCAGTACAATTATTGATATATGAAGATATTGATAATGATAAATGATAGAGCTATAGATAATGTTTTCATTGAATAACACTACATTTTATTTTATTTTTGTAAGTTTATTTATTTGGGGGGGGCAGGCAGAGAGAGAGGGAGAGAGAGTATCCCATGCAGTCTCCACAGTGTCAGCAAAGAGCCTGACGTGGGGCTCAATCGCACAAACCATGATATCATGACCTGAGACAAAACCAAGAGTCAGATGCTTGTATTGGCTGAGCCACCCAGGCATCCCTCATGGAATAGCCCTACATTTTAAAATGGATAGATTGTGGTTATTTTCAGAACTCTAGCTCAGGTTATAATCCCAGTTTCTGCATGTAGCCTACATGAAGAATTTAAGGGATTACATCTCTGAAGGTAAAGGAGCCAGAAATATCCATTCTAACAAAAGCTACCATTATATTCCTTGAGGTCCAAACATGCTATGTACTAAGTACAAGATATTCAGATAGACAAACAGATGATGCATCTAAAATGCTGGAATTCATCCTTAGATGAATATTGGTACCATTATTTTGGTGGCTTTTTAGAGTAGACTCAGGATCCTGATATGTCAATACTATCTATGTGTGTATATTTCTCAGAAACAACAAATCAGTAATGCTTGGGGCAACAAGTTAGAAAATCTTACTTCCAACTACATTTAAAAAAAAAAATCAGGCTTGATTTGCTCAAAGGACCGTAAGTCTGGAAAAGACCTGTTAACTGGATTTGCAAGACTTCTCTCTAGGAGCTCCCGAGACCTTTCCTTGATGCTTAAAACAAGGCTGCCATGGCTCCAACCACCCATTGTTTAGATAAAGGAGCATGAGGTAAAGGCACGACCAATTATTTCTGTCCCTTTTAAACTTATTTTCAGGAAAGCAAAGCCTTCTCAAAACCACCCCTAATTTCCTAAGGGAAAACAGGATTACAGGACTCATTCAGGTAGGACTGATAAAATGATCTTAGAATGCTAATGAAATCGTAGACCAATCATAACACTTTAACTGGGTCTGGACACAAATATCATTCTCTTCGTCTGCAGAATGGAGATGTGGATTTGACAGACAACTATCAGAAATGGCAATTGTTATGAAACAGATTTGTGGAGAGAATAATAATGTATTTGTTTTCAAAGCAAAATAAAACCTAAAATGAAATGTGACACATCATTGTTTCTGTCATATTTTATTTGTTAGACTCACTAAATCCAGCCTACACTCAAGGGGAAGAAATTAAATAAAGACAAAAATACTTGGAGGCAGGATTATTTGGAGAGATTTTATAGATTGCTTACTATCAGCAAATAACATATTCTTCTCAAAAATAGCATATAACTGAATCCAAACAATATACCAAAAGTTGTCACCTTTTAATAGGTGATTAACCCACTTCAAAATGTAGTAATTACTTTGTGGTGATATATTTCTCCATATTTCAGAAAATTCTTGTTTATTGAGTCTATTTATTGAACTTTATTAAGCTTTCAATAGATTTATTGCTTTCTTTATTGTATTTTTAAAATATCCTATATTCTATTTTATTATATTAATAATTATTATAAATTCCCCTAATCTATTTATATTATAATTTTAAAATATGATATAGTATTTATATCACAGCCTCAGACAAAATATACCCTTCATTTTCCAACTTCTCATTCTATAGCCACATTCTCAAATCAGAATTTGGTACAAATAATCTTATCATTTTGTGACTAATTGTCATTTTATTATTGACCTTTGACATATCATCTACTTAGAAATTATTTCCTCATAAGTTCTTTTGACCCTTGAACAATACTGGCTTGAACAGTGCAAGGTGCAGTTATACTTGGAAATTTTTTAATAAATACAGTACAAAATTGTAAATATATTTACAATGTTCTTAATAACAGTTTCCTTTGTCTAGATTATTTTATTGTAAGAAAATAGCATATCATGTATATAACATACAAGAAAATGTGTCATTAACTGTATATGTTATTGGTAAGGGTTACGGCCAACAATAGGCTATTAGTGTTAAGTTTCTGGAGTGTCAAATATGCGGATTTTCAACTGTGTGGAAGTCAGTGCCCCTAACTTCTTGTGTGTTCCAGGGTCAACTGTATAGCAAACTTCATAACCACAATCTCAACAATCATAATTTAATCTAAAATAAATCTAATACTCACATGGACTTCACCAAATTAACTCCTACACATACACAAAATCTCAAATATAAATTTCTGAGTAAACTTCCCTTTCCACTAAATAAGGTTAGTTTAGTCTACTACAAATCATCATAGCACTATGCCTTTCCCCTCATAGAATTGGTACCGTTTATATTTATTGATGTATTTTATAAATGTCTGCTTAACTTTTGTTATTCCCACTATACTGTAGGCTTCAAGAAGGTAAAAATTGTTCCCTCTTTTTGATTACAATTATATCCTAGTACCTATAATGGTGACTGCTATTTCAAAGCCAATAATGAACCATTTTAATTTAAATACACACAAATTTTGGTTATAAAAAAATCTAACCCACTTTACAGTCACACTTGGGAAAAAGACATTTCGGGGAATGTGAAAAATTCCACAATTAGATGGCTGAAAAACACATTGCTTCTTTATAACATGACAGAATTCACTTCCTTTGGAGTGGAAATGGATCTTAACATATGGTCAGAAAAGTGCTATCACTAAGCTATTTTACACAAAAATAAGAAATATATGAACTATTTAGACCATTTGAGTTACCATAAAAGTACTTTTTTTTTTTCTTTTCTTTCTTGGTCTTCATGTGTAATGCATAGGCATTCTTGGGACCCATTAATTTTCTCTTATTCTCTTCTTTCAAAGGAGAAAAATTAGTCTTCATTACAAATCCTGTACACATACACATTATTATAGTCATTATACAAAGAATCTAACCAACTAAAAAGTAAATTGTTAAGTCTCTTCTTTGTAAGACTTATTGTGCACCCTTTTGAATAATAATTTTTATCTTTATCTTTCATGCACACTCAAATTCTTCAAATATGAAACCTAAAGCAACAGTAAGGACTCAATTTTTTAATGTGAATTTATAGTCCTTGCATATTTAAAGGGACTTTATATTTAGGTGCAATATTATTTGAATACTGTATTAAGATCGGTTATTCCTTCATTCACTCATTCACTTATGTATTCATTCATTCATAAATTTGTAAAAATTATAGATTCAGCTGAATATATATTGAATCCATATTATGTGTCAAATGTGCTAATTATTAAAGATGAATAAATGATTAGGCAAAGACTCTGATATGAAGAATTTCTTAGTTCTGTAGGGGAGCCCTATGTGCAAACCCTGATGTAAATACTAGTCAATGAATGACATAGTTTCAGTGCTTACATGCAAGGAGTAGGCCATTTTTCTTTTACAGAAGAAGGAGAGTACATGGAGTGGATGAAAATTAAGCTAAAATCTAGAGGGAAACTTCACCTGTTTTATTGTAGTAAAAACACATAACATGATATCTAGTCTCTTAACAAATTTTTAATTATTAACAATTAACCCAGTGTTGTAAAAGAGATCTCTAGGACTTTTCTATTTGCATGGTGGAAAATACATATTAATTGAACAGCAATTTCCCCAACCCCTCAGCCACTGCCATGTTTTAGTTTCTGTTTCTAGCAGTTTGACTAACCTTAGACACTGCATACAAGTGGAATCATGCACTATTTATCTTTCTATAAGTGGCTTGCTTTACTTAAAGGTATAATGTCCTCAAAGTTAAACCATACTTCAGCTTATAACATCCCTTCCTTCTTTTTTGTGTGATAAATAATATTCCATAATATGTACCATATATTAATTATCTGTTCATCTATTGACAGACATTAAGGTTGTCTTGCATTCTGGTGTCCACTGCAGCATTATCTCATCTCTGTAAGATCCTAATCCAATTCCACTCCATGTGGAACTGATGTATCATAAGCCAAGGATGTGACTAGACCATCTTTTGCTAATGTCTAGGTAGTAACAAAAAGACACAATATTCACTCACATGCAGAAAATTAGGCAAGTGACTCATAGATTCCCTCTGCCATCACAGCAGAAGCCAAAAATAGAGATGAGGTAGTCTGGGAAAGACCCTAGAATAAACCTCTTATGTAAAGGAGTAAATTAAGTTGCTGGACACACACAGGAACTTCACAATGAGGATAATAGGTCAGCAGATAGGATACTACCAGATTTGTTTGAAAGAGACAGATAGAGGACAGAATAAAAGGAAACTGTTGAATTACTGAAATTCTATTGGCAGATGAAGAAATTGCCAACCAAGAATACTCTATCCAACAAAGCTATCCTTCAGAAATGAAATAGAAACGAAGACTTTCCCAGGCAAATGAAAGTATAGGGAGTTCATCACCCCTAGACTTGACCTACAAGAAAAGCTGAAAGGAGATACTCAAGATGAATTATACTAATTCGTACAATGTATGAAAATATACAGCAGATTGGTAAGTATATAGCCAAATTCAGATTGCTCTAAAACTGTAATATGGTAGTGTTTTAACCACTTCATAAACACTGAAGGACAAAAGTATTGAAAGTAACTACAGCTATAATAATTTGTTAATGAACACACGATATAAAAACCAGTAAATTGTGACATCAAAAAACATAAAAATGGAAAGGCAGATAAAAGGTAGAGTTTTGTATGTGGTCAAAGTTAAGTTGCAATATTAGGGGATAATAAACACTTGACATTAAAATCAGCTTGTTAATGTGATATCAGATATGGGTTATTCAAACAGGATATTAGCAAGGTTTATTATATAAGATACAGTCTTAGGAATAAGGTTGATTCAAGGGATTTTGCACTTTGGCCTGAACTTTTCTCCTAGATCCTTTTTTTGCTTGAATTATGTTGCTAAGGTGTCTGAATGTTTTGTACATGATACTTTGTTTAACCATTACACATATCCTTGTTATTCTCATGTATGCATAACTATATGTGTGTCTTTGCATACTATTACATTCTGTTAGCTTTTCAGTCCTTTATCTTCTGCAAATTGCCATGCAGGTTTTATTTAATGTCCTGCTTGCTTAATCCTGATGAATTGCTGATGCTGGACCTCACAGAAAATAGGGACAGTAGTATCCTGACTGAAGCCTGCAGGATTTCGTATATTGAGGGGCTTGAAAATGCTGATTGCCTGCTGATGTCCTCATAGATTCTGGGGGTCAACAAGGATCAATACATTGCTTTGAGTACCAGAGGGTAATAATATGATGGCCAAATTGCATTTGAAGTTCCCAAAGCACTAGCCCCTTTAGCCACTTACAGCAATCTTCTCTTCTGTCTGATGGTTAGGGCTAGTGCCATATCTATTACTTTTACCTCAGTTTTGTAACTGCTTAGTGTGAAATGTGGTGATGCAAGGTTATGTTAGTTGGCTGAACTGGTAGGTGATTGTGAGAAATATTACATCTTTGAAGGGGATGTGACCTCATTAATTTTCCATAAACAAACTTACATATTTAGTTCATTGTGTCATATTTTATATATTCCTTCTGTCATATTAATGTGGTTAGTACAAAGCCATATAATCAGGAAAATATCCTAAATTTATGAATAAAAACTAGTATCTGATT
This sequence comes from Proteles cristata cristata, assembly GCA_017311185.1. Classification (NCBI taxonomy): domain Eukaryota; kingdom Metazoa; phylum Chordata; class Mammalia; order Carnivora; family Hyaenidae; genus Proteles; species Proteles cristata. Next base: position 2,986,293 of record JAESUZ010005169.1, read on the forward strand.
TAACAAGTTCTAAAGTTCTTTTTTTAAGTATTTATTTATTTTGAGAGAGAGAAAGTACATAAGTGGAGAGGGGCAGAGAGAGAGGAAGAGGGAGAGAATCTCAAGCAGGCTTTGGCACCACCACTGCAGAGCCCCATGAGATCATGACTAGGGCTGAAGCTGGATGCTTAATGACTAAACTACTCAGGTGCCCCCCAAGTTCTGAAAGTCTTAAGATAGATTTCAATCATAGATTTTCAAAAACAACAAAACATTGGGTCAAAACATACATGTAATGTCTGTTTCAATGGTAGGTTCATATTGTTGCTGAAAACTTAAAGATCACAGAACTTGGTAGGATTCTTAATTCCCCTCCAGTTTTAGGAAACTTCTGTCAAGTATCCTTTTTTAATGTATATTTATTTATGTTGAGAGAGAGTACATGCACATGCACAAGAGGGGGAGGGACAGAGAGAGGGAGAGAGAGAAAAATATCAGAGAGAAAAATATCCCAAGCAGACTTTGCATTGTCAGGGCAGAGCCCGATGTGGGGTTCGAACTCACGAACCTGAGATCATGACCTGAGCAGAAATCAAGAGTTGGAGGTTTAATTGAGTGAGCTATCCAGGTGCTCCTCAAATAAAGTATTCTTGAATCTGGGTTACAATAAAAATGTAGGCAACATAGATCTGAGTGGGGCTCAGAATGATCAAAAAGCCTCTTTCGTAGTGTGGCATATTCAAGGGATCCTTTTAATGCTTCTTACTATTGGAGCTGAAATGAGAGTTTACAACTAGAACTTAGTTCCTTGTATAGACTGAGTGTATGGATAAGGTCCCATTCAGCTATTTGTCATCTTGCCATCTCCTCTATCACTTGTGGTTAGAATCCTTCTTATTTTTTAATTTGGGATGGATTTATTCCTTGTGATATTCCAACAAATCCCTTAAGTTTGCCAAACATAAAACCTTGGCTCTTCCTTTGTTCCTACTCCTTCACACCAAGCTTGTAGAGGACCCCTTAATCGTCACTGTATTTTGTCATCACAGGATCTTTGAAGCACCCATGTACTTCTTTAACTACATTTATATGACATGAATACTCATTCTGCAATTGCATTTAAAAATAAAATGTCTATTAGAATTCCAATGAGTGGCACACACAAATAGAAGACATACGTAGTGCTTATATGGAAAGCAACTACTGTGCTTGGTACAAAGCTATGTGAAAGCTAGATGAAATCAATACTATTATACTCTGTGATTCAGCTGTCCATTTGTTTAGGTACAAAATAGTTATTGGGCTCTTATAATGAAAGAGAAGCTTTTTCTCCTTAGGTTGTAAATGAGCTTTTATATCCATATTATTTTTTAAAGAAACATTGTAACTCTTAGAAAAACTGCTATTTTAATGAACTATGTGAATCTAGCTTCCAAAAATGCAAGAGAAAGGCGGACTAAAGCCAAGAGCTATAATTAACTGCATGCTTATTTGCTAAAATAAATGTGCAATTCTCACTTCTTTCCCTGAATGGAGTCACTGGGACTACTATCATTAGACTGCCATTACAGTCCTATCATTATAGAAATAATAAGAAACAAGCTCTGGAATCTGTTTTTCTCTTCAATTTAGGGATAATTTGGTGGTAGAAGCAGAAGCAGAAGCTATTTTTAGATGTACTCCATAACTCGTCCATAGCGATACCTGCATACATTTGTAAATAAACATGATATCTGGTCATTCTGAAGAGTGGCTTAAGGTAAAAATAATAATTTGTAAGTCATTAACACACTTTATCAGAGTGTATAACTTAATTCTGATTGCAAATTCAATTATGATGCAATAGAAATGAGTTCACTGTTTCTGTTTTTATTATTTACTCATTTTTTCTGTAATTCTGAACACTGGATATTTTGAGCATTTCTTACAAATTAATGATTTCTCCACAGTGCACCCATTCTGCATCCTGCTGGCTCTTCAGCCTCCTTTGCTTTGCCTGCTACTGATTCTACAAGCTTTGTCTTACATCCTATGAATATGCCCCTAAGTGTTGTATAATGCTAAACCCCATCACCAGCCAGACTTTTCTGCTGTATGCCTGTTCCTGGGTGACCAGAGTCATAGCAAAATGTGTAAATCTTTCATCATATGCTCTCCACTTTGCTGAGCTTTCCAGTGGATCAAGGGTCTCGAATGGATCAAGATAGAACCTGTCATACGGAAATAAATATATACATGTTTTTTACACTAAATCCAAAATATTCTAAAATAAACTTACATTTTGTTGGCTCACTTTCTCTTCCTTTATCCCTAATTACTTTACATGTTTCAAAGAAAAAAAGGAAGAAGAAGAACCATCTATTACAAATGTTACTCATTAAAGATTGGATTGGCAGCTGGGGAGTGTCTTCGTGATCTTAAAAAGAGGATCTCTAAGACACAGTGGGGGAAAAGCTAGACTGAGGCGACTTTTAGAGCAGGAGATCAGAAAGTGGAGATAACAAAAACATTGCATAATTTGAGTAATTTTACTATGAAAAAGGATATCAGATTAAGAAGTCAACTGCTAAAAATCTAGATTCAAAAGGGTTTTCTTTTCCTTCAGAATATAAATCTTTCAGCTATTATTGTACTTATTGAAATGAGAAATCAGAAAGGGGAAAACAGATCATAGTGTAAAGAGGTATGTTAATTGCAGAGGGAATATAATTTAGTGAGTTTGTGAAGGGATTAGATTTAGGACTGAGAAGATGCCATTGTAAGAAGAAAGACTGTAGATATGAATTTAGGGAAAACATTTAGAACATTTTGTGAAGGAAGATGAAGACAAGGAGGGGATAAATGAGGGGATGCACATGGGCAGCGGCCTGTGAATAAATGGTAGATGGGTAGATTGGGGGCTGCACTGAGAATGACATGTTAAGGGAGTAGAGCTACTAAAGGGACGTAGAAGGTGATCAGGAAGCAAACAATGAGATTGTAGAGGTGACCTCACTTTAGAAATGCTTAGGTCAAGGGAAACTGTGGCTAAAGGGAGGGTAGATCCTTAAAGATGGGTAACTCAGGAAATTTAGGGGTGAAGCTGATGATGGGCTGTGCCAAAAGGATGCTAAGAAGTGTAAAGGAGACAAAGACAGTGATCTAGTCTTGATAATCATCCACTGATAAAGGAGAATGACCTCATTGATAACTTCAAAGAATTAGATGGATTTAGGGAAAAGGCAGGAAGATGCCATCCAGAACAAGAATGGCAATTGCCCTACTTGTCGACTTATATTTGGGATGTAGGTATAAAGGTAATATTTTCTTGAAACCGCCATAAACAACAACTACAACAACACTATAGCAATGGGAAAGCAAATGTTCAGAGATGAGGCTACAGTTGTTATATATTGTTTTGATCATGAATTACAAATTGGTATATTGGGGGATCATGAGAGGTTAGAGATTGAGTCAAATAATGAACTGTAAAGAGCCATAGGTAAAAAGAGTCTGGATAAACATAGAAACCAGGAGGATTTCTCTTCTTGGGGAGCTTGAGATGATCATAAATGCATTTTGTGAGAGCACTAGCTAGTCCAGAAAGTGTTTGGAGGATTGTGGTTAATTGATGATAAATATAACCTACTTGTCTTTTTCCAGTTTATAGGGATTGTGTTGGCAATGATGAGGTTGGAGTGGCATTTGCTTCTATTTTTTGCTCACCTCTTTCCCAAATGGCAAGATACTATCAGACCCCTAACGCTTAAATGAGGAAAGAGGAGATTTAGATAGTAGTATGTTTATTCATTGACACTATTATAACCTGGCTTCTTCATGTTCTTTGAGTTAAGATTTTTAATAGAATGCTTTATTTGATTCTTTGGAGACACTATGACCATCCCGCAGTTACCCTTCTTCAATTCCCTTGACCTGAGTTAATGCACTTTCTTGAATCACTGGTTCATCCTTACTTTATAAGTACACATCTAGATTCTTCTCCAGCAAAACTTATTTGTCCCTCTCCACAGTCTTTTTGTTTACAATTTGATGTATTTGAATGTTAGCCCCCCTTCTTTCATGGTCCACACACATTTTTTGCTCAATACATTCTATGAGCACTGGGGTGTCTGGGTTAAGCATCTGACTCTCGATTTTACCTCAGGTCATGATCTCACAGTTTTGAGATCATGTCCAGGATCAGGCTCAGTGGAGAGTGTGGAGCCCACTTGGGATTCTCTCTCTCTCTCTCTCTGCCCCTCCCTGATCCCTGTTCTGTCTTCTCTCTCAAAGTAAATAAACGTAAAAAAAAATTCTAGGGGCACCTGGGTGGCTCAGCCGATTAAGCATCCTACTTTTGATTTTGGGTCAGGTAATAATCTCACAGTTCATGAGATCAAGCCCTGCATCAGGCTCTGTGCTAACAGCACAAAGCCTGCTTGGGATTCTCTCTCTATCTCTTCCTCTCTCTGCCCTTCTCCACTGGCACGCATTTTCTCTCTCTCTCTCTCTCATTCTCTCAAAATAAATAAATAAACTTTAAAAATAAATAAATAAGTAAATTCTAGTAGCACAATTTAATCTTAACATAGCAGCCACTTCATTGCCAAAGCAGATACTTCAGTGAAGTAACAGCTCTACTTCATTGTCAAAGCAGATAGTTTAATTCTTATTCTCTACATTTCCAAGACAGGAACAACATGTCAGTTTACCTTAAGTAAACTCCTTTGAATATCACTGAATTTCCCACTTGAAGTACCCTCACTGGGCTTAAGGTGGGAAGCTGGAACTTCATCTCACATACACATACTTTCTTCTTGGGAACCATGGCATTTATAGTACAAGAACAACTTTCTACAAAGAAATTCTCTCCATACATACTTATCTTCCAATAACCCAACCCTTTTATATACTCAGTGTTGCTAGTGGATCCTAGAGTTATATAACACATTTAAAACATAACAAAAGCAAGCAAAAACACTTATGAACTCTGCATATATTCAGTGCCCATATTTTCTAATGTGAGATCAATTGTATCTCCATGTATTGTTTAATTTTAAGTTACCCTAATTCTTTCCTGTTTCATTCTTAAAGTAAGAATTAGTAACAATAACACTTTAAGGGAATTATAAATTTTTAAAAAATTTAAACATTTTTCTAATTCTAAAAAAAGTAATTTGTCAATTTTGGGGTAAGATAAGAATAGCATAGGGTGGCTTAGTCGTTTAAGTGTCTGACTTCAGCTTAGGTCATGGTCCCACAGTTCACGGGTTCAAGCCCTGTATTGGGCTCTGTGCTGACAGCATGGGAGTCTGGAGCCTGCTTCAGATTCTGTGTCTTCCTCCCTCTCTGTCCCTCCTCTACTTATGCTCTCTCTCTGTTCTGTTTCTCTCTCTCCCTCTCTCCCTCTCTCTCTCTCTCTCTCTCTCTCTCTCCCTCTGTTCTCTCTCTCTCTCTCTCTCAAAAATAAATCAACATTAAAAATGAAAAGAATAACATATATAAGAGGTGCAAAAATGAAACCAAAACCATGATTGGTTGCATCAGAATTAAGAAGGCTAGATTTAGAGGTTGTAGATCTCAGAATTTTTTGTTCATTTTCTTCTTCAGAGGCATGGGCCCTCTTCTGAATATTGGATTCACAAAAATAACTTTCCTGCTTGCTCAAGTTCTAACTCCTTCCCATCCTGTGTATCAATTTTAATATTTTCTAAACCAGCTACCTTTGAAGAAACTTGGAGATATTTTCTTTTACTCCAAATTATCAGGATTGAAAAAATTTTTAACTTGTTTCTAATTTTTCATGTATTCATATAGAACACTAATTTTATATTTGTGACAATTTTTCTTAATTTTATTTCTAAATATGTTATGATTTAATTTAAATTATAGCCATTTGTGTCTTTTTTTAAATTCTTACCCTTTACTTTCATTGAGTATTTTAGTTTCCTTTATTTGCATTTTAGAAAGCAAAATTTAGGGTAATACAGATAACATCCTTACCTTTTAGATATTTCTTATCTCATATATTTTTGAAAAGATACCTTTTAATCTCTTTACTGCTTATTTTAATGTTACAGTAAACATAATTACCTTATCTAAAAATTATTTTTAAGAATTATAGAACCTGGCTTAAATCCTTGTGCATATAAGCCCTCAAAGACTCCACTATACCTAATACCAAGGGAAAATGTAGACCCCTCATTTTCTGATAAAGTGATAATAAACATATAGAAAAATGCACACTCAGGAACAAATAAATATTCAATTGTTATGTAATTTATCTGAAAGCAATGATAGTATCTATGTTTTATCCAGACTTATCTGAAGAATAAATTTATGGAGCTTAGAGAAAGCTTCATGGAACAGGGTATTATCTTGAGACTATGCACCATACAATATTTGAAATTACTAATTTATACAAAATTATAAGTTGTTTTAAAATTTTGAGAAATGCCCTTTATAACAAACATTTCTTTAAGTTTACAGTTGCAACTTAAAAAATCTGAATCTTGGAGCTCCTGGGTGGCTCTGTGTCTGACTTTGGTTAAGGCCATGATTTCATGGTTTTTGGGTTCAAGCCCTACATCAGGATCTGTGTTGACAGCTCAGAGCCTGGAGCCTGTTTTTGGATTCTGCATCTCCCTTTCTCTCTGCCCTCCCCTGCTTATGCTCTGTCTCTCAAAAATAAACATTAAAAGTGTTTATTTTAAAAATATGAATCTTGCTCTAAATACATATGGTCTGTGAACATTTTTTTTTAAATCTAACTTTAGCTCAATTCAATTTCATTAGGAGTGACTATAATGTAATAATATCCATTCAGAAATATTTTTTTAAGTTTATTTATTATTTATTTTGAGAGAGAGAGAGACCATGAGTGGGGATTGAGGGGACTGAGAGAGAGGGAGAAAGAGAATACTAAGCAAGTTCCATGCTCAGCACAGAGCCAGATGTGGGACTCCATCCCATGACCATGATATCATGACTTGAGATAACTGACTGAGCCACCGAGTCATCTCAGAAATATTTTTTGATAAATAAGAGGTTTTGTGATAGATTATACTCCTTCTTGTTGATCAGGATCTAACAGAAAATGTACTAGGAAGTCAAAAGAGCCATCAAATTGTAGTGTCTGCTTAGATGTATTGATGATCCTCATCTTTGCTGTCTTAGATTTGTCTTTGATTTCCACAATGCCTGGGTCCATGCTTTCACCAATGGATGATCTTTGAACAGGATCTTAGACTCCACCGCTCTCTACCACTCACTTCATTATACCCTTTTGATAACAATCCAACCATGGATGCACTCAACTATCCTATTTCTTCATGCTTGTATCCAAAGAGACAGAGAGATTATTTTTTTTAATTTGAGAGAGAGAGGGGGAGGGAGAGAGAGAGAGAGAGAGAGACAGAGAGGGAGAGAGAGAGAGAGGGAGACAGAGAGGGAGAGAGAGAGAGAGAGGGAGGGAGGGAGAGAGGGAGGGAGAGAGAGAGCAAGCATGATCAGGAAAGGGGAAAAGAGAGGAGAGAGAGAATCTTAAGCAGGGCCCACACCTAGCAAGGATCCCGATCCCAGGACTCTAGGATCACGACCTCAGCCAAAATCAAGAGTTGGAGGCTCAACTGACTAAGCCACCCAGGAACCCACCCCAGAAGAATACTAGGTTACTTAAAATGGGATTTTTTGATGATTAGTCTGGTGCAGATGCAGAATAGCACTATGAAGTGGCAATATGAAAGGTGAAGATTTATCATACTCCAAGTCCTAGAAGTAGGGGTGCATGGCACACCACAGAGGCAGTAAAATGTGAGAAGTACCAGGGCAGTGGGCTCAACCAAGCAGATGGGGAGCTGAGAGAGAGAGGACTCATGATGGTCAGGGTGGAGTACTTAAGCAAACGGCCTGAGGGGATTTTACTTATAAGTTTGAATGTCATTAACTCAGGACAGACAAGAAAGGGAATTTGTATCAGGGAACAGCCAGCTTTATCACACTGGTGCACCTGGTCACCTACGCAGGATGATTAAAGCCTGTTTGTGGGAATGTTGAGGCATTAGGAAACTATAAAGTTTAAAAAGATTTTTAATATGAGGGTGCAAATTTCTACAGAAATTCACAGCATGATGATTTGACTCAGCTTCAGATCCATAATCAAAATTTCTAAATTTGGCAAATTAGTGAGTTCCCTGGTCAAGTTACTCTGTTACTCTCCACAATAGTCATTTTATTCTTTTTACTCTTCAAATATATCTCTCACTCTTATTTACCTTTTTATCCTTATATCATTTAATTTTTTTAAAAAAAATGTTTATTTATTTTGAGGGAGAGAGACATAGAGCGTGAGCAGGGGAGGGGCAGAGATACGGAGACACAGAATCTGAAACAGGCTCCTGGCTCTGAGCTGTCAGCACAGAGCCTAACGTGGGGGCTCAAACTCATGAACCATGAGATCATAACCTCAGCTGAAGTCCGATGCTTAATTGAGCCACCCAGGCACCCCTCCTTCTATCATTTTAAAGTAAAAGAATCATCCTCTTTCTAACAGTAATCATTTCACTATCATTTAATATACATATTATGTAATTTTTTGTTTGTTTTTCCTCTATTTCTCAAAATGGCCAGTCACACTGATTTTAAACCATATTCTTATTTAAGCAAAGCAACTTTATTCCACTAGTTATTTCCGTCTAGCTACATACTTGTCTCTCTTAGCCATGCTACACACACTCACACACACACACACACACACACACACACACACACAAACCTTATCAATATTACAACTTTATTTTCTTATTTTCACTCACATTTTTATCCACTATGACATCTGGTCCATCAATTTAGTGAATATGATTTTTCTAAAGTCACTAATTACCCAAACTTGTCTTTAGGAATAAAGAACTACTATCTCCATAGTAATTGGTAAAATAACAAAGTACTTCTGTCCCGAGACACACCCCCTTCCAATCTTTCCCCCTTCTTGCCATTGGCATCAGCTTCACCTTATGTAGACGTTTGCTAAACTCTCCAAGAACCTGCAACTAAAAGATTGCTTGTCATAATGAGGTACCTAGGGCCCTGCTCTAGCCTTACAACTACTATCTGATCAGTCCTCCATATTACATAGTTGTTCATTGTTTGGAGTACATTTTCTGTCAATTTCCTTTCTTTCATAAATGCAACATATACATTTTTTAATACATAAGTTTTCTTGTATTTGCAGTCACATAGCTCTCCTGGTATCCTCTTGACGATGTCTTTTTCCTTGAAAAAGACTCAGTATGTTCTTGATATTCCACTTTATGTTCTTATTTTCTTTTTACCTTGAGAGTTCAACTCTACTTTTTATACTTTATATGCAACTTTAGACCTTCTCTTCTTTTAACTTTCTGGCTTCCTAGGCAATTTTATATATGTATATCTCTAGCTCACTGGTCATGTATAAATGGTAACTCACAAATTTATATCCTCAGCCCAGCAATTTCATTTAATCTTCAGTCTTGTATATTCAATTGTTTCATTAAAATGTTTACTTGGTTGCCTCAAAAAGAACTCATACCAACTTGTCCGAAACAGAACTCATCATTTCTTCTCACTCAAATCTGTTCTAATTAATGAATTATCCTTCAATTCATTCAATAAATGACCATTGATTTCTTTCTTGATATCTTTTTCCTTCTACCCATATCTTCAATATTTTTAATACCTATCATTTTTACCTAAATCTAAAAAGCCTATATTTTGCTCCTAGACTATTTCTATAGTTTTACAGGAGGTCTACTTATTCCACTTTCCACTGCTTGCCACACAACAAACATTAAACTCCAAAATCAGTAAAATCTTCCCAGGTCAACATTCCAAAGGCCCTCTGTTGCTCTTGATTTAAGGACAACAGCATGCTATACGAACTCTTATATATTTGGCCCAACCTTTTTCACTAGCCTTCAGTTACTCCTTTCTCACCTTCATGGCCATCACTATAGGCATACTTACCTCTTGTAGCTCCATGTTCCCTTACGCTAATGGGTCATTACAAGTTATTCTCACTCCTGGCAATGGTCTTTCAAACAATCTTTCTAAACTCCAGTTAAGCGATTTGTTTAGCTAATTACCATCTATCTTTCAGGCCTCAGCTCAATTATCTGTGAATTCTCAAAGTTCATTACATTAGCGTAATTTCTTAACACCATGTAATGCCCCTACATCACAATTATCGTTATAATTTTATAATAATTTAGGTTCTTCTATGCATGGAGATAGAGATCCAATAACTAAATTCACACTATATAATAGTAATGAGTACACATACTAGCTGTATGTGTAAAATGCTAAAATACTAAATGTATTTTGGTACTGTAAAATACTGTAAGATACTAAAAATGGTAAGGGATGGATGGCATCCTGTAACTAAACCCATTAATAATTTTGCAGACAAATATATAAGTATTCATTCCAAGTTGGACCAGTGAAAGATATATATTCCTACAATCTTGCTATCAGCTTTGATAAGATTTTGTCAACAAACAAATTTTAGAGCTAAAATAACGAATAAATAAATAAGAAAGAAAGGGAAGAAGAAAAGAGAGAAGGAAGGAAGGTATTTGAGAGATTTTAGCTTTCTTGAGATTGAGATATATGCATTCCAACTTTTACATCTATATATTGAAATTTATCATTTCACTGAAATAATATGAAAAAGAAGGAAACTGAAAGATGCATTTAAAAATTATTTACAACCCAATTTTGAGGTCAATTTATATGTGCAGTTGATTTCCATTGTTACTTTCAATTTAATCCAATAATATCCCTTTGCTATAACATAACCAAGGTAATAAAATGGAAAATTATGTATGATATATGCATTCTCTCTCACCATTTATAACATCTCTGAAACCATTTTGATATGGTATATTTTATATTTAATGTTCTTATCACTAGAAAGTCTTAGAATATTTTAATGGAGTTAGATTTAATTTACTTCATCCTCTTCTTTTCCTGTCCATGAGAAATAATATTTTTTTATTATTTTGATTAATTATTTCCCTAGTTTATTAACACTTTGAAATAGGTAAATTCATGGAAACTGGTTAAAGAGTTCAATGTTTCTATTGAGGTGTAATCTTTCACAGTACAATAATAAGGCCATTTTTATAGAAGTGTGAAGTAGTCAAGCATTGTTTTAAGTAAAAACATCATTCTAGAAGGCATGCTAGGTGATGACAGCCTGTTTCAGATCATGTTAATTTTTTAAACATCCTTACAGAATTGTTTTCGCTTACGAATTTATTACAAAGCACAATGACTTACAGAAAAAAGACCGTTATAGTCATTGTGTGGTAAAGAAATGCTACTTAATAAATATGTAATGAAAATAATTAAGTTTAATTAAAGGAAAACAAAGTTTTTAAAAGGTTTTGAATTGACTTGAGAAACAGGAATTTGTGATTATTTATTTAGTAGAGTTTACGTGTGTGTGTGTGTGTGTGTGTGTGTGTGTCCGTCCTTCATCTCCATATTGGCTCATATGAGAAATTGCAAGACATAACTAGAAGAGCCAAAACTATCAATCAAAAAGGAAGAAAAGAAATAAACTGATCTTATATTAAAAATTTGACTATTACTTAAAGCAAACATTTATATGGACTAAATATTTGAATTGTGACCCCCTCATCTGACTCAAAACCCATGCTATTGATCTATATATATTAGCTTATATCTGCAAGTACAAGAAATGATAGAACGATATTTAATGGATCAACAGTTTTCAAAAGGAGATAATGGAAACTCAAAGTCATTAACAATTGCAATAAAGAAAAAAAAATTTTTAATTACAATATTTAATTCAAGAAAGTCCGTGGTAGGACTTAGAGATTATGAACAACAATAAGTTCAATAACTTTGGGTAGAGAAAAAATTTGTGATCACAAAATTTGCTTGGATTAAAAAGGATGGCTGCTTAATTTTTCCAAGCAACGAGGGGCATATTAAGCATAGAAGTTACTGCAGAATATTGCATTAAAGAGAGAATTCTTCCAAAAATAAAAGTAAAAGGTAAATTAATGAGTGTTATAAAAAATCAAGACAATTGTGAAGCTTAACATAAGGTTTCTAGAAGAAGAAAAGAGCAAATAAAGGAAAATTTTTGAAGAAAGAGTATTACATACTTTTCACTGGAGTTAAAAACGGAGGCTCATCAACTATGAGAAAAATTAACAAAATGAAAGGGAAAAGGACCATTCTAAAAATGTGTGATTATCTTTAAACTATTTTGAGCATGGAGTATACATTGATCCCATCATTGTCTGATAAATAGGGAGCTTAAGAAACATATTTGAGGGCATTCGGCAGTCTTTAGAAAGTACCAGAAATAAAAATAAAGACTAATGGTTACACTGACTTACACACAGGAAAATTATATAATAATGATAATAAATCTCTCTTTTATAGAATATTTCTTTACTAAGTGCACACTGTCATTACAAAAATTATTTGTTCTCTTATCATTATAGTAGGAGAAAGTCATTACTTCCACCACTATTACCAATTGAAAGGAAAGGTCAAGTGAACTGTTGAAAGATTGGCAGTGGGACTGAAAATAAAAGCAAGAGCTTTTAAAATTAAATTTCAGTCACTGTACTTAAAGTGAAAAATAAATCTGAATATGGAAAACTGGATTTTTTTCTGAAGTGACTCATCAAAGAGACAGAAAATGTTCTAGTCAATAATTTAAGTATATCCAAAGGTATTTTTTCAAAAGAATTATCTGAAACAATAAAATAAATGTTTTAAAAAGTTTGAATATTGTAAAATAGTCATAGTGGTATAATCTCAAAACTTTTCAGTTGAATTACATACTGTCTCATTCTGGCTTCATATAAACTGGCCAGCAATCCTAGTATTGACTCAGCTTCATCTTCACTATGGTTAGATCTCTCTGTGACAATTAAGGAATCATCACAGAGTTAGTTCATTTGATCTGCAACTACTATAACTCTAACAAAAGTGATGTTTATATTACAGGGTAAAAACTGCCTCATTTCTAATTTTTACACTATAAATTTTTTTTAATGCTTTTTTATTTATTTCTAGGAGAGAGAGAGAGACAGCGTGAGCAGGGGAGGATCAGAGAGAGAGGGAGTCACAGACTGAAACAGGCTCCAGGCTCTGAGCTGGCAGTCAGCACAGAGCCCGACGCGGGGCTCGAACCCACGAACCGCGAGATCATGACCTAAGCGAAAGTCGGACGCATAACCGACTAAGCCACCCAGGTGCCCCTAATTTTTACACTATAAATATTTCTATTTATTTCTGTGTAATGACGAAAATAATACAAAATTTTAATTAAAAACACTATCAATGGAGGCAGACCTCTGTTTATGCTCAGATGTGATTATAAATACATAGCATGAGAATTTCTTAAGCATTATTGCTTTATGCATATCATATAAGATTCCACCATGCATACAAGCTGGCATTTACTTAAACAACAACAAAAAACTTTCATCATTTTCAAAATCACTTATCTTACTTTATTATTATTTAGGATAGTTTCTAAATATCAAATGAAAAATTACACGAATTAATAATAATTATTAAATTGTAAAGATTTTCCTATCATAGTGCAGTATCTGAGCATGGGTATGATCTGACTGTTAGAAATTTAGAGAAAAAAAAAAAAACTTTAAAAAAAAAAAAAGGGGCACCTGGGTGGCTTAGTCGGTTAAGCGTCTGACTTTCGCTTGGGTCATGATCTCGCGGTTTGTGGGTACGAGCCCCGCGTTGGGCTCTGTGCTGACTGCCAGCTCAGAGCTTGGAGCCTGTTTCAGTCTGTGACTCCCTCTCTCTCTGACCCTCCCCTGCTCACGCTGTCTCTCTCTCTCCTAGAAATAAATAAAACATTAAAAAAGTTTTTAAAAAAAAAAAACTTTAAAAAAAAAAAAAAAAGAAATTTAGAGAACAGCCAGGAAGACAACGTGAGCTGTCAGATACGGATTTGCTGAGGGCGGTGGAATAGGCATAATAAATGATTAAAAGAATACCATGTTGAATGCCTAATTTTAATGTAAAATAGATATATACCTACATATTTGGCTCTAACTTTTCAAGACGTTAAGTTTAAACGCTGACAAACAACCTGACAAGAGAAAGCTATCAACAGGGATGCTTCTATAGGGAAAACAAAGCAAGATTTAGTCTTCTTCCATAAAAGACTAACTAGCCAAAAATATTGGGAAAATGACTAAAAAACTTTGAGAGAAAATATAATAGTTCTATAATTTTATTATCACAAAAGTTCTTATGTGTCCAAACCATAATAACACTGAGATGCTTAAAGAATCCAAAGGTATTGTAGGTACATGTCCACGCCAAATGTTGACTGTTATAAGGAAGTGTTAAATCACTATATTGTGCACCTGAAATTAATATTACACTGTATGTTAACTAACTGTAAATTAAATAAAAACTTTTTAAAAATTACTAAAACCAGAGGATGAATCCTAATAGACACGATAGAAATAAGATATCGCTACATGAAAATGATACTAAAGAGCACTGAATCTACAGGTAGGCAAAATAAGACTCAATCTTCTTTGAATATCATTTCAAAGCAAATATTAATGATGAAAATAATTCCTGAAAACATTTTTTTAATGTAATGTGCTTTATTTTTCAAATGTATAGTATTGGATGTTAATGTATATTAATATGATATTTATATTGTTAATAAAACTGATGGAAGAGAAAATGTGTAAAAAAATGTTAGGAGCAAAAATAACCTAATCTTCTTATCTTCACATAGAAAATATGTGTGTATTTTATCAATGATAAGTTTGAAACTTCCAAATAAAATATAAATAATTTTTAAATAAAATATAAAATTATAATAGAAAACAAAGAAATCAAAGATATATCAAGTAGAAATTTTAAAAGAAAAATAGTTTGTATGGAAAAAAGCAGGAGGCAAAGTTTTCAGTCTTGACAATTCTAGGAAAAAATGAATTAGCATTAGAATAAAATTATACAAAATTCACTATGAAGAAGAAATAACTTTTTGTAGATTAAGAAATGAAAATCTGAGCAGGCAACAAGTCCAACAAGTTGGACAACTTAGAAGAAATGGACAAATTCCTAAACACACACTCACTACCAACATTTATCCGGAAGAGAGAGAAAATCTGAACTGGGGCTCAACTTTATTTTATCATTAAGTGTTTGGGGGACGGCACAGAAGTGGCATTTGCCTTAGACAATGATTTCTGATAACAAACTTCTTTGATATGTAAGAATTTCCCAGAACATAGATTTGCAGAAGACTCATGGATAACCTTTATCAACAGTGACTGAGGTAGGGGATTTAGATTCTTATCCTATGGGGAAGGGAGGTATCTTTAACATACCAGACAAAGTTTTTAGCATAAAAAGGGTGAAGTTACTTCTTTGTGGGCAGAGGTCAATAGTTTGTTTAAGGTGGAAGTATCAAGAAAAACATGTCTTTCAGGGAACACCTTTGCTCCCATAATCACAAAAGAAGAAGTTCCTCAACAGGTTCCTTCCCAGGGATCTATCAGCATATTCAAGGCCAGAATAAGTCACTCACAAGATGCTCCAAGCAGGAGCAATTGGGTGGGGGTGGATATCTGTCCTTAACTCTAAATTAGGCTCTTTGTCTCAGGGCCAGACTCAATTGTAACTCTGTGTTCTTAGCCCTCTTTATTATGTAAGTCTTGAATCTGTAAGGCCCATAGGAAGAGCCCTTTGACAATCATCCACAATGCTTTCATCTGAAGTCTCTTTTGGAAAGGCAGGAATATGCTTTTCCTTATGAGCAATCTGTGTGGGGAATATTAGTCTGATCTGGAATACTGTGAGGCCTGGTCAATATCAGCAGCCTCACTTCCAACTTGAGCCAGTAGTAGCAGCCAGAGATACCAGTTTTTGTTTCTTATGGCAGGAGCTGTGCAAACACTACCATTTCCTCGTTGTGACTGTCATTCAGGGAGGGCAATGCAGCTCCCAGCACTTATAGATAAAAATGTGCTAATAGCAGGGAACTTTAATACTCCACTTATAGCAATGGATAGATCAACCACACAGAAAATCACTAAAGAAACAATATACTTGAATGACACATTGGACCAGATGGATCTGACAGATACATTCAGAATTCTACATCCTGAGGCCAGGGAATTCACTTTCATCTCAAGTGTGCATGGCACATTCTCCAAGATAGATCACATACTGGGATATAAAGCAGCCCTCAATAAACATAAAAGAATTGAGACCATACCATGCACACTTTCAGATCATAATGCTTTGAAACTTGAAATCAATCACAGGAAGAAGTCTGGAAAACTTCCAAAAACATGCAGGTTAAAGAACACCCTACTAAAGAATGAATGGGCCAATCAGGCAATTAGAAAATAAATTTAAAAATATATGGAAACAAATGAAAATGAAAATACAACAATCGAAACTCTATGGGATGCAGCAAAGGCAGTCCTAAGAGGAAAGTACATTGCACTCCAGGCCTATTTCAAGAAATTAGAAAAAGCGCAAGTGCAAAATCTAACAGCACACCTAAAGGAACTAGAGGCAGAGCAACAAGACCACACCAAACCCAGTAGAAGAAGAGAAATAGTAAAAATCAGGGCAGAAGTAAACATTATAGAATTAAAAAAAAAAACAGTTAAAAAGATACATGAAACCAAAAGTTGTTTTTTTTTTTTTTTAAATAAACAAAATTGACAAACCTCTAGCCAGGCTTCTCAAAAAGAAAAGAGAGAGTACACAAATAGACAAAACTATGAATGAAAATGGATGTATTACAACCAACTCCTCAGAAATACAAACAATTATCAGGGAATCCTGTGAAAAATTATATGTCAGCAAATTGGACAACTTAGAAGAAATGAACAAATTCCTAAACACATACCCACACCAAATTTCACACAAGAAGAGACAGAATGTCTGAACAGACCCATAACGAGTGAAGAAATCTAATCACTTATCAAAAATCTCTCAACAAATAAGAGCCCTGGGCGAGATGGTTTCCCTGGGAAATTCAACCAGACATTTAAATCAGAGTTAATACCCATTCTTTCAAGTTACTCGAAAAAATAGAAATGGAAGGAAAACTTCTGGACTCATTCTATGAAGCCAGCATCACTTTGATTCCAAAGCCAAAGACCCAGCAAAAAAAGGGAACTACAGGCCAATATTCTTGATGAATACAGATGCAAAAACCCTCAACAAGATACTTGCAAATCAAATGCAATAGCACATAAAAAGAATTATCCACCATGATCAAGTGGGATTTATTCTTGAATCACAGGGCAGGTTCAATATTTGCAAATCAATCAATGTGATACATCACATTAACAAAAGAAAAGATAAAAACCATATGATCCTGTTGATAGATGCAGAAAAAGTATTTGACAAAATACAGCATCCCTTCTTAATAAAGACACTTGAGAAAGTGGGGATAGAAGGAACTTACTCAAACATAATAAAAGCCATCTGTGAGAAGCCCTCAGCTAACATCATCCTCAATGGGAAAAAACTGAGAGCTTTCCCCCTGAGATCAGGAACACGACAGGAATTTCCACTCTTACCATTGTTGTTTAACATAGTGCTAGAAGCCCTAGAACGAGCAATCAGACAACAAAAGGAAATAAAAGGCATCAGAATTGACAAAGAAGAAGTCAAACTTTCACTTTTATCAGATGACACGATACTTTACATAGAACACCCGACAGACTCCATCAGAAGCCTACTAGACTGATCCATGAATTCAGCAAAATTGCAGGATACAAATCAATGTACAGAAATCGGTTGCATTTGTATACACCAACAATGAAGCAACAGAAAGAGAAATCAAGAAACTGATCCCATTCACAATTGCACAAAAAAATCCATAAAGTACCTAGGAATAAACCTAATCAAAGATATAAGAGATCTGTATGATGAAAACTATAGAAAACTTATGAAGGAAATTGAAGAAGACACAAAGAATTGGAAAAACATTTCATGTTTATGGCCTGGAAAAATAAATATTGTTAAAATGTCATTACTACCTAAATCAATCTACACATTCAATGAAATCACAATCAAAATTCTACCAGCATTCTTCTCAAAACTAAAACAAACTATACTAAAATTTGTATGGAACCACAAAAGACCCCCAGTAGTCAAAGTAATATTGAAGAAGAAAACCAAAACGGGAGGCATCACCATCCCAGACTTTAGCCTCTACTACAAAGCTGCCATCATCAAGACAATATGGTATTGGCACAAAAACAGACACAAGGACCAATGGAATAGAATTGAGAACTCAGAATTGGACCCACAAATGTACAGCAACTAATCTTTGACAAAGCAGGAAAGAATATCCAATGGGAAAAAGACAGCCTTTTTAACAGATGGTGTTGGGAGAACTGGACAGCAACATGCAGAAGAATGAAACTAGATCATTTTCTCACACCATGCACAAAAATAAACTCAAAATGGATCAAGGACCTGAACGTGAGACAGGAAACTATCAACACCCTAGAGGAGAAAGCAGGAAACAACCTCCTTGACCTCCACCGCAGCAACTTCTTACTTGACACATCCCCAAAAGCAAGGGAATCAAGAGCAAAAATAAACTATTGGGATCTCATCAAGATTAAAAGCTTCTGCACAGCAAAGGAAACAACCCACAAAACTAATAGGCAACCAACGGAATGGGAAAAGATAGTTGCAAATGACATATCAGATAAAGGGTTAATATCCAGAATCTATAAGGAACTCACCAAACTCCACACCCAAAAACAAACAACCCAGTGAAGAAATGGGCAGAAGATATGAACAGACACTTCTCCAAAGAGGACATCCAGATGGCCAACAGATACATGAAACGATGCTCAGCATCCTCCTCATCAGGGAAATACAAATCAAAACCACACTGAGATACCACCTCACGCCAGTCAGAGTGGCTAAAATGAGCGAATCAGAGGACTCTAGATGCTGGCGAGGATGTGGATGTTGAGAAACAGGCACCCTCCTTCACTGTTGATGGGAATGTAAACTGGTACAGAATAACAAAGAATAGCAAAACAAAAACTAAAATTTATAGAAGAACATTCTCTTGAATTGAAGGAAATCTTATGCACATGTCAAAAGTGTTCAATATATTAATATCAAAATTAGTGAAAAAATATCACTGCCAAGATAATTTGGGATAGAAAAAGATGGAGCCACTACAATAATGAATCAATGTAACAAGGGAGATTTTCAAAATGATGACTGGAAAACAAATCACTCTAGACATAAAATTATTTGTTTGGCCAAATTAGCAATTATGAGAGTAGTAAATAAATATACTTCTAGAAATAAAAAGACTCAGAACATTGACCACCAGACAATTTCATGGAAAGAATTCTTCAAGGATATGCACGAATTGGCACTGTGCACCGAAAGCAAGGAGAGGCTCAAGAGAGAGGCAGGGTCCTCCAGGTTGGGAGGTGGCAGGTTTAATAAGCAAGAGAACTTACCAGTGTGGCTTGCCTTGGGTGTCTACAAGATGAATAGATCTCTGTTTTTGCCCACCAGGATCTTAAAAGTTTACAGAGGCCTTAAGGATTCAGTCATGTGTGTACAGTCCAGATCTTCACAATAACACATCAGTGTGAAGGCTGTATCCTTAGGTTAGCTTCTATTTTGGGAAAGGCAAGGAGAATGCACACTCCAAGGTCAAGGGAGAGGTGAGAGGTCTGAGATTGCTTGGGTCCAGCTAGAGGGTCACTCATTGGTCACCTCCTCTTGACCTCTTCCAATGCTGCCCACTTTAGGTACTAGTAATAAGAAGCAAGAAGAAAGAGAAAACAGAGTTAACTATGCCTTAGATATTTAAAACATTATTTTTAAAATTGTTTGCAGCAATATTGAAATTTTGAGTGTATTTTTATTTATTTTTTATTAAAAATTTTTTTTTAATTTATTATTTCTAGGAGAGAGAGAGCGAGACAGCATGAGCAGGGGAGGGTCAGAGAGAGAGGGAGTCACAGACTGAAACAACAGGCTCCAGGCTCTGAGCTGGCAATCAGCACAGAGCCCGATGCGGGGCTCGAACCCACGAACGCGAGATCATGACCTAAGTGAAAGTCCTACGCTTCACCAACTAAGCCACCCAGGTGCTCCTTTGAGTGTATTTTTAAAGTATTAATTTTTAAATGTTTATTTCTTTGTGAAAGAGAGAGAGACAGAGTGCATTTCTTTTTCCATGTTTTTATTTTCAATCATTTTTTGGTAACATTTTTAAATGTTTCTCTTGGAAATATCCTAGGGTTATATCTCCCCCAAATCTGTGTGTATATGTCCCTTAACAGGAAAACTTACTCAATTTAGGCCTACCCATATGTATAATTGAATTCTTTGTTTATACATTTTTTATTTGTATCCCACATAGAATTTTGTGCATTTATTTTCATTGTGCTGAGTAACTTTATTTGTTTTTCTTTCATATTTACTTTACAGGTGTTAAAGATCCCTCACTCTTCATATCACTGAAGATAATTTCATTTGTTTCAAACTTGCGTGATATTTTGACTATAGCTAGAATTTAAAAATCAAAACCTGAAGTTCAAGAAGTGTCTTCCTGAATCCAGTTACAAAAATAAATTAACTAATAAAAATTTGTTTATTAGTATTTTTAGTTATTTTTAATATGTATATATCTTCTAATCATAATCTCACGATTTGTGAGTTCTAGCCCAAAATTGGGATCTGTGCTGATAGCTCAGATCCTGCAGCCTGCTTCACATTCTGTCTCTCACTCTCTCTGCCCCTCCCTTGCTCATACTCTGTCTCTCTCTGTTTCATAAAAATAAATTAATGTTGGAAGGAGGGGCAAGATGGCGGAGAGGTAAGGAGCTCCATACTTGCACTCGCACCCATACATCACACGGAAAAGATCTGAAGCAATTGGAAACCTTACGACACCTGAGAGATTGGGGATAAAAGGATGCAGAATCCACTGAGAAAGCCTTCTAACATGAGGGCGACTGGGGATGATAAAATCAGGCTGGTATCGGACACTCCAGGGTCGGAGGCGACCCCCTCGGCAGTGAGTGAGAGGGGAAAAAGAGAGAGTCCAAAACAGAAAAACCTCCGCTCGGGGCAAAAACCTCTGCTAGTGGCACAGAAACACCCTGTGCGCCAAATACCTGCACGCCAGGTCCCCTCGCGCCAACTGGTCCTGGAAGGGCATAGCGCACAGACTGCTTCTTTGTGCAGGCACCTGGAGTGCTGCACTTGTAGAGTAGTGGAGCCCCTGTTGCCACTGTCTTCCCGGCGGGCTTGGGCCCCAGGGCGAGGACCCTGGGCATCTGCGCTCCTGGCTGGCTGGAACTCTAGAGGGAAGGCAGAGAGCTAAAAACTGAGAAATTTGCCTGTGAGTTCCTGTTTCTGGTGACAAGCCATAGAGGAACCCGGTTTTCCTCACTCCAGCAGGCTCTGGCTCAGCGCACCCAGCAGGCAAGCCCCCTCCCATGCTCGCCAGCCCGACCCAGAGAAGGAAGCAGAGATTCTGACTCCACCCCCAGAGATCTGCAGGGGGCGTAGAATTGTCCCGAGGGGGTTGCCAGGGAAGTTGGGTCTAAGGCAATTTCAGCGGGGCACACCGACTGGGATTTGGAGATTGGGACTAGCCTGAGTTGAAGGGTGCAACCAACTTTGGCTGAGCCCCCGGTAAGGGGAGTTTACATGTCCAAAAAAGTGAGGTGCAGTGCTTGGTTCAAGAAGGGACTGGAGTACCATCACTCTCCTCCCCACAACTGCCAAGGCAGAACTACCGCCTGAGGCATTGGATCACGCTACGCCCATCCCTCCTTGAGAGTTGCGCCCCTCCTTTTTTTTTTCCCTTCTTTCTCTTTTCTCTCTTTTTTTCCCCAGAACACTGACCTGATTAACTCTGGTCACTGGCTTGCTTAAACAATCACAACGAGTCCATTCTGTACATGTAAATTCTACACCTACCGACATTTTCATCTCTTTCTCTCAGGATTAATTAGACTATATAGTTTCTCTGGATAATTCCAGCATCCTTCTCTCACCTATCCAATCATATACTCCCCTTTACCTCTTTGAAAAAAGCTTCTTATCCCTTCTGCCTGTTCATTCTACTTCCAATTTTGCCTCATCCCCGCCCTATCTTCTCTTTCTCTGTGCTATTAAACCAGCACTGCATACACATGGCTATGTAACTGCAGCTTGCTTTAAACCATTCTTTGTCCATCGGTTTTCTTTTTTCCTTTTCTTTTCTCCTTTTTGACCCTTTTATGTATTTTATACTCCCTATTATTTGCCCTCCCTCCTCTGTCTTTTCTCTTAACTTTTTCGTTTTCCCACTCACTTTGCATGTTAGTTGAATTAGCCTGTGCGTTTGTGTGCTCCTGCTCCCTGTGTGTTTGTCTGTCTGTTTTCTTTTCCAGGGCTACCTCAAGAAACAAGCTAGAGTACACAAGGTGGAGAGTACGAAATATCACTACAAATAGGAAAATAAAATAACCAAGGTCCCAACAAGAGAGACCAAGAGATACCATTCAAAAAACACTCTCTGAGAAGATAGGCCCTGGAAAGTCAAAGAGTCTTCTTGGATACAGCACCTCTCATAAATGAAGAGATCATAACAGGTCTTTAAAACCAACAAGAGCTGGAAAGCTAACTAAAATGATGAAAGGAAAGAGCTCTCCTTCAAAGAAACTCCAAGAAGAAATGACAGCTAATGAACTGCTCAAAACAGATATCAGCAGCATAACTGAACAAGATTTTAGAATAATAATGGTAAAATTAATAGCAGGGCTTGAAAAAAACATAGGGGACATCAAAGAAACTATGGCTACAGACAGAATGGAAAATAAAAATAGGCATGAAGAATTAAAAAATGCGATAAATGAGATCCATAATAAATTAGAGGCCTCCAATGCACGGATTGAAGAGGCAGAAAGGAGAATAAGTGATTTAGAAGACACCATTATAGAAAAACAAGAAGCTGACAAAAAAAGAGACAAACTGATCCAGGAACAGGAAAGAAGAATTCGAGAGCTCAGCGATACAGTCAAACGCAACAATATCTGTATCATAGAAATTCTGGAAGAGGAAGAGAGAGGGAAAGGTGCTGAAGGAATCCTGGAACAAATTATAGCAGAGAACTTCCCCGACCTGAGGAAGGAAGTCAATGTGGAAATACAAGAGGCTCAGAGGACTCCCCTCAGACGTAACTTGAATCGATCTTCTGCACGACACATCATCGTAAAAATGGCAAAATATAAGGACAAAGAGAGAATTTTGAAAGCAGTCAGGGAGAAAAGGGCCCTCACATATAAAGGGAAACCTATCAGAGTGGTGACAGACCTATCTACTGAAACGTGGCAGGCCAGAAAGGAATGGCAAGAGATCTTCAATGTGATGAACAGTAAAAATATGCAGCCAAGAATCCTCTATCCAGCAAGCCTGTCATTCAAAATAGAAGGAGAGATTAAAAACCTTTCCAAACAAACAGAAATTGAAAGAATTTGTCACCACGAAGCCAGCCCTACAAGAAATCCTGAGGGGGATGCTCTGAAGGAAAGGTTGCACGGAACAAAGATTCCAGAGACACCACCACAAACATGAACCCTACAAAAGATACAAAGACTCTAAACCCACATATTTCAATAATAACAATGAATGTAAATGGGCTGAATGTTCCAATCAAAAGACATAGAAAGCAGCATGAATTAAAAAACAAAATCCATCTATATGCTGTCTACAAGAAACTCATTTTAGACGGGAAGATACCTTCAGATTAAAAGTAAGGGGATGGAGAAATATATATCATGATACAGGAAATCAAAAGAAAGCCAGAATAGCTACACTTATATCAGACAAACTGGAGTTTAAATTAAAGACAATATCAAGAGATGAAGAAGGGCACTACATAATAATTACAGGGTCCATCCATCAGGAAGAACTAACTATCATAATTGTCTATGTACCGAATATGGAAGCACCTAAATATCTGAAACAACTAATCACAAACAGAAACAAGCTTATAGATAAGAATGTGCTAATAGCAGGAGACTTTAATACTCCACTTACAGCAATGGATAGGTCAACCAGACAGAAAATCACTAAAGAAATAACGGAATTGAAAGACACATTGTACCAGATGGACCTGACGGATATATTTAGAACTTTACATCCTGAGGCCAGGGAATTTACTTTCTTCTCAAGTGCACATGGCACATTCTCCAAGATAGATCACATACTGGGACATAAAGCAGCCCTCAATAAATATAAAAGAATTGAGATCATACCATGCACACTTTCAGATCATAATGCTTTGAAACTTTAAATCAATTACAGGAAGAAGTCTGGAAAACCTCTAAAAACATGCAGGTTAAAGAACACCCTACTAAAGAATGAATGGGCCAATCAGGCAATTAGAGAAGAAATTTAAAAATATATGGAAACAAATGAAAATGAAAATACAACAATCCAAACTCTATCGGATGCGGCAAAGGCAGTCCTAAGAGGAAAGCACATTGCACTCCAGGCCTATTTCAAGAAATTAGAAAAAGTGCAAGTGCAAAATCTAACAGCACACCTAAAAGAACTAGAGGCAGAGCAACAAGAGCATACCAAACCAAGTAGAAGAAGAGAAATAGTAAAAATCAGAGCAGAAATAAACAACATAGAGACCAAAGAAACAATTGAACAGATCCATGAAACCAAGAGTTGGTTTTTTGAAAAAGTAAACAAAATTGACAAACCTCTAACCAGACTTATCAAAAAGAAAAGAGAGAGCACCCAAATAGACAAAATTATGAATGACAATGGACTTATTACAACTAACCCCTCAGAAATACAAGCAATTATCAGGGAATACTATGAAAAATTATATGTCAACCAATTGGACAACTTAAAAGAAATGGACAAATTCCTAAACACACATTCACTACCAATATTCACACGGGAAGACTTAGAAAATCTGAACAGACCCATAACGAGTGAAGAAATCTAATCAGTTATCAAAAATCTCTCAACAAATAAGAGCCCTGGACCTGATGGTTTCCCTGGGGAATTCTACCAGACATTTAAAACAGAATTAATCCCAATTATTCTCAAGCTATTAAAAAAAATAATAGAAATCGAAGGAAAACTCCTGGACTCATTTTATGAAGCCAGCATCACTCTTATTCCCAACCAGACAGAGATCCAGCAAAAAAAGACAACTACAAGCCAATATCCTTGATGAATACGAATGCAAAAATCCTCAACAACATCCTTGCAAATCGAATCCAGCAGCACAGAAAAAGAATTATCCACCAAGATCAAGTGGGATTCATTCCTGGGTACAAGGCTGGTTCAATATTCGCAAATCAATCAATGTGATACATCACATCAATAAAAGAAAAGATAAAAACCATATGATTCTGTCAATAGATGCAATAAAAGCAGTTGACAAAATATAGCATCTCTTCTTAATAAAGACCCTATAGAAATTCGGGATAGAAGGAACTTACTTAAACATCATCAAAGCCATCTATGAGAAACCATCAGCTAACATCATCCTCAACGGGGAAAAACTGAGATCTTTCCCCCTGAGATCAGGAACACGACAGGGATGTCCACTCTCACCACTGCTGTTTAACATAGTGCTGGAAGTCCTAGCAACAGCCATCAGACACCAAAAGGAAATCAAAGGCATCAGAATTGGCAAAGAGGAAGTCAAACTTTCACTCTTCGCAGACGACATGAAACTCTACATAGAAAACCCGACAGACTCCACCAGAAGCCTACTAGAACTGATCCAAGAATTCAGCCAAGTCGCAGAGTACAAAATCAATGTACAGAAATCGGTTGCATTTTTATACACCAACAATGAAGCAACAGAAAGAGAAATCAAGAAACTGATCCCATTCACAATTGCACACACACACAAAAAAAAAAACCATAAAATACCTCGGAATAAACCTAGCCAAGGATACAAGAGATCTGTATGATGAAAACTATAGAAAACTTATGAAGGACATTGAAGTAGACACAAAGAAATGGAAAAACATTCCATGCTCATGGATAGGAAGAATAAATATAGTTAAGATGTCATTACTACCTAAAGCACTCTACACATTCAATGCAATTCCAATCAAAATTGCACCAGCATACTTCTCAAAACTAGAACAAACTATCCAAAAATTTGTATGGAACCATAAAAGACCCCGAATAGCCAAAGTAATCCTGAAAAATAAAACCAAAACGGCAGGCATGACCATCCCAGACTTTAGCCTCTACTACAAAGCTGTCATCATCAAGACAGTAGGGTACTGGCACAAAAACAGACACATAGATCAATGGAACAGAATTGAGAACTCAGAAGTGGACCCAAAAGTATACAGCCAACAAATCTTTGACAAAGCAGGAACGAATATCTAATGGGAAAAAGACAGCCTTTTTAACAGACGGTGCTGGGAAACTGGACAGCAGCATGCAGAAGAATGAAATTAGATAATTTTCTCACACCATGCACAAAATAAACTCAAAATGGATAAAGGACCTGAACGTGAGACAGGAAACTATCAACACCCTAGAGGGGAAAGCAGGAAACAACCTCCTTGACCTCCACCGCAGCAACTTCTTACTTGACACATCCCTAAAAGCACGGGAATCAAGAGCAAATATAAACGATTGGCCCCTCATCAAGATTAAAGCTTCTGCAGAGCCAAGAAAACAACCCACAAAACTAACAGGCAACCAACGGAATGGGAAAAGATAGTTGCAAATGACATATCAGATAAATGGTTAATATCCAAAGTCTATAAGGAACTCACCAAACTCCACACCCGAAAAACAAACAACCCAGTGAAGAAATGGGCAGAAGATATGAACAGACACTTCTCCAAAGAGGACATCCAGATGGCCAACAGACACATGAAACGATGCTCAGCATCCCTCCTCATCAGAGAAATACAAATCAAAACCACACTGAGATACCACCTCACGCCAGTCAGAGTGGCTAAAATGAGCCAATCAGAGAACTCGTGATGCTGGCGAGGATGTGGAGAAACAGGCACCCTCCTACACTGTTGGTGGGAATGTAAACTGGTACAGCTCCTCTGGAAAACAGTGTGGAGGTTCCTCAGGACACTAAGAATAGAACTCCCCTATGACCCAGCAATAGCACTGCTAGGAATTATCCAAGGGATACAGAAATGTTGAGGCATAGCAGCACATGGACCCCAATGTTCATAGCAGCACTCTCCACAATAGCTAAAACATGGAAAGAGGCTAAGTGTCCATCCACGGACGAATGGATCAAGAAGATGTGGTTTATCTGTACAATGGAGTACTACATGGCAATGAGAAACAATGAAATCTGGCCATGTGTAGCAACATGGATAGACCCTGAAGGTGTTATGCTGAATGAAATAAGTCAGGCAGAGAAGGACAAATATCATATGTTTGCATGTATAGGAGGATTAGGAGGAACTTAACTGAGGAGCAAGGGGGAGAACAAGGGGGGAAATGGTGGGGGAAAGGGAGAGAGGCAAACCATGAGAGACTCTTGAATGCTGACAAAAACTGAGGACCGATGGTTGTGGGTGGGAGGGGTGATGGGCATGGAGGAGGGCACTTGTGGGAATGAGCACTGAGTGTTATGTGGAAACTAATTTGACAATAAACTATTTGTAAAAAAAAGAAAAAAAATAATGTTGAAAGTTTTTTTTTAATGAAAAAGTTATTTTGTGACAAGGGAATAGAATAATCAGGAACTTATTTTAACCTAAAAACCAGGTTTCAAAATATAGAATAAAAAATATGATGCACGAACAATTAGGCATCCACATGTAAACAATTTTTTTTTAATGTTTTATTTATTTCTAGGAGAGAGGAAGGCAGCGTGAACAGGGGAGGGTCAGAGAGAGAGGGAGTCACAGATTGAAACAGGCTCCAGGCTCTGAGCTGGCAGTCAGCACAGAGCCCGACGCGGGGCTCGAACCCACGAACCGCGAGATCATGACCTAAGCGAAAGTCGGACGCTTAACCGACTAAGCCACCCAGGCGCCCCAGGCATCCACATGTAAAAAAAAATGTGACTGTAGACATTTTTCACATCCTTGACAAAAATTAACCCAAAAGGCACCATAGACTTAAGTTTAAAGTGCAAAACTATAAAAATCCTAGAAAATAACATGGGGGAATTCTAGATGACCTTGATAACTTAATACTAGAAGAAAAATGAAACTGGACCACTTTATTACACCATACACAAAAGTAAATTAAAAGTGAAAGACCTAGGTATGAGACAGGAATCAATCAAATTCCTAGAAGAGAACACAGGCAGTAACCTCTTTGACATTGGCTATAGTAGCTTCTTTCTAGATATGTCTCTTGAGGCAATGGAAACAAAAGCAAAAACAAATTTGATGAGATTTTGTGACCTCATCAAAATAAAAATCTTCCACAAAGCAAAGGAAACAATCAACTAAACTAAAAGGCAACCAATGGAATGGGAGAATGTATTTACAAATGACATATCTGATAAGAGGCTGGTATCCAAAATATATAAAGAACTTTTAAAAGTCAACACCCCAAACGCAATTAATCCAATTAACAAATAGGCAGAATACATGAAGAGACATTTTTCAAAGAAGATACAGATGGCCAAGAGACACAGGAAAAGATGCTCAGCATCACTGATCACCAGGGAAATACAAATCAAAAAATGCGATGAGATATGACTTCATACCTGTCAGAATGGCTAAAAATTAACAGTACAGGAAACAACAGATGTTGGCAAGGATACAGAGAAAAGAGAACCTTCCTGTACTTTGGGGAATGCAAAATGGTGTAGCCACTCTGGAAATAGTATGGAGGTTCCTCAAAACGTTAAAATAGAGGTACCCTATGATCCAGCAACCACACTAGTAGGTATTTACTCCAGAATACAAAATATTTATTTAAAGAGATACAAGCACTCTGCTGTTTATTGCCACATCATCCTCAACAGCCAAATTATGGAAGCAGCTCAAGTGTCCATCGGCTAGTGAATGGATAAGGAAGATGTGGCATATATATACAATGGAATATTACTCAGCCATAAAAATAATGAAATCCTGCCAATTGCAATGGCGTGGATGGAGCTACCGAGTATTATGGTAAGTGAAATAAGTCAGTCAGGAGAAAGACAAAGAAAGAGAGAGGCAAATGAAGAAACAGCTGCTTAACTATAGAGAACAAACTGATGGTTAACAGAGGGGAGGTGGGTAGGGGCTTAGGTTGAATAGGTGATGGGGATTAAGGAGTGCGCTTGTTGAGATAAGCACCGGCTGTTGTATGGAAGTGTTGAATCATTATATTGTACACCTGAAACTAATATTGCACAGTGTGTTAACTAACTGAAATATAAATAAAAATATAAATAAAAATAAAAATATAAATAAAAATCTAAAAAATATAAATAAAACTGTGACAGAATCAAGCCTACTAAAGATGTGGAGCAATAACTCCCATTCATTGCCAGTGGGAATGCAAAACGCTAACTTGGAAGATAGTTGGTAGCCTCTTACAAAACTAAATATACTCCTACCATCTGATCCTGCTAACACATTCCTTGGAATTTACCCAAAGAAGTTTAAAACTTATGTCCACACAGAAATCTGCCCATGGATGCCTATAACAGCTTTATTCATAATTGCTAAATCTTGACAGCAACCTGATGTCCTTTAATAGGTAAAAGAGTAAATAAACTGTGATATCCAGGCAATGGAATATTATTCAGCAGTAAAAAGAAATGAGTTATGAAGCCATGAAAAGACTATACAGTGTATGATTCCAAAAATATGACATTTTGGAAAGGGCCAAGCTATAGAAACAATAAATAATAATAAGAAGAAAAGTTGCCAGGGATTATGAGGCACGGAGTATAATAGGTAGAGTGCACAGGATTTTTAGGGCAGTGAAAAAAATGTATATCATACTATAATGGTGGATACATGTTGTTAAATTCATGTCTAAACCCATAGAATGTGCAACATCAAGAATAAACCCTAGAATAATTATGGATTATGGGTGATTATTCTGTGTCACTGATTGTAACAAAGGTACCACTACAGTAAGAGAGACATTTTCTGTACCTTCTGCTCAATATACTGTGAACTTAACACTGCTAGAAAATAATGAAAGAAAGAAAGGAGAAAGAAAGAAAAAAGAAAAAGAAAAAGAAAGAAAGAAAGAAAGAAAGAAAGAAAGAAAGAAAGAAAGAAAGAAAGAAAGCAAGCATGTGTGTGCCCTTCTTCATCCCTTGTTATAGTCTTTGGTTTAAGATTTAGTTTGTGTTACAATAGCTAAAACCTGGAAAGAGCCTAAGTGTCCATCAACAGATGAATGGATCAAGAAGATGTGGTTTATCTATACCATGGAATACTACATGGCAATGAGAAACAATGAAATCTGGCCATGTGTAGCAACATGGATGGACCTTGAGGGTGTTATGCTGAGCGAAATAAGTCAGGCAGAGAAGGACAAATATCATATGTGTGCACGTATAGGAGGATTAGGAGGAACTTAACAGAGGACCAAGGGGGAGAAGAAGGGCGGAAATGGTGGGGGAAAGGGAGAGAGGCAAACCATGAGAGACTCTTGAATGCTGACAAAAACTGAGGACTGGTGGATGTGGGGGGGAGGAGGGATGGGCATTGAGGAGGGCACTTGTGGGGATGAGCACTGAGTGTTATGTGGAAACTAATTTGACAATAAAGTATTTGAAAAAAAAATAAAAAAATAAAAGATAAAAAAAAAAAAGATTTAGGTTGTGTTATATAAGTATGGCTGCTTCAGCTTCATTTTGACATCCATTAACCATCCATGATGGATGGTTCTCCATCCCTTCACTTTCGATCTTCAGGTGTATTAAGGTCTAAAATGAGTCTTTTGTAGGCAGCATATAAATGGATTGTTTTTTATCCATTCTGACACGCTGTGTCTTTTGAGTGGAGCATTTAGTCCATTTACATTCAGAATGATTATTGAAAAATAAATCAGGGGCGCCTGGGTGGCTCAGTCAATTAAGCATCCAACTTCAGCTCTGGTCATGATCTCATAGATCATGAGTTCAAGCCTCTCTTGGGCTCTGTGCTGACAGCTCAGAGACTGGATGGAACCTTCTTCAGAAACTCATCTCCTTTTTTCTGCTTCTCCTTCTCAAAAATAAATAACATTTTAAAAATTCAAAGGATACTTAAATACAGATTTGAAAGTATACAAAGTTTAGAGCAGAACTATCAACAATAGCCACATTATGGACAGAGACACATAGATTAATGGAACAGAGAACTGAGAAATGGACCTACAGCTATATTGTTAACTAATCTTCAAAAAGCAGGAAAGAATATCCAATGGAAAAAAAGACCGTGTCTTCAACAAATGGTGTTGAGAAAACTGAATGGTACAGAAGAATAAAACTGGACCACTTTCTTATATCATACACAAAAAAATAATTCAAATTGTTGAGGACTCAAGTGTGATACAGGAAACCCTAAATATCCTGGCGGAGAACACAGGCAACAAACTCTTTGACCTCACCTGCAGAAACTTCTTATTAGACATGTGCCAGGTGCAAGGGAAACAAAAGCACAAATGAACTGGGATCTCCTGAAGATAATACGCTTCTTTTTTTTTTTTTTTTTATGTTTTATTTATTTCTAGGAGAGAGAGAGAGAGAAAGAGAGAGAGACAGCATGAGCAGGGAAGGGTCAGAGAGAGAGGGAGACACAGACTCTGAAATAGGCTCCAGGCTCTGAGCTGGCAGTCAGCACAGAGCCCGACGCGGGGGTCGAACCCACGAACCGCAAGATCACGACCTACGCGAAAGTCGGACGCTTAACAGACTAAGCCACCCAGGCGTCCCGAAGATAATACACTTCTGCAGAGTGAAGAAAACAATCAGAAAAACTAAAAGGCACCTATGTAGTGGGTGAAGATATTTGCAAATGAAATATCTGATAAAGGGTTAGTATTCAAAATCTATAAAGTACTTATCAAACATAACACGCAAAAACAAATAACCCAGTTAAGAAATGGGGGGAAGTCATGAATAAACACTTTTCCAAAGAAAACATCCATCCAGGTGGCTAACAGACACATTTAAAGATATTCAACATCATTGATCATCAGGGAAATACAAATCAAAACCACAATGAGATATTCACACCTATCAGAATGGCTAAAATTAACAATATAAGAAACAACAGTTGTTGGGGAGGATGTGGAGAAAGGGGAATTCTTTAGCACTGTTGTTAGGAATGCAATCCGGTGCAGCCACTCTGGAAAACAGTATGAAGGGTCCTCAAAAAACTAATAATATAACTATCCTATGACCCAGCAGTTAATTGCACTATAGGTATTTACCTAAAGTATAAAAATTGATTATTGAAAGATATGAGTTTGGTGCCATTGTGTGACCAGTACAGTTGGTGTTTCTGGTGATGTTCTCTGGTCCTTCTTTTTTTGGTCTTTTTTTTTTTTTTTTCACTCAAAGAGACCCCCTTAAAATTCCTTGAAGGGCCCATTTAGTGATCACAAACTCTTTTACTTTTAGTCCGGGAAATCGTTTATCTTTCCTTATATTCTGAATGAAAGTCTTGCTGGATAAAGAATTCTTGGCTGCGTATTTTTCTGATTTAGCACTTTGAATATATCCTGCCACTCCTTTCTGGTCTGCTAAGTTTCTGTGGACAGATCTCTGCAAACCTGATCTGTCTTCAGTTGTAGGTTAAGACCTTTTTTTTTTCTTTCCCTTGCTGCTTTCATAATTCTTTCCTCATCTAAATATTTTGTGAATTTGACTATGATATGTTTTGGTGATGTTGGCTTTTGTTGAAATTAATGGGAATACTCTATGCATCTTGTAGTTTAACATCTGTGACTATCTCCAGATTAGGGAAGTTTTCAGCTATAATTATTGAAATAAACATTCTGCCCTTTATACTCTGCATCTTTTGGGACTTCTATGCTATGAATGCTTTAAAAAGTCATTGAGTTCTCTAAATTTGACTTCCTGATTCTTTACCTTTCGTTCCCTCTTCTTTTCAGCTTCATTATTTTCCACAACTTTATCTTCTACAGCACTAATTTGCTTCTCTACCTAGTCCATCTTTGTTTTTATGGCCTCCATTTTGGTTTGCATTTTGGTTATAACATTTATAATTTCAGCCTAACTAGATTTTAATTATTTTATCTCTATAGAAAGGGATTCTCTGGTATCTTCTATGGTTTTTCCAAGCCCACCTAGTATCCTTTTAATTGTTTTAAATTATAGTTCAGCCATCTTACTTATGTATCTATTGATTAAATCTCTGACAATGAGTTCACTTCCTGTTCGTTCTTTTGGGGTGAATTTCTCTGTCTCATCATTTTGTTCAGAAATGAAAATTTGAAAGAAAAAATGAAAAAAAATCTCCAACATCCCCTAAACAAGCAAACAAACCCTCCCAAAACTAAATCCTGAGTGTGTTTTGGACTGCTTATTAAAAGAATTGCTCCAAAAATAATTTAAAAAGTAAACTGGACAAAAAAACTCTAAAAATAATGTATAAAGAAATTAAAAATGCTAATAAAACTTTAAATGCAATTGAAAAAAATAGGAAAATGAATCAAAAAATAAAACAAAAGGTAAAGAAAAGTAAAAAGCTAGATCCCATTTCCCCTAGGGCTGAAGCTTTGTAGTACTCTGGTCAGTAACAAGTGAGTTGTTATCCTGGTCATCTTAGGAAGGGGTCTGCTGTGGTAATTCTCATGCTGACTTGTTTCAGTGGAAATAACCTCCATGGAAAGTGGGGGCAGAGCTTGGAATAAGAAGCTCCAGCCTCGGGGCGCCTGGGTGGCTTAGTCGGTTAAGCGTCTGACTTTCGCTTAGGTCATGATCTCGCGGTTCGTGGGTTCGAGCCCCGCGTCGGGCTCTGTGCTGACTGCCAGCTCAGAGCCTGGAGCCTATTTCAGAGTCTGTGTCTCCCTCTCTCTCTGACCCTCCCCTGCTCACGCTGTCTCTCTCTCTCTCCTAGAAATAAATAAAAATATTAAAAAAAAAAAAAAAATGAAGCTCCAGCCTCTAGGAGGTAGTGGTATTTGCTCCCTGAAGGTTTTCAGCCTGAAGGGCAGGATGAATATGGTGGCATCCTGCAATCTGACCCCAGACCCAAAAGATAGCACCCCCAGTCTCAAGGAACCCTTACAGTAGGTCAATAAATTACTCCTTTTGTGTTCCAAATTTCCATTAGAACCCTGCATTCACCCTGCCTGTGTCTGAGATTTTTTTCTTTCAGGTGTATGTCTGAGTTTCAAAACTTCAAATTTTAGGGATTCCCGCAGTGAGCACCTATACTGTTCCTCTGGGGGAGGATCTTGCCAGGCGTTTCCTGACCCAGGCAAGGAAAGCAGTTACATGACTGTGCAAGGGTTCGGAGTTTATGGCAAAACAGAGCTGAAACCCTGCACCCTGGCTTTCTCCTATTCCTGGAACAGAGCACCACATTGGCACCACCCTTGCTTCTTGCTACCTAGGGGATCCTCAGACTATGCTTTCACTTCCTGGGATTCCACCCCACTTCAACACATGAGCACCTTTAAGCCAGTCATGTCCCCCATCGTAGCCGACTTCTAAAATTTCAGATTTTGCTTTCTACTACTTAGAAAACTTTGCTGTTCCATCTGTAAACAGATTGCCCCCCCACACCTTACCCAGAGCTGCGTCTCCCCAAAGTCCCTCTCCATACCTCTTTTTTTGAGAAGGTGGTCCATTTTCTACTTGTAGATTGTTTATATATAAAAACATACTATGCCATGGTTTTATTAAATGGTCATTTCTTTTCTCTTTCACCTCCCATACGACTTGTGATCCAGAGGTTCACATTTCTGTGTTTTTCTAGGCTCTCTAGTGAGTGCTACTGGCTAATTTATTTACCACTGTAATTCACACTCCCCTGATCTTCAAGAGTGTCTTGACTGTTCTTGTCCCTGTCTTCTTGCACATAAATTTCAGAGTAAGTTTGTTAAGTTCAATTCAAACCTCTGCCAGAATTGAATGAAGGAGCACTGAATCTGTGGATCATTTTGATAAAATTTTACATTGTTAAAATATTAAATTTCCATATCCATTAAGAAGTTATATTTCTTCAGTTACTTATATCTTCTTTAAGGCATTTCCACATAGTTATATAATTTTTCTCTGATAGGATATAAATCTTTTATTTGGTGGATTTCTAGTTTTCTTATTTTTTTGTTGTTGAAACTTTTTATTGCATTGTCATTACACTTTGTTTCTAAGAACATAAATACATGTGATATTTATTACTGGGACACTGTTCTTTTTATCCCGTTTTTAACTTAATAACTTTAAAAAATTAGTTTTTTTTTCTTTCCAATTCTTATAAATATTACATTTGATTGTGTTTCCTGCTGAATGCTTTAGAACCTCCCTTACAATGATGAATGGGAGAGGCGATAGTGAATATTCTTATCTTGTTTTGGACTTTAAAGGTAATGTTTTAACATTTCCCTATTGATCACAATAAGGTGTACTTTGGGATTTGTTTCAGATATCCTTTATCAGGATATAAAAGTTCTTTTCTACTTATTGTCTGTTAAGAGCTTTTATCAAGAATAGTATTGAATTTTATCACATACATTCTCTCTATCTTCTGAAATGATCAATTGCTTTCCCTCCTGTAGTTTTGTAATCTGTTAATGCGTTGTACTACATTGATTTATTTTATACAGGTGAACCACCTTGGATTCTTGGAATAATCCAACTATGCAAGGTAGTTTGGCTGTATAGATTAAATATATATTTTATTATATATGTTATGTATATTATTTATATGAATATATACATTTATCATATGTACATCTATTCATGTTAGATTCAGTATACTAATACTTTGTTTAGAAATTTAAAATTTATTTTTGCAAGTCCATTTTGGCTATAGTTTCTCATTCTTCTACTGTATGTACCTAGTTTGTTTTCATTTATATGATTGTAAGTATGAGACAATTAAAACTTCAAGACTTAAATCAGTGGTGCTGAACCTCATTCTGTTCATAAGCCCAAACTATTTAAATTCTGTGTCGTAAGCAAATTGCATTTAATCAATCTTGGTTGAAAAGTGTAATGGTAAAATGAAGTCTGAATCCTTGTAATGTAAACACTTGGTCTAGATTTACCTCGTCCACACAATTGGACATTTAATTTTGCTTTTACCACAGGAGAATATATCTTCTCTTAATTTTATGTTTATATGCAACATGCTGAAAGAAGTATCTTCCTATCAGATATTTTAAAGTTAATAACAACTTATACCCTAACTGGAAAAAACTCTATGTCAAAATGAACCAACATTACTACTGGAGATTTGATATATGACTATAAAGACTAAAAATGCAGTAAATTTACACCAAAGGGCTGTTTGCCACATTAACTCATATTTGTATAGAAAAGGGTTGTTTTTCATACTGAAGCATCCTTAAGCCTGGGTACTTGAATGTGGTGACCGTTAAGACACATAGCTTTGGGGGCGCCTGGGTGGCTTAGTCGGTTAAGCTTCCAACTTTCGCTTAGGTCATGATCTCGCGGTTCGTGGGTTCGAGGCCTGCAGCGTGCTCTGTGCTGACTGCCAGCTCAGAGCCTGGTGCCTGTTTCAGTCTGTGACTCCCTCTCTCTCTGACCCTCCCCTGCTCACGCTGTCTCTCTCTCTCTCCTAGAAATAAATAAAACATTAAAAAAATATTAAAAAAAAAAAGACACATAGCTTTGAAATGTTACCTAAAGCAAACCAACATGAGACATATTCTATTTGCCTTGCTCATTTTCTGAGTGTATCTCTGTACTTTTGGACCACAGGAAGGGTGAGAAAGACTGTTTTACATTACCAACTCCATCTCCATTTCCTTCTGGTCAAAGAGCTAGACTATACTTCCCAAACCACTTCACATTTAGAACAATATGCACAAGTGGGCAAAAGTGATGGGCCCATAGGCCATAATAATTTTTGTGGCGTCTTCCACACAGTCTCTTCCCTTATAGCCTGGGCCATGGAAAACTTCCCAGGCTACCTTGCATATTCTCCCCTCAGTCCCTTTTTACATTTCCTATTTTATGAGGAAATTTTCATTCGAAAACCAGTCACACATGTGATTTATTTCAGGAACATTATCATTGAATACAGTGTAAGGCTGTGTCATGCCATTCCAGAACTCACTACATTCTTTTTTTTTTTTTTTTTTAAATATTTTCATTTATTTCTAGGAGAGAGAGAGAGAGACAGAGCGAGCAGGGGAGGGTCAGAGAGATAGGGAGACACAGACTCTGAAATAGGCTCCAGTCTCTGAGCTGGCAGTCAGCACAGAGCCCGACGCGGGGCTCAAACCCACGAACCGTGAGATCATGACATAAGCGAAAGTCGGAAGCTTAACCGACTAAGCCACCCAGGCGCCCCTTTCTTTTTCTTTTCTTTTCTTTTTTTTTTTTTTAAAATATTTTCATTTATTTCTAGGAGAGAGAGAGAGAGACAGAGCGAGCAGGGGAGGGTCAGAGAGATAGGGAGAGAACTCACTACATTCTTAACATGCACTGATAAGTATTCCCATCAGTAAAGAAAAATGTTCAGCTTCATTCTTATATGGTGTTGTACTTGAAAACTTGCAGGTTACCCAGAGCAGATCATAAATGGGCAAACTGTTTTGTTTTTCAGTTACATGCTACATCCTGCTATTAATCTTACCAAACTAGACAATGAAATAAGTTGTTTTGTAATAGTAAGATGACAAAAATATACTTAGAGAACCAACTGTGTCATAAAACATTTGCAATTATTCTGATCATCCCCAGAACTTTGGATGCTGGCTTTTTTAAATCAATGAAATAGATTTTTACAATTTTATGACACTTCCCACAGGCATATCAGTTTTAATAATATTCAGTCACTAAATATCATGACTATATCATTTCATCTTCCTATTTGGAGACAATGTCTGAAAATGATGGTGGGTTCGTTTTTATTTAGGAACTTTAGCAATTTAAGATACATAAATAAACTTTTACAAACTTATCAATATTCTTCCAATTCATGTAAATGTTAAAGAATTGCCCTACATACAGCAATGTAACAAGGTGTTTGGGAATATGAAGCCTATTTTCCTCAATCTTCATTCTAAGGTCAACTAGCTCATTAGTCCACCAAGTCTTCTCAAATATGCATGAATATATCATTCTTATTCCTGCCTTCACATGTATTTATTTTGTTGAAGTGATTTCTTTGGCCTATTTGTGAAACCTGAAATTACCAATATTCCAGCTATGGCCCTTCAGGGATTCTTCTATCTCTACTGCAATACACATTGAGCTCCATTCTTCTTGAAATACTATTGAACTGTAATTCTTGTTGCAATTACAGACTTTTTTCATATATTTTATGCTACATGTATATTATAAATATCCTGATGTACATGATATACATATTTATAATGCACTGATCTTTTCCATTTCAGATCCTCTCTTTGCAGATGAAGACCATAGTTTTCATTTATTCTAGACTACCCATAACTCCTGTTACAGAAGTAACTATGTAAGAAAATCTATTAAACACTTCATTGATTAATTGATTGATTTTTTAAAACCACAGTATAGAAGGGAGATTTCAACTTACCATAGTGAATGATCAATGTTCACCTTGTAAAAACTAAAACATTAAACTAGGTATAAAAAACATATCTAACAAATACCAATTTTCAAACATATTTAACAAATTCCAAATTTTCTAATCCAAAAAGGAGAATCATTAGACAACTCCACTAATGAATGCTGTTTATATCAAAATGAATTATTAATTTGCTTACCCCATTTTGCTTTGCTTTATAACTGCTGAAAGTGGAGATTTCTTCCTTGTAGTAGAGCTATCAGTGATGGATCAAATGCATCGGTGACAGATCAAGTAAGCCTGTATGGATTCACAAATCTTTCTTTCATTACTGACAGAGACTGTACTTTGTTTTTTTTTTTTTTTTAAATGTTTTATTTACTTCTAGGAGAGAGAGAGACAGCGCGAGCAGGGAAGGGTCAGAGAGAGAGGGAGACAGAATCTGAAACAGGCTCCAGGCTCTGAGCTGGCAGTCAGCACAGAGCCCGACGCGGGGCTCGAACCCACGAACCGTGAGATCATGACCTAAGCGAAAGTCGGATGCTGAACCGACTAAGCCACCCAGGCGCCCCTGTACTTTGTAACCTGGACATTCATCTTGACTTTAGAACCTAGGAAATATCCAAGCAAACAGATTCAGTGTACAATTTTTGTGTAATCAAATCTATCATAACTCCTCTCTATCTCAACATTCATGTAGACTGGCTAATTTTATTTCTATCTTTTCAAAGGCAAACTTAAGTATCCTGCTGCTATTCTAATTTTGGCTAATATTCCATCACAGAGGACTTTTCTCTTAACAATACTATCAACTGATCTATGGTCTTGTTATTGATTTAAACAGACCTGGGCATAAGCAATTCCTTCATTATTCTGACTGTGTCTTTTGCTTAAATTCTAGTTTTCTAACTATGTTCTTGATTCATTTCCATGTTCTGATCATAAGGATGCAAATATTCATCAAACTTATTCTGCTTATTTTTCATAAGATCTTGCTGCACTATATGTATTACCCTGAATCATATTCTAATTATGTAAAATCAACATGATCATTTCCACTCCCTCTTATGGCATATTTTCCTTCTGCCAATATTATTCATTATTAATATTAGTGAAATATCTGACCAAATCAAAATATTTGATGAGAAAGTTTGATTTGACATTCTTCTAAACAGTGTTCTTTGTAGTCATTAGACAAACTACTTTGCTATTTATCCATATCCAATTTCCTATGAAGAATGTAATATATGGGAGAAAAGTTCCACATGAAAGCTTGTGAAAATTATAGCATAGAGACTCTTTAATGTTTGACAGCATTACAAAAAAATCATGATAAGGACTGTATATATATATATATATATATATATATATATATATATATAAACTATACAAAATTTTAATAGATATTTAAAAATTTTCCTTGAATATGTATTCTCCAGTTGTCTTTTAATGCTGTTTATTATTAATATAGAACTTTTATATTTATTCTTACTACTTTTCAAGAAACTATGGTTTCTCTATTTTTATGTCATGTATAACCTGCTGAAATATACTTTATAATTATAAGGATAGAAAAGGATTTGGTTTGTTATTATTATTTAATCATTAAGCTTCTAGAAAACTGGTGCATTGTTGAATGATTTCTTTTTGTTACAGATTTTAACCGTCATATTTATCAAATCTTAAATACATAGATCTGCCTCTAGGCTGTTAATACTCTTTAGGTTTTTTGTGAATTGCACTTGAGAACTTAAACTCTTTTGGATATGGTGACCTTACTGACTATTTTGATACTTAATAAAGATTAAATTTTTCCATTATTTACAGATTTAAATATTTGCCTTCATATAAAAAAACTGGTTGATGTGACCATGCTTTTTTTAACTAGTCCAGCTTCAGCTTGTTCCCTGGATTCACTGTCTGAAAAACCACTCCGAGAAGCCATATTGCTGCCATTAGTCATGAAGAAAGTGTCTCTGACATGGAAAGGGTGCTATTTCTGGATGCTTGTTTCCACCTCCCATCACTGTGTTATGGGCAGAAATGGTGATAACTTCCCCTCCCAGAATCAGTCTATATCACCTGATTTCCAAAGAAGCTTTTCTTATTCAAGGAGTGTCATAAAATCCCATTTTAATATTTACATTGACCTCAAATGAGCACCATTTGATCAAATTTCCATCAAGCTATGTCTGAAATAGACTGATAAATTTATTAGCTTTTGGCCCTTTCTATACTACTCATTAAATTCAACTACAGTTCAAGTGCTTGATGGAAAAATGATACATGTCAACATTTCATCTTCCTCAGCATTCTGAAGATCTTCCTCAAAACCAAAATTAAGTCTTCCCATTTAGTCACAAAATGAAATCTATCCACACTGACAAAGAAAAACACATTCTTTATGTGGGAAGATGGAAATCTAAGGAGAAGTTTAGGAATGAAGAAATATAACACATACATTAGCAGTATCTGAGCCTCATCTCAGCCATTAAGAATGTCCTAGTAGAATTGGAATATTCCTTTAATATTAATACATAATAAACATGTAACAAACATATAAGAAACGTAATATATGTACAGATACATAAAATACATAGGTATATTTATATATGTGTGTGATTATGCTAGAACTACTCTCTCTCTCAGTGAATAATTAACATGGATCTATTCAAAAGATCCAACAATATAAAATAAAGAACTGTGAATTTATGAAGTAGATTTTACAAATCGTATTTCCAATAACACACTAAATAAGCTACTAAGTAATATTAAATATCTTCTTAAAGTGTTACAGCAAATAGTGAAGTGTTGAAATGTTTATTTATTTATTTTTAAAATACTGGTTAATTTACCTTGAGACAGAGAGTGAACATGAGCAGGGGAGGGGCAGAGAGAGAGGAAGAGAGAATCTCAGGTAGGCTCTGTGC
Organism: Proteles cristata cristata; assembly: GCA_017311185.1. Classification (NCBI taxonomy): domain Eukaryota; kingdom Metazoa; phylum Chordata; class Mammalia; order Carnivora; family Hyaenidae; genus Proteles; species Proteles cristata. The sequence continues at coordinate 3,027,895 of JAESUZ010005169.1, forward strand.
TGTCAGTGCAGAACTGATGCAGGGCTTGATCTCATGAATTGTGAGTTCTGACCTGTGACAAGATTAAGAGTTGGATATTTATCTGAGCCACCCAGGTGCCCCTGATTGTTTACATATATAGGAAATCCAGAATAATTTACAGGCAAATTATTAATATTAATAGTTTTATTAAATGAAAAGCATTCTATATATGCATAACAATAATAAAAAATTAAAACTAAAGTAAAAACAATGATGGCATTAATGATATAATCAAAATACACTAGCTGTCTGAAAGAATGAATTATAAAACCTCTAAGTTAAAAACTACCAGGGGCGCCTGGGTAGCTCAGTCGGTTGAGCGTCCGACTTCAGCTCAGGTCATGATCTCACGCTTTGTGGGTTGGAGCCCCGTGTCTGGCTCTGTACTGACAGCTAGCTCAGAGCCTGGAGCCTGTCTTCAGATTCTGTGTCTCCCTCTCTCTCTGACCCTCCCCTGCTCACGCTGTCTCTCTCTCAAAATAAATGAAACATTAAAAAAAAAACTACCAAAGATTGCTAAGACAGATTGAACAATTTCTAAATGAATGGTTCATAAAAACACATAATATCTTAATATATTAAATTTTCTTAAAGGAATATATAAAGTATAATTCCAATCAAAATCCTAAGAAAAAGAGAGGTTGATGGAAGAAAAGTGTATTTGTTTAATGAATGATATAATTTCACTATTTGATAGCCATATTACCTAAGATTAAGTTGGATATGCAAGCATGATATAAGTAGGCAATATCTGAATATGTGATCTAAAACTGAAAGCTTTCAATTAGTAATTTCTGTGTAGGTGTGCTTGTGTGTGTGTGTGGGGGGGGCGTTCATTTGGAAGAATTAATGACTATAGATTCAAGGGACTTAAACTGTATTGTAAAGAATGGGTGAACTAATCAGCAAGATCAGGCACAAGATTTCTTTCTTCCATTAATGTGCTTTCATATTTAGAATCAGAAAATATTCTCAAGGTTACATGCACTAGCTTAACATTTCTATATAATAGTTGGTTACTCAATTGTAATATTTCCCATATATTTTTTTTATATTCCTGGTGCCAATTTGGTTTTATTTACTGACACTTTTAACTGGATTTGGAATATTGTGGAGAAAATCTCAAACTGAGATAATAGACACATGGATGGGGGCGCCTGGGTGGCTCAATCAGTTGAGCATCTGACTTCAGCTCAGGTCATGATCTCATGGTTCGTGGGTTCAAGTCCCACCTTGGGCTCTGTGCTGACAGCTCAGAGTCTAGAGCCTACTTCAGATTCTGTATCTCCCTCTCTCTCTCTCTGCCTCTCCTCTAGTCATGCTCTCTTTCTCTCTGAAAAATAAATAAAAGTTAAAAAAAAATTTAAAAAAGAGAGGCATGGATGTAATGGAGTGCTATTGACAAACTGAAGTTTAAACAAATTTTCATGGACCATGATGTTTTGAAGGGTTCCTTAGAGATTACTCTTGGTAGTTCTGTTTCTGATATATAAAATTGTACAAATTCCATCATAGAATGAAAAGGTAGATGAGGCACTATCCTGAACACTTTGATGTTTTTCTAGGGAATCTTGATTTTTCCTTATTAATGAAGACAAAGTTTATACACACATATTTATGCTATAAACACAGTAGAATATTTTTGATATGAATATACAAAGATGGGAGATACTTTTGTGTTGATCATTATATTCTGGCCAGAGAAATGTTTTTCATTATGTTTACTAAATATTGTCTTCCTAAAGAAGATAATAGAACATAATGTAATTTAGCTAAAGCTCTATTCTCTCATTTCTCTGACAGAATCTTTGCAATATATTATGCAATATAATATAAACAGCAGTTCCCCCTGATCTCCAACTGTTATCTCCAACCCTCAGTATCACAATATCCTACCCACCTTCTCAATACACCATATATCTACAATTTATTAATCCTATAAGAAAAGCACTATGTGGTAAGAGGGTGTTACAATGCAAGCCTCAGATTATGCCTTGATACTGAGAGACAAAATCAGACTCCTCAACAAAAGCCCTATCCAACCAGAAAAAAATCTAGTGATGTTTTTGTTTGTTTATTTTTGTTTTTTTCATGTCAGAGCTACAATTATAAGATTAGGGGGATCACCACATGGTGTTATTTCCCTTCTCTTTAATGATCTATACCCAAGAAACAGTAACAGTTCTTTTTGTTTTTCTTCTCTTCCCTGTTCCTTTAGTTCTGATTACTAAACATTTATTGGATCGAATAATAGGTAATTTAGGTAAGCTAAAAATAAGTGAAATAGATGATCTTTAAATTGCAAAAGATGTGGAGCTCCTGGATAGCTCAGTCTGTTAAGTGGCCAACTCTTGATTTTGGCTCACGTCATGATCTCACAGTAGGCCGGTCGAGCTCTGTGTGGGGCTCTGTGCTGGCAGTGGGAAGGCTGCTTGGGATTCTCTGTCTCTCTCTGTCTGCCTCTCTCCTGCTCTTGCTCTCTTTCTCTCTCATAAATAAATAAACAAAAAAAAAGTAAATTGCAAAAGATGCACAGGAGTCATTCTGCAAAATGTCTCTGTCTTATTCTTATTTTACCTAAGCCTCTTGCTTGTCTCTAAATTAAGCTGAGAGAATAATATTGTACTATGGATTTTATTTACTGTTATTGGTCTTCTTCTACCTTATTATCAAGAGTATGTGAGATATGCGTTCTAAGGAAAAGTCAGTCACTTATGCACAGACCTAATACCAATGTAAGGCAGCAATGTTGAATCAAGGACAGAGATTGAGACTATGAACAAGTTGTGACCAATTACCCTTTAAATGTAATCATCACATTAGTAATGATAAAATAATTGGTGTAGATCAGACTTGGTGATTAGATGTATTTATCAAATGGCTTCTAAGAAGTTATTATGTTAAGTATAAAGACACAAAATTTACCCAGAGTTAGATAGGACAAATTTAAGCACAAAGTGAGGCCATATTAAAACCTTGGGTGATGGAAAATAAACAATGCTCAGCAGATTTAGTTTAATCAGTGTGGGTAGAGTTAAATTTTTTAATTTTTTATAAAGAATAATGATCTTTATAGTATGTGTGAACACATACACACACACACAGAACACACCAACTGTATAAAGTTTTAAAATGAAACAACTAACCATTGGGGCGCCTGGGTGGCTTAGTCGGTTGGTCGTCCGACTTTCGCTTAGGTCATGATCTCGCGGTTCGTGGGTTCGAGCCCCGCGTCCGGCTCTGTGCTGACTGCCAGCTCAGAACCTGGAGCCTGTTTCAGTCTGTGATTCCCTCTCTGTCTGACTCTCCCCTGCTCACACTGTCTCTCTCTCTCTCTCTCTTAGAAATAAATAAAAATATTAAAAAAAAAAGAAAAGAAAGAAACAACTAACCATTTATTCAGTCATTCAAGCTCTAAGGTCCTATTCTGTGCACTGTTTCCCTCTCCAAGATGGCTCTGGAAGATCCTAGGTTGAGGACTCAAGCAGATCTGTGTTAATAACTTCAGCAAAGGTAGCTTGTAGATTATTGGGAAGTAATTTAAACTCTCCTAGTGTGGTTTCTTTATTCACAAGTATGTATATTTAATTCTGAATATATTAAATTCTCTATAAACACACAATTATGTTACACGAGATAAAACAATGTATTTTAAAAAATAAATACAGAAGTACAGTTAATAAGATTTTAAATTTATTGTGATTGTTAAAATGGTTATAAATGAAAAATAACAGCAAGAATAGTCTATGAAAACATGACAGCTAAAATACATTGATTTTATCAGATCCCTAATACTAGATTCTTTACAATTACCTTCTAAAGTAGATACTATTATCTTTACACTCTCTTTTATAACCACATATAAGTAACTTCACTAAGGGTATACAGGTAACAGGGTGTATGTAGAATATGCATTTGAATCCAGATTGGTGGAGTTTAAGTTCTAGCTTTTTTCCCTAGATTTTCCAAAATTGAGACATAATTTAGATATATTAAAATGCACGTCTTAAGTGTTCAATTCAATAAGGTTTGACGGTTGTATACACTAGTGTGATCACCACTCAAAACTCATTATAGAACATCTCTAACATCTCAAAAAGTGCCTTCTTATCTCTTTCTACAGTCAATCACTATTCCCAAGGAAGTAACCGCTTTCCATATTTAGCTTGGTCTGTTCATCATTTTCATATAAATGGTAAATACCAATTTATTTTTTGTCCTTGCTTCTTTCACTCAATATAAAATATTTAAGTTTCATATTTATTGTTGCCTGTTCAATTATTTATCCTTTTTAAAAATTTCTAATAAGTATTCCATTGTATAATATACCACAGATTCTTTATCCATTCTTGTGTTGTTGAACATGTGGATAGCTTCTTTGGCAGAGGGTGGAGAGATGAAGAGGGGCAGGAGTGCTATTATAAATAAAGGTGCTCTGAACATTATTCTACAAAAAATTTTTGTGGAGCTATCATTTCCTTTCTCTAAGACAAATAACTTAGAGTAGAATTGCTGAGTCAGAAGGTAGACGTTAACTTTCAAGAAACTGTCAAGCAGTTCTACAAAGTGGTTATACCATTTTACACTCCCATTAGCAATATATAAGTTTTGATTGCTCCACATCCATCTCAACTTTTAGGTTTTCAGTCTTTCATTTTATCTCTTGTCAGGAGGTGTGAAGGAGTAATATCACTGTCAGGGATATAGCTCTTAAACACAGGGCTCTGTGTCCTTATATATGATGCTCGGAAAAATCCTGATTTTAGTGAACATATTATAAACTACAATAAATTTATGAGGATGGGAGTCAGGTTACAATGCATGGTAGAATTTTAGCCAGATATTGAAACTATTTAAATAGTCTCTGCAGAGGAACAAAAACAAAATGGTACTTAACAGAGGTTGAGTGACCAAAGGTCAAACTGAACTTCTCTCCTTCACAATAAAAAGGAAATTTCTTTCATATTTTGATTCAGTTCTCAAGAGGATGGCTTAACTGAATGAAGCCCAGATCACTTTAATTTGACCCCAAAAGCTAGCTTTATTTTCTTTTTTTAGGTGTTTGTCCTCAGGGCTCCTGTCAAAAATCCTGACTATGAGACTGTTAAGAGAAAAAGCTGGAAGAGACAGGTACTACAGGTGAAGACAATATGTCTATGAGCTAAATCCTCCAGGGCCCAATTACCAGCTGCAAAATTGAAGAAGTCAGATTCATTTCTAACTTCAGACATTCTATTTTCAATTTATTTTGCTGTCATACACAAATATTAGAAAAAAACAAATGTTTTATCTGTAATAAGTTAAAATTTCTATTGAAGATAGTGCATTATATATTAAATTATTCATTTACCCTGTTTATTAACTACAGGCAATTGTAACTAACTGATTGCCTTACTTTTATCACTAAATTAGAGGCAAAGACTATAAGTTTTATGCTTTTAAAAATAGTGTAAGAGTGTCTGAACCAGAAGTTACTTTCTAAGAAAGGAAAAAAGAAAAGCCTATCTAGATAAACTTTTAAAAAGTTTTCTTGCATTAAAAACTGATTCTATTGCAATTTTGTAAGAAAAAAACAATCTTTTTTTTTTTTTTTTCCTCCCAGAGAGTAATCACTTGAAAACTTTTTTTGGTAGTTTATGAATGACCAATTTTATCACCATTTGAAGAGATGAAGTGAGTCTGCTCTTTTATTTAACTTCTAAACCAATAGTGTTGACTTTGATTCTGTAAAAAGAGGCAAAGAAATCAAATAGACTGAGTCATTTTTCTCAAATGGGAATATGGAAAAATCTCAAGGGAAACAGATTGCTTTACACAAGTCAAAAGAGAAAAAAAAATGTAGTGTTTAATGTGGTATCTATCACTGAATTTTAGTGAATTAAACAACTTTGAATAGAACACAGAACGGTCTGAATTCCAAACACAAACCAAAATGACAGAGTATAAACTGACAATAATGATTATATTTAAGATGTGTTAGTATGCACACCCTATATGAGGAAATAGTAAAATGTTATCATCACACACTTGACACTTTTACCAAATATTTCAAAACCATTTGGTACCTTAATAAACTTCATACCATCTATGTAAAGAAGATACTATCAATCAACCTAGATAGCTTATCATTTGTTAATGTTGTTGAATTAAAGATATGACCTCATGTGGGCAAGATGTGAGGGTAATGTGGTTGCAAACCTCTTGCCTTCATCATTTCATTCTTGATTAAGTAGCACTAATCAGGAAGGCAGATGTCTTTGAATTTCGCTCCAACCACAAATTCTGACTTAAACTCATTAGCCTAGTAAAAGACTGATTTTCTCACATATGAAAAAAACAATTTATTAAATATCTATATGCATTTAAGGTCAAATAAAGTAATTTTAAATGTCTTTCAATATAGGGTTCCTTAAAACTAATCTACAGTTGATCACACCAACAACTATCAGAAAATAAACAGAAGAGTAAACACATTAATATCTTTGATTGAGATAATTTACCTGAAAGTAATAAAATCATAGGCTTCGAGAACCATAGCAGCATTTAAATATCAAGCCAGTGATATTTAGAAATGTAAAGTGATAAAAAGATAATATGTCTGTACATGCAATGGTTACTTTATTATATGGTTGGAACCTCACAAATATATTCAATAACACATAGACCCTATAACCTAAAATAGCTCGTTAGACCCATAAGAGTTAATCCTTATGAGGCTGCACAATCCCATCCCATATGTTAGATAAAGTCTTTTTACAAAAAGGTAAGTTATAAAAAAGGTTTGATAAAAAGCTTTAAATATCTTTTTGGGTAAATATTGATACACTTTTGTAATTCCATTCAAAATGTGTTAAAATTAAATTTAAAAACTGAAGAATGACTCCTTATGTTTTTATGTCTGTCATGAACTTTTACCTAAATTCGCGTATTATTAAATGTTCAGTTTTCAAATGACTCTTTGCTATTGAAAGCAGGTTGGATTTAGGAAAGGGGATTATGATCACAGTAAGTTTGTATTTTCTTTTATTAAGTAGGCTCCGTGCTCCATGTGGCACTTGTATTCACAGCCCTGAGATGAAGAGCTGCATGCTCCACCAGCTGAGCCAGCCAGGAGCTCCAGTAAGTTTGTAATTTCAACCATAATATAAATTATGGCTCAATTCATATGTATATATATATATGCATATGTATATTTATTTATTATATTAAATAATTTTATTTATGCTATGGTTCAAAATCTCATACTACCTACGGAGAAACAGAACATAGAGTCACTGACTACAATAATCAAAATAAAACAAAGGGATACTGGTAACTATTGACTTTTAAGGCTAAAGATTGTAATACTTCTTGGGAGCTTTAACATAAAAGTCAGTAAGTTAAACCTTTCTTCTGCATTTGAATTAGAAAACAATAGAAATACTGATAACTTATTCAGGTATACCGGTATCAGAATAGCCACCCTGTTACTAAAACAGTCTTGGATTGGGGGATATTACTTTGGTATGTAGCAATGATGGGTTTCTTGAAAGTGAACGTAAGAATTTTACTTACCAACCCAGCCACAAGCAAGGCTAAAGGACTGTTGGCCTTCCCCAGTGATGCCTGACCCCTTACATTAAACAGGGAGGAGCAGACCAGAATGCACACTATTGAAAGCAGGCTACCTCCAAAGTAAAGGAGAAAGGAACATGGTTGAGCTAAGCAAACCTTGTTTTAGCCCAAACATGGATCAACTACTTCATTCCACTAGTCATCACTCCACTCCACAGCAGTGAATAAGTAGAGGATAAGAGTATTATATTGAAGAGGGAATCTCCACACATAAACAAGAAAAAAAGTCACTCATCTTCCCCTCAACACTCACCTTTTATATCTAGCCCAGTGCTTCTGTGTGTGTGTGTTGGGGGGGGGGGAGGGGAGGGAGGAGTGGAACAGAAACATCCATAGCCATTAATTTATATACAATACTATAGCTCTGTTATTAAAAGCTTGGGTTTTAGCAGCTTAAAACTGAGGTTTGAATCCTTGCTTTCTCATCTTTTATCTTTGTGACTTTGGCAATTGATGTTAACTGACTTTTTTTACTAGTATTATACCTCATAGGATTAATGTGTAGAATAACTGAAACTGTTTATCTACAGATGTTTAGAAGTATCAGGATTACATCAATAAACTCAGAAGTTAATCATTATCAATAAGAGCTCAAAAACACAAAAACGTACTAAAAGACTGTATTTTCAATTTAAAAAATAAACAAAAGATAAAAAGATCTCACTAAAGGGGAACCTATCTTCTAAAAGGGACTGAAAAATGGAACTTTTAAAAGTAAGGTGCTTTTTAAACTAAAAATCTTAACAAGATTTTATAGATATGATAAAAATACTGACAGCAAATATGAAAAATAATCTTAAAGAGAAAATATAAAATAAAAGTTTAGGGGATAGTCAAAATTAGGAAAGTCTAAGTCTAAAAGTCTTTCCTAAGTTGTACTGTGCTTTGTCATTTGAATAACATATAACAGCAATCTGTTATATGTTATTCAAACAGAACACTGAAAGACATAAATTAGTCAAAAATACGTATTTTCTGCACTTTTAATTAAACATAAATAAGACTAAGTTTTATTCAGGGTTGCTTTACCCCTTAGCTTAAAGGTGGGCTTCTGCAACCATACAGCCACTGGGACATGAAATACCTCATTCTGCAAGATAAATGGAACAAAAACCCAAACAATCAACCAACCAAAACCCAAAAACCTTTCATTGTGATTTACAGCTCTAAGAAAACAGGACCAGAAGAGAAGGGATGAACCCCATTTATTAATTTTTTTCAGGAAGAGAACTCAAAGCCCTGTGAAACATTCAACGAAAATATTTTCCTTACTTGAAACATTATGATTTAAGCTTTCCTCTAAAATTTTGTAAAAGTGTATCATCTAGCAAGAGAGCTAGCAAACATTAGTCTCAAATGAAAGCTAGCCTTTGAAAAAAACAAATGTTTAAAAAAGTACTTAGTAGAGGCGCAATTGTGTATGGGTTCCGAAGATGTCATCCCACACGTACAACCTGAGAACATGGCCACCTTCCCCACTCCCCTCGACCCAGCCCAATAGGACATCTCTCCAAGGCCCAAAGAAGCAAGCCCAGTGGTTGATCATAAGATCCCCACTTAAACTGGAGTACCTGCTTCAGTGTAAGGGACCCCAGGCGCTGAGGGAACAAGGAAGACTCGGTCTTGATTCCTTGGCCCTCCGCAAGGTCAGCAAATATCTAAGCCAATTTGAGAGTCACAACCAAGGCTTCACTCTTAGGAGCTGTTTGGAATTGGGTCCCTCTTTTTCTGGTATTATGTTTTCAAAACTGACAAGAGATAGGAAAGAAGAGCTTATCCAGGAAGAAAAATTGGATTGAATATTGAACATTTCATATTAAGTCTGGCAACAATGATTCTATGTATTCTAAGATTGTTTAAATAAATCTCTTACTAATCATTAAAAAATAAAAAAATAAAAAAGGTACTTAGTAATCACCTTAATTTTTCTTTACTAAATATAGATAACATTTTCTTAGAGTAATTTCAGAGATCTTAGTGTTTCTCAGTGATTAACATAAAGTACCATTCTTCTCATTTGTTTCATGTGCAATGGAAACAAATATTTCATGACAATGGCCTTTATTATGCAATTAATATTATTCAAATCATTAGCAATTACCAACAATCTTATTAGACACACAGAAGTAAAAAATGATGCATAATAATTCTTTACTTTTTTCCTATAATCACTTTTCCAAGTATAAGGGGTTTGCCTTGTCTAGGTCCTGGGAGATCCCCTTCTTTGACCTGCTCTCTTTTGTTCTCTTGGGCATGGTTGCTTCAGCTTTTAACTGAATGCCTTTCCTGATGGATCTGCCCTGATTCTACACTCAGCTTCTTGTTCAAATGGACAGTTTGAAGGAACTGGTATTCAGTTCCTTCTTTATATTTTTCCCCATTATTGGAGCATGGGGTTTGGGGAGCAGACAAGCATGGAGAGTATATATGGCCAACTCCATTTTACAGAAAGATCTCTGAATGACATGCGAGTATCTCTAATTCTCGGATTGAAATCTACCTTCACAGGCTAAGTAGAATTTCATATGCTAAAAAGGGACAAAAACAAGGAATGTCTTTTTTTTTTTTTTTAAATGTTTTATTTATTTTTAGGAGAGAGATTGAGAGAGAGAGACAGCGTGAGCAGGGAGGGTCAGAGAGAGAGGGAGTCACAGACTGAAACAGGCTCAGGCTCTGAGCTGGCAGTCAGCACAGAGCCCGACGCGGGGCTCGAACCCACGAACCGCGAGATCATGACCCAAGCGAAAGTCGGACGCTTAACAGACTAAGCCACCCAGGCGCCCCAAAAACAAGGAATGTCTTATGCCACCCTACTGATGATGTCACCTCAAAACATTTTTGTCTTGAAAATACATACAATAACAAATCCCTAATCATTTAACTAAAAGTTATAAAAATTACAAAAATGATTATAAATGTAGAGATAACATGAGAAAATCGCTATCCTTACTGGAACAATGTAAGAAGACTCCATAATTTGACAAATCAAGTGGAAAAATAATTAATGAAAAAAGATTTAAAAAAGAAACAAGCTTAAATAGAATTGAAATACTTTTAAAGAAAGTAAAATGTCTAGTCTAACACAGCATAAAAATATTTAAATACTCTTTCACCTGTAATTATCTGTTTATTTTAACAGATAGCCAACCTGTGGAGAGCTAGGGCTTTGTTCATTTCTTCTTTGTTTTAGTTCCATATTTCTAATGGGAGTTGATTAAAATTTAATACATTATAGTATTATACGGATTATAATTTAATAAATTATACATATATATAATTTAATATATTATATTGTACAAGTGTGATAGCCAGTTCAGAGGTAAGGCATGAATAATGGAAGGAGGTTCAGAAGAAGGAAAGAAAAAAGAAAGGTTAAAAAATAATTTATATGTAAACCATATTTTATGCACTGTATTGGATGATTTTAGAAGCATTACCCAAGTATTGTTTAGAAACAGTGGTTAAAATATCACAAAGACATTTGTATGCAAATGAGTCCACATTAGCCAAACAAGTATCTAACCTTTCCTATACCTTCACAGGAGCAACTGTCTTTTTTACTTTTGGACAATAATCCATACATTAGTGAAAAGGTTCAGGCGTCTTTGTTATGTAGTCCATGTGTCTTGGCCAGTTATATTCTGTCCTGTTGGTAATCTCAAGAAGTGCCATGAAAAAATGATGGATGATTTTGAAGTATTTCTTCTCTCCCATCTGCTCCTGGGAGCTGCTCTACTTAAAGACCTATTTTTATGTCATCAAATTGACAGCACCAATCTGCCAAATGATGGATTCGCAAACATTTACCTGTCAGCGTCAGCAGCAAAAGATCAAAACAAATTTCACATGTTACAATTAAATGTGCTCAGTTTTCCATAACACAATTTGGCACATGCTTTATCATGAGTGACCAGTGAGATATGTATGTAAATAGGCACATGCAAATTACCTAAGCACATATTTCTTTAAGGATTCCCAGAGGCATTTAAATATCTAACCACCTGTATAACCCTTCTGCCTTCCTTTTGTGTCTCTCATAATGCATGAGACATGATAAGTAATAAGTACTTAAAATTTGTGTATAAACCATGTTTGCCTACCAGGGAAATGAGTGGATAACTCTACTAATGTATAAAAATGAAAGAAAATAAAAAGGTCTCAATTTTTTACAGCGCATTTGTTTTTAGGAAGAAATTATTTAAAGTTGACTATATTCTTAAAATTTTAAGTCCAATTACTTTTCTGAACACTTTAATTTTCCTTTGCTTCATATTTTCCCCATGTTGTTTGTTAGTTCTGTCTGATGTCAATTGGTAAAAAGTAACCAATCCCAATCTACAAAAGGGAAACATAAGGGAAAATAAAGTTAGTACAACTGTTCTCATAATCTAAAGCTGAGTAAAGATCCATGAAAAGATTTTCATCAACGCAAAGCCAGATATTTAAAAATATTATTATTATAGTGAATTTGTCATATAAGCCAATTCATTCCACCTTTTGATGTGTCTTTTTACTGTGTGATTATCCTTTCTTTACTTTTTCAGTGTTAGTATATCCTTTCTTGCTGGGAGCCTCACTGGTGTCACTGGATGACAGTCACAGTGAGAAAATGGCAGCGCTTGCACAGCTCCTGCCATGAGAAATGAAAACTGGTATCTCCTGCTACTACTGGCTCATGTTGGAAATGAAGCTGCTGGTATTGACCATGCCTCACAATATTCCAAATCAGACTGATATTCCCCACACAGATTGCTCATAAGGAAAAGTATATCCCTGCCTTTTCCAAAGAGACTTCAGATGAAGACACTGTGGATGATTGTTAAAAGGCTCTTACTAAGGGCCTTGCAGATCCAAAACTTACATAATAAAGGGGGCTTGAGTCTAGCCCTGAGACAGAGCCTAATTTACAGTTAAGGGCAGATCTCCACCCCCACCCACCTGTTTCTGCTTGGAGCACAACCCCCCCCCAAGGCATTTGTGATCAGTATTTGGAGTGACTTATTCTGGCCTTGAATATGCTGATTGCTCCCTGTGAAGGAACCTATTAAGGAACTTCTTTTGTGCTTGTGGGAGCAAAGGTGTTTCCTGAAAGACTTGTTTGACCTCTGCCCACAAAGGAGTAACTTCACCCTTTTTATGCTAAAAACATTGTCTGATATGCTAAAGATACCTTCTTCCCCATAGGATAAGCATCTCAATCACTATTGATAAAGGTTATGCAGGAGTCTTCTACAAATCTATGTTCTGGGAAATTCTTACATATCAAAGAAGTCTGTTAACAGAAATCATTGTCTAAGGCAAATGCCACTTCTGTGCCATCCCCCAAACACATATAAAATAAAAGTGAGCCCCAGTCAGAGCAGAGAAGCCTGCCTGGTGACCAGAAAGACTCTCGGGCCTCTCTCATCCCTCCCTCGCAGACACCGTCCATTCTTCAGGAAACCCTGGACCCCAGCTGAAGTGGTCTCAGACACTTTCTCTTACATAGTGAAGATAATACGTAGGTTTTATTTTAATATTTTAATAAACATACCTCAAAGGATAATTTGCTATTTCTATATTGATGCCCTTTGTCATCTTTTATCTTTTTCCCTCTATTGTCTCTTTCCTATCCGTACTTTTTTTTTTCCCCCAACTTGTGTTTCAAATCCAACAGCATGGACTGATTGACTGGACGATAAATAGCACATAATTGATGAAATTCAATAAAAAACCCAATTCTCTTTATTCTAGCCCAGTTATTTTTTCCACTAAAAAGGACTCTTTCTACCTTGTAAAGAACAGACCTGAGTTTTTAATATACATGTATGTCAATGCAGGAAGAAATATTCAAAGTGGCATTGAGTATAAATATTTTCATCATACCGTGTGACAATGCATATCTTTATGTCACAAACAATGGAGACTTATAATATACATGGAAGTAATTGAGCATCCTTAAGAATTTTAAATCTTATCAATTTATATGTTGACAATACCATCATTAAAATAATAGATTGTTATCAACATTTTGAAATATTTCTCTTGTATTTTGGACAAATAAATTATATTCATTGACAACTCCCTGAAATATCATTGAGCTGGTTGGTTTTCTGAATTATAGTCAAATATCTAAAAAATAAGACTGAAATAGATTCTAAGTCAAAAATAGCTGGTAGAATAATTTAGACAGTGTTTTTAAGAGCATGACATTTGTGGTGAGCAAAGCATAATGCATAGATAAATTTAATCATTACGTACCATACCTAAAACTACTGTAACATTGTGTGTCAACTATATTCAAATTAAAAAAATAAAAAAGAACATGACATTTCAATATATTCAGAGTAAAACTGCTGTTTCAGTCTCCTAAACCTTGTCTTTTGGTTCTCTGGAAACAAACCAACAAACCAACAAACAAAAGAACATGAAATGACCTGGTCAAGACAATCATGTTCTGTGCTTACTGTTCAATATTTTGTGTGTATAATACTATTATGTCCCTAGCAATGAAGAATTTAAATCTTGTACAAGAAGAACACTTGTTACATGGAACATTCCCAATTTATACTATTTTGTACCTGAAGTCTATCCAGTTTAGAATTGTCCTGCATTTTTCAACATGAAGAATGCTTTCATGTCAAGTTTATGAATTCTTTGCTTAGTCCTAGACTTTGAAGATTTTCTATATTTTTTAAAGGCTATATAGTTTTAAGTATTATATTTAAGTCTATAATCCTTTAAAAACTAGTGTGAATAGTTATTTTTATATGTTACATGGACAATATGTATGTAATATATATACATATATATTACATGCATATTCCATATATTATAAATAATACATATATACATATATATTATATGTGCATATATAGTACATGAAGTTGAATAGTCTTAAATATTTAAGCCCTATGTAATTTTCTAGATACTGTCATTTGTCTTATATTTATCCCATGTTATTTATATATTTATATGTATATAAAGAAGATAAAGCTTACATAATATATGATATGTGATATATTATTATATATATCACATATCATATATTATACATGCCTACTATGATGTCTAGAAATTCCCATATTATGTTGAAGAAAAATCATAAAATTGGATACCCTTGCTTAATTTCCAGTCCTAGAAATAAAACATTTTACTCCTTCACCATTAGGTTTGATGTTTTCTGTATATTATTTGTAAATGTTCTTCATCCAATCTTTGTAGTTCCTCTTCATTGATAATTTGCCCAAAATGATTTTATTGTTTTTATCATGAATGGACATTGAGTTTTTCTACATCACTTGTTATAACCATATTCTTATCAGTCATTTGGTACAGTAATTAATATTGACTGATTTTTTTCAATATTGACCCAGCATTATGTACCTGAAAAAAAAAAATCACACGTGGTCACAGTGTATAATTATTTTACACACTTTTGGATTAAATATGCTAATATTTTGTTGAGGATTTTGCATCTTAGTTCAGAGCCTGTAGTTTTACCTTTCATTTATTTTTCTGATTTTGATATCAGGTTAATACTGGTCTCATAAAGTGAGTTGGAAAGTGGCCCCTTCTTTTTTATATTCTGGAAGACATTGTGTAAAATCAGTGTCAATTTGTTTTTAAATATATTTTTTTTAATTTATTTTATTTTTTTTTTATTTCTAGGAGAGAGAGAGACAGGTGAGCAGGGGAGGGTCAGAGAGAGAGGGAGTCACAGACTAAAACAGGCTCCAGGCTCTGAGCTGGCAGTCAGCACAGAGCCCGACTGGGGCTCGAACCCACAAACCGCGAGATCATGACCTAAGCGAAAGTCGGACGGTTAACCGACTAAGCCACCCAGGCGCCCCAATTTGTTTTTAAATATTTGATAGAATTTTTTTGTAAAGTAATCTGAGACAAGGGATTAATGTTTAGACATTTTAATTAAAATTTCAATTTATTTGGGGTGCATGGATGACTCGGTCAATTAACTGGCCAACTCTTGATTTCAGCTCAGGTTATGATCTCACGGTTTGTGAGTTTGACCCCCATGAAGGGCTCGATGCTCCTGCTTGGTATTCTCTCTCCTTCTCTCTCTCTCTCTCACTGTCCCTACCCTGCTCATGTTCTTTCTCTCAAAAATAAACAAATAAACATTAATTTCTTTCTAATTCAGTTTATTTAATGGTTAATGGGACTATTTAGATTGTCTTAACCATGGTTAAATTTTGGTAATGTTTGTTTTATAATATGCATTTGGTAATATGTGGTCATAATGCAATCAGTATTTTTAAATTTCTACAGTGAAATATTTTTAGGATTACCTTAAAATACTTTTAATGCTATAGCTTTGGTGTAATAGTCCCTGTTCATTACTGATATTGCTGCTTTGTGTTTTCTCCCTTTTTATTTTTGTCAGTCTTGATAGAGATGTATTTATCTTACTGATTTTTTTCAAATGACCAGCCTTTGGTTTTATTGGTTTTTATGTTCTCCTACTCCTTTTGCAATTCCATCAATTTTAATTATCATCTTTACTATTTTATGCATTCTTTTTGCCTTGGGTTTACTTTACTTTCATTTTGCTAGTTTTTGGAAGTAGGAAATTAGATTATTTGAGAATTTCCTTGCTCTTAATATAAAATGTATTCAGTTATGTATATGCTTTCATACTTGTTGGTAAGAAAATAAATGCTTTCCATCTAAAATCAGGAGCAACGTAAGGATACTTTCTGTCACCACTGCTTGGCAACATCATACTGGAAGTCATAGCTAATGCAATAACACAAAAAAAGGAAATAAAATGTATGCATCTTGGGAAAAAAGAAAATAAACTGTTTTTGTTCACAAGTGACATGATTATCTATGTAAAATATCTCAAATCAACAAAAAGAACTACTGAAAATAAGTAATTATAGCAAGGTTGCATAGAAGTTAACATGAAATTGTCAAATGCTTTACTATATATTAACAAAGAACAATTGATTTTAAATTAAAATATTATATAATTTACATTAGCATCAAGAATGTGTTACATCTAGATATAAATCTAACAAAATATGTACAAGATCTATAGGAAAATTATAAAACTCTGATAAAAGAAATGAAAAATATATAAATTAAGGAACTACTTCATGTACATGGATAAGAAGACTCAATATTATATGAATGTCAATAGTTTTCTCAAATTTATTCTATAAAGAAATTCCCAATACAATAACTACAGATTATTTTGAGCATATTGACAAACTGATACTAAAGTTTATATTGAAATGCAGACTAAGAATAGCCAACCCTATATTGAAGAACAATTTCAAAAACTTAACAATACTCAACTTCAGGACTTACTATACTGTTGTATCAGCATAAGAATAGACAAATGCACCAATGAAATAGAACAGAGTCTAGAAACAATAATCCCAACCAAATATAACTAATGGAATTTTCATAAAGAACAAAGGCAATTCATTAGAGAAAAGATAATCTTTTCAACAAATGGTCTTAAAATACCACGTGCAAAAAATTTAGAAAAAAAACAATCCAGACACAGACTTTACACTTTTCACAAAAACTAAGTAAAAAACATCTGTTTTCATCAGCTCAGGCTGTCATAATAAAGTACCATAGACTGAGTAACTTTAACAAAAATTAATTTCTCACAGTGCTGGAGTCTGGAAAGTCTAAGATCAAGGTGCTGGCTAATTTGATTCCTTGTGAAAGCCCTCTGCTTCACTTGGAAGATAACTTCCTTATAGCTGTGTGCTCACATGGTGTTTCCTGGGTGCATGTTCTTACATGATCTCTGTCCCTCTGTCTTTCTCCTTCCCTTCTTATAAGGCCACCAATTCAATTCAATTAAGACCTTACCCTTATGACTTCATTTAACCTTAAAAACTCGATCACTGAATATAGTCACACTGGTTGCTAGGGCTTCAACATACGAATTTGGGTGAATTGAACACAATTCAATTCATAGCATTCCATCTCTGGCCACCCCCAAAGTAATGTCCTTCTTGTCTTTAACATGCATTCATTGAATTCAAACAGTCCCAGAAACCTTAATGTGCCCCAGCATCAGTTATAAAGTCTAAAGGCAAAAAGTTTCACATAAATATGATTTAAACATTTATGAATGAAACTCAATGCAGAATTTGTCGGGAAACAAAACTGCTCCCCATCTGTGAACCTGTGAAACCAGACAAGTTAATGGACTCCTTAAATACAATGGTGGGATAGGCTGCTGTATGATTTCAACTATATGGCACTCTGAAGAAGCGAACAACCATGGAGATAGTAAAAGGTCAGAGGTTGCCAGGGGTTAGAACAGGAAGCAATGTATAGGCAGAGCATAAAGGGTTTTTCAGGAAGTGAAACTATTCTGTATGATACAATAATGGTGAATATTTCATTGTACATTTGTCAAAACTCATAGAAGATACAATATTAGGAGAGAAAACTAGTAAATGAGGAACTTTGGGTGACAATGATGGGTTGACATAAGTTCACTGATGGTACAAATGTACTGCTCTAGTGTGCATGTTGATAGAGGGAGGAGTTGTTGGGGACAGACATCATATGGAAACTTTATGAACTTTTCTGCTCAATCTGGGTGTGAACCTAAAACTGCTCCAAAAAATAAAGTGTATTTTTTAAAAAAAATTAATGGTAGCATCTAGAAAATGGGTGTTAAATGTAAGTATTTTTAACTTTTCTGTACATTTGAAAATTTTCATTATAAAAATTTAAGGAAAAAAAAAAAAAAAAAGAATCTGCCCCAGCATTTTCCTTGCCTGTAGGTCACATGATTCATCTCCCTTCCTCCTTTCCTCGTCTCCTCATACACACATGCCTAAACACATCTGAAATCAACCACCTTCTCTATACCAGGCCTTTCTCACAATTCTTGCCTTCAATTTTCAGATGTCTCAACCTCACATGCATTTCTATGTTGTGTTAGGCTTTGTTTCTAGGAAAGAGGAAGAAAGACTCAAGTTTATTTTCTCATGTTTTCAGGAAATATAAGTATCTTTTTTGTTAAAATATTTACTTATTTTTAAGAGAGAGAGAATGTGCGTGCATGCAAGTGAGGTTGGGGCAGAGAGAGATTGAGAGAGAGAATCAGCACAGAGACTGATGTGGGGCTCCTAGGAACCATAAGATCATGACCTGAACCAAAATCAAGAGTCGGACGCTCAACCAACTGAGCCAACCAGGTGCCCAGAAATAAAAGTTTTGTTACTTGGCTTACTGTTACTATAATAAATTATTTATAGTCACTTGACACCATCAACCATCAGATTCTTCTTGCTCATTTGAAAATGTTGCCCAGGTCCAGGTCTGTTACACTATTCTTATTTCTTCTTTAATTTTAAATATTCACCAATAGTCATTTTCCAAGTATTGGAGACTTAAATTCATTTGGACTTACAAATTTAAAAAAATGTTTATTTTATTTTTGACATAAAGAGAGAGAGAATGTGTGCATGCAGGGGAGGGGCAAAGAGAGGGAGAGAGAGAGAATCCCAAGCAAGCTCTGCCCAGTCAGGGCAAAGTCTGACTCAGGCTCTAACTCACAAACCTGAACCAAAATCAGGAGTTGGATGCTCAACTGACTGAGCCACCCACATGTCCCCTGGACTTACAGATTTTTAACTATTCTTATTTACAACTGTGTTTCCACTTTTAATGCTAATTCTAGCTTATAGGAGCCTATGAAATAAAATATATCATTTGTTAGTATCATGACCTGAAAAATAAACTTCTCAATCTCTCTTTAGTGGAAACCATTTTTGATTCTCAAAGGTGTACTAATAATGTATATGAATATTGTGGTCTTGTATAAAAATCTAAATATCCTTTGGCTAAGTTCAGAACTGTTACAAAATGTTATAAATCATAATATATTTCCTAAAACTAAAATGCTTCTTCTGAATTGCCCAAGGACTTTATCACTACTATATTCAAAGTGATGATAATAGCATCTAGTTCATTAGCTTTGGAGAGATTTATTTATTTATTTTTAGTTTTTTTTTTTATGTTTTATTTATTTCTAAACTTTTTTAAAAATATTTTTATTTATTTCTCAGAGAGAGAGAGAGACAGTGTGAGCAGGGGAGGGTCAGAGAGAGAGAGAGAGATACAGACTCTGAAATAGGCTCCAGGGTCTGAGCCGGCAGTCAGCACAGAGCCCGACGTGGGGCTCGAACCCATGAACCGCGAGATCATGACCTAAGTGAAAGTCGGACGCTTAACCGACTAAGTCACCCAGGTGCCCCTATATTTTATTATTTCTGAGAGAGAGAGAGAGAGTGAGAGAGAGAGAGAGAGAGACAGCATGAGCAGGGGAGGAGCAGAGAGAGAGTGGGAGACACAGGATCCGAAACAGGCTCCAGATTCTGAGCTAGCTGTCAGCACAGAGCCCGACGTGGGGCTCAAACCCACAAACTGAGATGACCTGAGCCAAAGTCGGATGCTTAACTGACTGAGCCACCCAGGCGCCCCAGCTTTGGAGAGATTTAAAAGAATATTAGATATAAGTCATATAACACTCTGTGTGGAAGGGCTAAAAATTAAGGTTGTGTTTTTTTTTTTTTTAATGGCATTTACCATTATATTTTTCTTTAAATCTAATAGATATATCTACTTTACTCAAAGTAGAGAAAAATGCAGATATTACATATATCCATGTATCTATCTGTATTCTATGTCCTTTCTTGTTGGATACAAGATAAATAATCTGAAAAAGGACTTTGAACCAATCCTCTTTTAAATACCACATAGAACTGTCAATACTCCATGTAACTTTCTAGATCCATCTTCAAAATCATACTTAAAATTGTAGCTTCCTGATAAAAATTCTACAGTCTTTCAGATAAAAAACAGGGGTCTCGATTAAAGTTCTAACTGGATTAAGCATAGATTTGGAAAATGTTGGGCTAAACCTGACAAGCATGCTTTAAAGGTCTTTTCCCAGTGTGCTGTGGTTTTATTTTCATCATTAACAATTAAATTTTACCTAGTTTTCAAAAAATGGGTTAATAAAGAACATCAATTCAAACGGCTGAAAGATTCAATCTTGCTAAAATGTATCACGTTTGTTTAAAAAAGTATATGTTCTTTAAAATAAGAATCGACAAATATTAGCAAAAGGCATGATAAACAAGGAAGATTAAATATGATATCTGCCAAAATCTGTGCTAAAATCCCTCCCACAAATGATACACTGATTTCACAGAGGAATGACTGTCAAGTGGGTAAACATGATATTTACATTTACTGTACTGATATCAGAGTTGTGAGCCAGAAATAAGATTTATACAACAATTTTTTAAAGCTGCACATTTCATTCTCTCTAAATATTCATATATTTTTTCTGTGGTGTTTTCTCCCGGACAGATAATCCCCAAGCTGGTGCCTTTCCAGGATTCTCAGGCCCCCACACTGTTAAAGGCCATTTCATATGACTGGAAGCAAGAGACCAGATTATTGGCCAAACAGATGGTGAAGAGCAGTTAATTGACCCACTTGAGAAGATGATCAGTAACTCAGACTATGGATTCATCAAGGGAAGTGAATAATAAATTGCATCTGTTTTAATGAATTCAAAAATGAAATGCTTCTCAATTGCTTATTTCAAACAACACAAAAAGTTTTAAGGTACTATGCAGTTATATTATAGGAATCTCTTAATTCTGATGATAATCTTATGGGTTAGCAATACTAGTATTTTTATCCTACAGATGAGGAATGTGAAAAACTGGATATTTAAGAAATTCATCCAGAGTCATTTAAAATATAATGAAGTAAGCCAAGAAACAAAAGTAGGTAAATTTTCTCTGAAGTCCTTGAATAACTATACTACATTTCTGTTTGGAATCCTAGAATATTTTGAACTACATTTATGATTATAAAAGTAAAATAATATAAAATAATATAAAAACAAACTAATATAAACACAATTTGGAAAACAGAAAAATAAAAAAAAAAGACAATCCACTGTTACCCTCCCATTTAAAGGAAAAATATTTTAAATTGTGGGCAGATTTAACAAGTTTGTAATTATTTCTATATATTCTACATTTTAACCTATTTTCTTTCATTAATAAATCTGGTTTTCTTTTAATATTACATTGCAAGCATTAATTCCAATCACTAAAGAACTTGGTAGTTGTAACCCTTGTTTTTACAACAGGAAAAAAAAAAAGAAGAGTTATATCAGTGACTTTTCTTGAGCCCCTCAGAGAACTGAAATCATAGGGCAAACTGCTACTCTGAAATTTGGAGACACAGGTAAATACAGAGTATCAGAGTTGAGATCAACTTACCTAGAAGAGAATTTTCTAGAGCCAAAAACTGTCAAGAATACTTAAGAGGCAGTTTTGACAAATGGCTGAAAGCCAAATGGGGAGTAGGCTGAGTGTAAGAAACTTCTGAGGGTCACAGATTTAAGATTCCCTCATACTTTTGAAGTTTTATCTCCAGCAACTCTAGGTGCTCATGGTGAAGAGTCAAGAAAAATCCCTTTATATTTCTTGTGGGAACAAGAGAATAGATACCATTTAAAATTTTTTTTTAATGTTTTATTTATTCTGAGAGAGAGAGACAGTGTGAGCAGGGGAGGGTCAGAGAGAGAGAGGGAGACACAGAATCTGAAGCAGGCTACAGGCTCTGAGCTGTCAGCACAGAGCCCGATGCGGGGTTTGAACCCATGAAATGTGAGATCATGACCTGAGCCGAATTTGTTCACTTAACCAACAGAGCCAGCCAGGCGCCCCTAGATACCATTTTCAAATATGCCCATAGAAATCCCCGTAACTAAAGCCTACTCTACAGGAGTAGATTTTTAAAGACTTTACCAGGTCATTACTACACCCGAGGAACAACAGTCACTGATTCCATTATCGGGCTTTTCTGTCTCACTTAACAGGGAAAGAAATCCAAGAAACATTTTTGAAGATCACAGTCGAGGAACACAAGACTTAGGAACTTATGACTTATGAGTGAGAGTGTGTGAGCTAGGGAGGGGCAGAGAGAGAGGGAGAAATAAATTCCCAGGCGTGCTCTACGACCATGATATCATGACGTAAGCCAAAATCAAGAGTACAATGCTTAACCAACTCACCCAGAGGCCACGGTATTTACCTATTCAAAATATGGTTTTGAATAGCTACATAATTTTCATCATTTGTCAATAGTTTGGTCTATATAACCATTTCAAAGTAGTTAGACATTGAGTTTTCTTAATTTTATAATGTACAGTGTGTAAGAAAATATCTTCCATGTACGGGGTTTTACATATTTCTGATTTTTTTATAAGAATAAATACCAAGAGGGGCGCCTGGGTGGCTTAGTCGGTTAACCGTCCGACTTTCGCTTAGGTCATGATCTCGCTGTTCGTGGGTTCGAGCCCCGCGTCGGGCTCTGTGCTGCCAGCTCAGAGCCTGGAGCCTATTTCAGTCTGTGACTCCCTCTCTCTCTGACCCTCCCTGCTCACGCTGTCTCTCTCTCTCTCCTAGAAATAAATAAAACATTAAAAAAAAAAAGAATAAATACCAAGAATTACAGTGGCTGAAATTTGCTGATTTTATGTCATTGAAAAATGATGAGTAATTGCTCTCTGAAAAGACTGTGATTTATACTATAAATAACTGTATTTAAAGTTGCTTCTGCACACCAAAGTGAATTTTATGACTTTTTTGTCATCTTATAAAACCTAGGAGATATAATCGTGTCTACTAAAATATTGGTAATACAAAATTGAGGCTTAATAAGTGCTAGTCTTCTAAGTTTTTACCTGTATTAACTCATTTAATTCTCATATAACTATGAAGTAGGTACTACTAATAGTGATAGTCACAAAGTATGATAAATAACTTGTTCCTCACAACCAAGAACCATCAAAGTTGATATCTGAACCTTATCATTATTGCTTCACAATTAATATTATTAACATTGATGGTTGGCTACTTTCCTGAGATTAAATATATTGTTTTATGTAGTCATTCTGTGCCTTTAAGCCTTTATTACATCTTCACAGCATAAAATACTAGAAACTTAAAACTATATGAATATGGGATGAATGAAGGAATATGTCAATTGTTATTCTTAATGTCTTTTTATTTTGAGGTATTTATGGTATTTTATGGCAAAAATAATTTAATTTTTAATAGATAACTCTAACTCTCATTTCCTTGATTTTCTGCTTTTAGTATTATTAGGCTTTAGAAGGTTATCAATCTCCTCTATTAAATGAATATTGGCCTGTATTTTCTATTTTTTTCAAATCATTTTAAATTTCTTTTTCTTATTCAATGTGTCATTGTGTACACGTGCATTATTATTTTTTTAACATTTATTCATTTTTTGAGAGACAGAGATAGAGCATGAGCAGGAGAGGGGCAGAGAAAGACACACACACACAGAATCAGAAGCAGGCTCTGCGCTGTCAGCATAGAGCCCAACATGGGCCTCAGACTCACCAACCGAAAGATCATGACCTGAGCTCAAGTAGGATGCTAACTGAGCCACCCAAGTGCCCCACATGTACATTATTTTTAACGATTTTCCTTTTTTCATTCCCTTCATCAAAAAAACAAAAACAAAAACAAAAAAGGGGACGCTGGGTGGCTTAGTCGGTTAAGCGTCTGACTTTCGCTTAGGTCATGATCTGGCAGTTCGTGGGTTCGAGCCCGCGTCGGGCTCTGTGCTGACTGCCAGCTCAGAGCCTGGAGCCTGTTTCAGTCTGTGACTCCCTCTCTCTCTGACCCTCCCCTGGTCACGCTGTCTCTCTCTCTCTCTCCTAGAAATAAATAAAACATTAAAAAAAACACAAAAAACAAAACCAAAAAACAAACAAACAAAAACACCAGTTGGTAGTCAACTGGGCTAATGGATTTATTTGTTCCTATAAAAGAATATGAGATTTAAATTTTCATTTTTTCACATAATAAAGTTTTCAGGATCCTTAGTTCGTTAGTTTGTGTTTTTTTTCCCTCTCTCTTTCCCTGCAAATATGTCATCTGCTTCATTACTGAAGCTTCCTCTCTCTATTACAGTTAACATCATCTTCAAAAATTGATTTTCTTACTTTTCATGTTTAATCTCTAGTCAGAGGTTCCAAGAAATGATTTTGTACACTGACCCCCACCCAAGGAAATCAGTCAATTAGCCAATTCGGATTTTAATTCCAACTGTGTTGCATATATTTAATTATTAGAGAGACAATAGCATATTTATAATAGGCAACTTTTATAATTCAGTTATTTGAAATGAGTCAACTTCCATTGTTTTATATAATTCATGCTATGCACATTAATGATTTCACACTATTTTACTAATTTGGATTAGGATTTTAGAAAGCTCTAACTGCTTGTCAGTTTTAGAATTTCTGTTGATTTCTGAAATTTAAAAAAGTACAGTTTGATGAGTTTTATTGCTAAATTAAATATTCTGATTATCTTCTCTTTGATTCTCTATATTCTAGTACATGAAAAAGAGAATTTTTTTTCTCCTTTTAATGTTTAGTCTTCATGTACATTTTCTTAAAATTTAAATTTCAAAATTGAATTAAGTTTTAATTTACAATTTTAATGTTGCTTAAAATATCTAGTTAATTATAAATGGTAGAAATAATATTGGATATACTTATATCTGACTCTACTAATTTTAATATATTAAAATATATTTTATAATATATACATAATATATACTAATTTTTCAATATTCCATTGAAAAAGGCTCTATTTTCTCACATAATTGAAATTAGATTTTTTTAACAGACATGTCCTCTCATTTCCAAATTTACTAAAATATTTCTACACCTCATTTTCAAAGTATTTTCTGAATATTACTAAATGTCTTATTGGTACAAATTGAGATAATGTGCCATTTTATAGCCAAATTGTCTTTTTATCAGGCATTTATTATTTAGACTTGAATCTCCCTATGAGCAGAATTTCTCTTTTGTGACTAACTGCTTTACTCTGAACTGATTGAGGTCATAGAGAACAACAAGTTCTAGCACGCACAATTGATAATGTTTTGAGTGGGTGCATGTATCTGGTCCTATCTGTGTTACTGTACTTTAGAGCCCCAATGTCATTTATGTATTCATTCATCATGTATTTTTTGGGACTTTACTCTATGCTAAGGGGGTCAGCAAACTTTTTCTATAAATGGACAGATAGAAAATATTTTAGGCTTCATATAAAACTTTTCCCTCCCCTGGTATCTCCTTCTCCTCTGCTTCCTACTCCTCTTCCCACTTCTCCCATTTTTCCTTTGCAACCCTTTGAAAAAGTAAAGTATTCTTAGCTCATAGTTCATATATGGGGCATTTGTTGACTGCTGTTAGTATAAGGGTTTCAGTGGTGAGTGATGAGTGATGCTGATAATGGCTATGCATTTATAGAACTCACACAAATTACACTCAACAGAAAAGAATTCCAAAAGAATACAGACCAATGTGATAATATCTACAAGTTGGGAGATTCAGAGAAGACCATTTAGTAGTACTGGACTGAGACCAAAAGGGTAGTGTAACCTGTGAAGTATTGTCTTTTCTTATTAGTCTTAAATTTTCAGTCTCTCTGAAACCTTAAATCCCAGGAAGGTAAGGCCAACACATATTTTCATCATTATTCTATCATCAGATTCCGGTTTCTTGCCATCGAGGGCTATGTAAATATCTGCTGGATAGATAAAGATTGGAGACTAAATTAAACCAGGATGGAAGAAGTATTTCAGAAATTCTCTTCTCATTTCTCACTTGTATACAAGCCATTCAATATCTCAAGTAGCTTGCTTTTTTCTGAACCTGTGTGGGAAGTTACATACTATGGTTTTGCTGGCATAGGTTCTATTTCATAAGGTGAATTAAGGATATACCTTAAAATGAAGACTGGGTAGGTATTTATCGATCAACTGTCACTTTTAATTAATTGGAAAGTTCTTCCAGATTCTAACAAGAGGCTGTCATTCTCACTTCCACAGATTATTTCAAATTCTTATCCATTTTATCCATTTCTATGTCTTTAAGTATTTCAAAGGGAGGTGTGAAACAGATAATCTGAGTCTGCTAGGTAAATCTGAAATGGAATTTTAGAGGTAAAAAGTTCCTTTATCCTAGCTTTAAATTTACATATCTCAATTCTTTTGTGAATAAGAAAGTGAAAAAGTGTTTGCTGTTAACATCATTTGTGGGCTTTCCATGGCATTGGCAAATTTGGAAAACAAATATTTTTAATTAAGGTGTATCCTCTCAGGGGGCTCCTTTACCTTAGTCTCTAATGGCAGCTAAGAATGTGTCCTTTGGTTTTATGGTATGTCCAGGGGTATGTGTGTGTGTGTGTGTGTGTGTGTGTGTGTGTGTGTGTGTGTGTGTGTGTGTGTTGTTGCTGTTGTTCTTTTGTTTTGTTTTAGTGTAGGCATATATTATTGTTAGGTACATTTTAAATCTTGGAGGACTCCACCTTACTTACTCTCCTGTGTCCAACCATCAGTGTTCTACCTCAATAAGAAATCTCCATTTTCACTGCCTTGACCCAAGTCTGAACTGTCATATCTGCTCCCTAGGAACACTTCAATGGTTTCCTAACTGTTCTATCTCTGTCTACAATTCTTGTACCACCGTTTTCTTCCAGTGTTGCGTTTTGAATCATAATTCAAAAATATACATGTGATTATGTCATAAACTGTTTTAAAATCCTCAGCAACTCTCCTTAGCTGAGAAGATTTACTTCAGCACGGACTGTGCATGAGTAGCTACTTGAGGTACCTGCTGCCCACCAACCTAGCTGCGTTATAAACCAGAAACCTCGTAGCTTTTTATGTCAGCCAGCCTGGCCTTATGTCCATTCCACAAATCATATTGTTCCTTTTCACTTTCAGGCTCTCACAAGTTCTGAAAGTCATACTTTCAGAACCCTTCTCAAGCACTGAGTGTTAATCCTTCTTTCCATTTCAAGTCCAGATGGAATGCCTTTTCCTCCATAATGCTCTGGCATCAATTATATTTCTCCATTTACCAGCTCTCTTAGCACTCTGTTATTTGTTTCCATACTGTTTGTGAGTAATATACGAAGAGCTAGAGCTAGAGCTAAATGTAGCCAGAGAAGGAAAACAAAATGTTGGTGATATTATAATAAAAAATTAGTACACTGCAACATTAAAAATATTATTTTAGGGTATTGTAATCAAGGTACAGGTATGTGCTTGTATATGTATGCATATATTTTCATATTTTTTACTACTTCAATGTAGTTTTTGCAAGTATCATATATAGCTTTTAGAATTAAAGAAATGATAGATTTTGTCTGTCTCAGCTATCAAAAAGTGTATTTAAAGAGGTCGGGGACTGCTATTTTAATTCTAGGGCATGTAAAATTTTAGCACTGTGTGTTATATTAAATTATCACTCTTTATATATTTGGTGAATATACTAATAAAGAAGAAAATGATGAAAAATGATTTTATAAATAAATGCAATATCTTTGTTACACATATACTATAACTTAAAGTTGATTTTTTTCTACTTTAGTTTTGTAGGTACACAGCCTTATTTTTCCAGACTAAAAACCAAAAACAAAAACATGAATTTTCATAAATTAAACTACATCATTTTCTAAACCTATTTTTGCTTCAAGCAGCATACCTTTAAGTAAGCATTTTTTTGAAGACCGGGTCTTAAAAAGTAGAAAATAGGGTGGTGGTAGAATAGCAGAGAAAAATATTTCACATATCAGAATAAGCTTTACAACTCAGATCTTACCATATGGACTTTATCTTAGTCTACTAAAATTTGTAGCAAATTCCAGTGTTAGATTCTTAGACTTCAAGGAGCATGGCCAAGAAATGACCTTCTATCAGAGGATTTCTAATTTCAAGCAGCATTTTTGAGGTTGAAAAAAATCGTTCAGTAGAACTCTACTTCCCTATAATTACTTTAATTATACTTAAGGAAGTTTATCAAAATTCATTACTTAACTAGTTCTTTAAAAAATGAAGCATTACTCTAACTAGAGATGTAGCATACTAGGGACTTCAATAATCTATCTGAAGCACATACAACAACATCTGGATTATTTGCAAACTATTAGCCTTGGATCCAAAATAGCTTTTATGTTGCTATGTAATCACCACTGTGCATTTTCCTACATCTCTGTGGATTGCACTGAGAAATAAGTGCCAACTTTTTTTAAGGAAATGCTTAGATTTAACAGATCATGGAGGATTAATTAATTCTTGTACATCCAGCTGAATTTTTGTTGTTGCTGTCACTGTTGTTTTTACCGATCAGTATTGATATGCATATGATATCATGAACAAAAGAGTGTGCAAAATTACAGGGTTTTTTTTTTTTTTGAAAAGGAATGCATTTGGGTGGGAAAGGTGATGATAAACTGCATGATATTTTTCCCTCAGCCATATCAAATATTTACATAGAGTAAAATGGTCAAGGCATCCTTTTCTCGTTAAAAAACCAAAATGTGAATCTCTGTAGAGAGTACAATCCTGATATTACATAAAAATAAAACTTTTGGGACAGAACTATATTTATTGTGAGTACATTATGCAAAGCTATGTTAAGGCAGAGAGTTTGAAAGCATGAGAAAAGTTCAATTTAATATAGTCTTTTTTCTTGGTGATTTGCCAATGTTCTTAAAATCTCTAATAATGGAACTGCCTGAAAAACATATGAAAAGATCAATGAAATTAAAAGTAGAGAGCCCAAATGTCTATTACTGAATGGATAAAGAAGATGTGGTATATAAATACACAATGGAAATTTACTTAGACATAAAATAGAATGAAATCTTGCTATTTGCAACAATGTGGATGGATCGAGAGAGTATTATGATGAGTGAAATGTCAGTCAAAGATATATACCATATGATTTCACTCATATGTGAAATTTAAGAAAAAAAAACAAATTACTAGAAGAAAAAAAACAGAGAGAGACAGAGGCAAACCAAGGAACAGATTCTTAACTATACAGAAAAAAACTGTGGTTACCAGAGGGACGGGTGAAATAGGTGATGGGGATTAAGGGACTCACTTGTGATGAGCACCGGAAGTTGTATGGAAGTGTTGAATCACTAAATTGTACACCTGGAACTAATAAATATTACACTGTATGTTAACTAACTGGAATTTAAATAAAACTTGAAAAAAATAAATTAAAAGTAGCATATTTATTTTTTTTTAAATTTTTTTTATGTTTTTTTTATTTATTTCTAGGAGAGAGAGAGAGAGACAGTGTGAGCAGGGGAGGGTCAGAGAGAGAGGGAGTCACAGACTGAAACAGGCTCCAGGCTCCGAGCTGGCAGTCAGCACAGAGCCCGACGCGGGGCTCGAACCCACGAACCGCGAGATCATGACCTAAGCGAAAGTCGGACGCTTAACCGACTAAGCCACCCAGGCGCCCCAAAAGTAGCATATTTAATTTATGTTTGAATTTAGGCATATAGTCCTTAAATTTGGAGGACTCACAGATCTTTCAGAATATCTGATGAAAAGGATGAATACTTTCCACGGAAAGTAATCCAAATACAAATAAACATACAGCTGCATGTATGAATTTATGGTATATCTTCTTACCTTCTCCTGACCCTACCATCCACAATACTGCCTACCAACATCACTCCATCTGGGCCACAGACTCTGGTGGACACTGCCTTAGAGTGTGATCCCCTCTATTCCTCCATATAATAAATATCATGGGCATAGAAATCATATTATATAGAACATAACTTTAAAAATTGAAGAATCTGTGTATGAAGAGCAAGGTTACATTAAGAACAGTACAAGTGCTAACATCCTGTTACCAACATCTATATGTACTGTCTCATTAAAGATAATGTGTAACCACCATCTTAATATTCTTCATTTACAAAATTAAAATCCTAAATAAATACATATACTATCCTTTCTGATTCAAAATATAAAATTTAGCCAATTTGTTACTTTTTTTTAATGTATGGTGAAACTGGCTTTCCTTCTTTGTACTTAAGTGTAGGAATAGTACCACCAGACTATGAATTCCTTTGGTACAGGAACAAAGTCTCATTTTTTTTTTTTTTTTTAGTTTAGCATATTGCAAAGGGTCTACCCCACTTAAGTAATGAAATACATATTTGTACAAAGAAAGACAAAATGAAGGAAGGAAAGAAAAATGGAAGAAGGAAGTGAGGAAAGAAGGAACCTACAAAGGAAAGAATGAAGGAAGAAGAAATAGAATGGCTGAGCCAACTGCCACCTTATTTATTAATGGTTCCAGGCACTTCCCCCTGTCTTGCTCTAAATTTCTCCTATGAAATGAAAACCTTTTTGTTAGCATGAATATTTGAAAAGTTCATGGAGAAAATAATAACTTGTAGAAAAGAGAACATCCTCCAATTCACTCAAGCTCCTTGTCAGGCTGTAAATTAGGGGAGATACTGTGGGCACTGGAATAACAAAATGAAGATGTCCAAGTTTGTTCTTCCCTTTCTCTCCCTTCTGTCTGCTTCTTTCAAAACTTCAATATTCAAACACTTCACTACAATATTCTAAAATCATCTCTTTCTACTTCTCAGTCCATTAACTTTACTCCCTTTCCTTCACAGTTGATCTTTATTTGTCATTTAAATGGACTTTCTTACCCATATTACCTGTGATTGAGTCATAAAGAAGGCAAAGCATTTGCACTGTAAAAGAAATGCTATTAAACCAAAAGGATTTATTTCTGAGGATGAGATGAAATATCTCTGTGTGATATCTATGGTATTTTTTTTCTCAGAAATCTTTTCCCACAAGTCAAGTGTTCCAAAGAATCACATAGTTTACCTAACAGCCTTTTATGTTTTCTAGTTTGGTAGTCTCACTTCATTTGTTTGGGTCTGCATTGAATGGAAACAGGGGCAACTTGAGAAGTCCTGAAGAATATCACCAAATTTTAGGATGGCTGAAAAGGGTTAAGCTCCCTCACTGCCATTTCCGGATTTAGACTGTCCTGTACAACAAAATATCTTGCGTAACATGCTCCCAGCTGAAAAAGGCTATTGATTGCATCATGGTCTGGTCTAACAGAAAACTAAGGCTTCTGTGACAGAAAAACCCAGGTTTGAACTCTAGAACTACTTTATCCAGACACTGTATGTGCTTTTGCTTTCTTTCAGCATAAGATATTCAATACGCCAAGGTGCCATACTTAGGGGTGGCATGCAAAAGCCAACAGTTTTAAGACTTACAATTAAGTTGTAATGCAAAATATCATTCAGAAGTATCATGATGATTTCTGGTTTTTGGTCCCACATGTAAGGACCCTGACAGTTGCCCCTGCATCCTAACCAGTAAAAGCTGAACAAACTGAAAAATCAACAATTCTCCTTGGATCCATAAGAAAGTTGAGGACACAGCGCATTCTACTGGCCCCAGGATCGGAAAGACAGAGGTGAATACAAGAGATTGAGGCTTTCCAGAGCAGAGACTTAGGAGTGAATGGACTCCACCCAGGGAATGAGTGCAGGGTAAGAAAAACCTAAACTGTAACTGAAAGATTCCTGGAAGCTTAGTGCAGGCAACTCAGAATTATCAACTCCAAGAAAACCTAGTTATGGGAGTTGGAAGGCATAATATCATGAGATTTACCTCAGAGATCCATACCAGGTTCCCACAGTGAATGTCAGAGAAAAATCCCTTTCTGTTTCAGGGGCAGGGGAAAAGAACCACTGTGGAAAATGCCAAAGCACTCTCATCTTAACAAGGTCTGCCCTCAAAGGAAACTAGTTAACCAGATACTCACCTGCTGGGTTATTATCAGAGCCTAACTGACTTTAGTCCATTGCAGCCATGCTGTTCTACCTACAGTTTCAGGGGCTGAAACTCTGTGAAGTACACTGATTGGATGCATGGGGTCAGTAAAAGACAGGCCTAATCATGGTATGGTGGTATGCTTTCTCTCTGCCACACCCCACCACCTTATTAACTGAAGGCCTATTTACAGCACTTCCTTTTCCCTTCAGCTTTACTGAGGAATTAACAAATAAAAATGATATATATAGGGTATACAATATGATTGTTTAATATAAATATGCATTGTGAAGGGTGAATATCTCTAAACTGTCAAAAATAGAAGTAGGTAAAAAAGTCATAGTGTAAGTCACAGCAGTATGTACATACGTATTTGTTGATATATTTATCCATATTATTGCTACAGATAGTCATGATGCATATTTTTATTAGAAGAGCTCCATTCTTTAACACAAATGCCCAGATTGGTAGTATTTTGATTTTCCTCTTGCTTTACTTTTTGGTTTAGTATTAATATTATAACTTCTACTTATTTTATATCGATTTTTATAATATATTTTAGTACATTTTGCTTCCTATTTCTGATTCATTTGGCTTTAGATTATCATTTTTATACCACATATTATAACCTTTGATTTTTCTGTTGGGCCTGACAGACTTGGTTGATTTACAATGTCGTGTAAAACGTTGACATTTATTGTTACAATTGTTATGCTTGGCTTACCTTTTTATCTTATTTATGCTTTGTAGCAATGTAGTTTTTTAGTTTTAAATTTTCTTTCATTTTAATGTTTTGCTGTGTGGATAATACTTATAGTTTTCACTTTGATGATTTAAAATGTAAGCGTTCTTTTAAAATTTCTGCTTCTAGGTATTTTCAATTGTTAAATGTGTATATGTGTTTGCATGAGTAGATGTTAAATTTTTCAACTTGAAAACAATCAATTAATAAATAAAACCTGGAAACTAAGTGAGCATTCACTGTTTGCTTACATTGTTGATTAAGCCTTAGTATTTTAAGCTGTTAGATACTTATTAGGTATTACCAAATGTGCTATTTCCTCTCTTCTCTCTCTTTTCCTACCTCTCTTGTTTCTTCATCTTTTAACCAACCATGAACCTCATTTTGCCAATGAAGAATCTGAGGCCCCATGAATTTACATAACTTTGTCAGGTCTCACAGATCTAAGTATTGATTCTGATTTCAGATTGACTCCAGAGTATTTACTCTGTATCATTAGATTTATGAATTTTCTAGCACCCTCTTGTTATTACCAATAAAATACTAATGATAGCTGAGATCGTAGAAAACAGATTTCCCAAGGACACAGACAAATTTCAGGAACAGAAAATATTGAACTTTAAATGTCCATAACTCCGGAGGGTTTGTTAGACTTTGGCAATATCCCCAACAGCCAACTATTGATTATCATTTACAAGGTTACAGTTTACAGTGGTTCTCCATTCTGATAAAAGAGTAATGAGCTTTTTACTATAGGCATTAATTATAGGGTCTGATTTAAATGCCTTTTTCTTACAGCACCTTTATTTCTGGCTCAAATAATATAGATTATCCATCAGTGTCTCTGATTCAGTGCTGGCCTTTTTTTTTAATGTTCACTTATTTTGAGAGAGAGAGAGAGAATGCATAAATGAGGGAGGGACAGAGAGACAGAGAGAGAGAAAGAGAATCTCAAGCAGGCTCTGCACTGCCCACAAGGGGTTCCATTCCATGAACCATGAGATCATGACCTGAATGAAAATCAAGAGTTGGTTGCTTAACTGACTGAACCACCCTGGTGCCCCTGTTTGTTTGTTTTTAATACTTTAATGAATTTGCTTAGGAGGAAAAATTCTCCAGCATACCTCTTTCTCTAGCCATGATGTATTTTTTTTTCATTTATAGGACAGTTACTACTATCTCTTGATAATGTATTTTTTGGGTGATCTTTGGTAGAAAGAGGACTACTTTGGGACTTCTGGTGATATAAATACGGGGTTGTCAGAAAGTATTAGTATTCTCTTTATAAATGGAAACCTCCCTGGAAATAGAGTTTGTAGAAAATAACAATAAGAGTTGTTGTAATACTGAAAATAGCAAAGTATATTGGGTGACTTTGGTTAAAAAATAAATAAAACAAAACTTATTAGAAAATCAAACAAAACAAAACCCATTAGTATCACCAAATCACAGTTATACAACAAATCAAATATTTCATTCTTGCCTTTGTTATTATTTGACAGATATTTGGACAATATTTTATAATCTTTTCTTGTGTGCCAGGGTCTCCAATGTTTGATAGAGAAACAAAATCTTTTTCAATCTCAGTCATCCCATACAATATTCTATGTGGCCATTTTTAATAAATATGTGTAGGTATGCAAAAGAAAATATTATTCATCATTCTTCTCTGGCCATATCTTAACAGTTATCTAGAAACATACTTTAAATAATAGATGTCTTTCAACCCTAGACCCGATTGTGAAAATGCATATTATTCTTAGGACGTAATATAGTGACTTTTGCTTTTTCTATGCAGTATGAGTGTGTGTTTTAGCTTCTCCCAGAAGCAGACCCAACTAATGGAGTGTAAGCACGCTGGGAAAGGGAGGGACCCAAATAAAGACATGATTTCAGGTGATGTCCAGACTCTGCCTGGTGTCTTAGGGAACTCTGGAGTATATGCTAGATCTAGGTGAAGAGGACTTACTTCTTCCCTCCCCACAGATCACTCAGTGGCCATAAGCTGTCTCCAGGGTCATAAAATTCTCAGGAAATTCTGGTTTTCCATGAAAAGCTAGCATCCCTGGTGATCAAGGGCATCCACTGATGGCCCCATGTCAAGAATGAGCTGGTAACAGGAAAGTTTGAGGAAGATCATGGCTAACTGCAGGGAATTTGTAAGAGGTATCCAAGGATTCAGACCAGA
The DNA here is from genome assembly GCA_017311185.1 of Proteles cristata cristata. NCBI lineage: Eukaryota > Metazoa > Chordata > Mammalia > Carnivora > Hyaenidae > Proteles > Proteles cristata. The sequence continues at coordinate 3,063,213 of JAESUZ010005169.1, forward strand.
CTTTCACAGTATTTGCCACAAGTGACTAATATTATTGAGCTTTTCGGGGCTCCTGGGTGGCTTAGTCCACTAAGCATTCGACTCAATTTCTGCTAAGCTCATTATCTCATGAACCATGGGGTTCAGCCCTGTGTCGGGTTTTGGGCTGACAAAGTGGAGCCTGCTTGTGATCCTCTCTCTCTGCCCCTTACTTGTTCTCTCTAAATAAATAAACATTAAAAAAAATGTGGTTGATTTTTCCCCTAAATCTCCATCATCCTTTATCTGTCTGGGTTTTTAATGTTTTCTGGCTTCTTTCCATCCATATAATTGAAAGGAAGCATCACCAAAATGAAGCAAGGGACAACTTCTTTGAAGAACAAATCTGAAAAAAAAAAGTGCCTGCTTAAATAAAGAAACTTAAATATATTTCTCTTTCCTGTGAACTTTTCAAAGCCCATTTTGCCTCACAATAGTCTTTCCACTGCACAGTAATGGACTGTTCATTTGTTTCAAATTTAGGAATCACATATCACCTTAAAATCGGTCACAAGAAAGACTCAACGTTTTATATTAAATAAGTCTATTACTTGCAAGTAAAACATATATTCTTCTTTTCATTTCCATAAAAATAACTGTAATGACCAAGAAAATTTACTAGGAGACATATATTTTTCACTTTTGTTTCTTCCACACAAGCCTGTTGCCTCATATATAGAAAATGCCTTTAATTTTAATTTAAAATAAAAGTCTGATCTTTACATCTAAAAATGTTTAACTAGCCAAGGGGGAAAAAAGCACAAATAAAAAAGGAACAAAATAGTTAAATTTGTGGTCTTTGACATTTAATAACTACAACATTGACCATCCTGCAAAAACAAGTGTCAAGAGAATAGACAGGAAATCCCATTTGGGGAAGTCTCTTCAATGAAATCCTGGAATCAGCAATCAAATTAGTCTCTCTATTAGACTCCTATAAGGAGGCACCAAGATGATCTATAATTAAATTCCTGGAATCTAATTTACACTAGCCATCCTAGAATAAACATCATTAAACTACACATTACTCATCAAAGCAATGCATAAAAGTTTTCTACATAGCTAGAAAGGCATGAGCAAAGGCACAAATTATGTATAATATTTAGATTCTTCAATCTAATGAACAGAAGCAGAATACATGGCAAAACGGGGTTATGAAATTGGTGTCTACTGGAGAACTTGATGCATAATATTATATGCCATTTTATTTATTTGGCTGTTTTTAGAATATTAAAATCCTACCTTTTCCTAGCCCTCTACTTCACTTCTTTCTTCAAACATAAATATTAAAACCCAATACACACCTGAGAAGTTTGGCTATAAGGTTTTCAGGATGATTTCTTTCTATATTTCAAAATAAAATTGATATATAATGTTTCCTTTATATTACATATACTTATATATAAATATATATATATATATATATAGGATAGTGAATATTAATAAATGATTGTTTTCCAGTAAACTGTTTGAAGAATGAAGTATGAAGACATTTTTCTCTTACTTGGAGAATGAGTATCGTAAGGGAGGTCTCCCATATATATGTATACATATATAGATATACATATATATGTCACATTCCTACATGCTTTATTTATTTGTCTATATATTTATATATAAATATGTAATATATACATATATATGTGGTTTATTTAAGAATGCACAAATACAAGAGTATGCACAAATAATTCATGCTTTAAAGACCATAATCAATTACTTATTTCACAGAAGCAAATATGCTTTTTATTTCAATTCATTGTGCTCTCATTGGGAGGTCATTTTTGAAGGAAGCCAGTAATTATAACTGTAGTGAACAATTTGATATTTGAGAGAAAGGACAGTATATGCTCCTGGGATGCTTCTGTTAGAGAGATTTTCTGGCTACAAGTGAGGCATAATAATCCTTGGGCTCACTTGTGTTATTTAACCTTAAAATTTGCCAAATATTACCACTACCAGAAGATTTAACTGACCACTCTAGTCTTAGAAAATAAGCACATAATCTTCACCATTAAAATGTTCATTTAAAATTTCAAAGTGACATCAGTTGAAAATTGTTTTTAAATGAAGTGATCAAATTAAAGTATCTTTATATTTACTCTATTTTAATAGTAATAGTGAAAACTAACAGTAATAACTTTAAAATAAATATGTAAAAGTATTTTTTACAAATTCAGTGAAGTATAATGGGGACTTAAAATTGATTTACAATTACTCATGAATAAAGAGTTACTTTAACTTTACAAAAATGATTACAATTGAATTTGGAAAATTGGGAAAAATCAGGAAATTCACGAAAATATTTACAGAAATGACCTAGAGCAGCGATTGGAAAACTTTTTCTGTAACAACCAAGAGAGTGAATATTTTAGGCATTCCGGGCCATAAGACTTTTGCTTCAACTATTTGACTCACTGGTTATAACAAAGGTAATCATAAATAGTATCAAAATAAATAAATATGGCTATGTTCAATAATACTTTATTATGGACACTGAAATTTGAATTTCATATAATAGTCATGTGTTACAAAATGTTATTATTATTTTGCCTTTTAAGTATAAAAATGTAGAATTTATTTTAACCACACAGAAAAACAAGACAGAGAAACAGGCAGTAAACTGGATTTGACCTGTGGGTCTTAGTGTGTTAATCTCTACTCTGGAGTTCTAAAGTATCATCTTCTACCAATTGGCAGTGCTGCTATTTGAAAAGTGCTTCTTCCTCTCCTATTCATATATAAATACATGCAATATATATAGGTATATACTAAGGAGAGTATTACAATGTATATACATGGATATTTACCTCCTTTGTAAAAATCAGTAAAATAGTATGTAATAACATACTGTTATGTCAATAGGTGGCTTTAAACATTATTGTAATTGGCTCATACAGTTATCAGCATCACCATTATTAACACAGCTCTCCCCCATTTTATAGACAAGAAAACTAGAGCTTGGAGAAGATCTAGAATTTCTAGGTCTGACCCTCTGTTTTGGTAGTAGAGAGAACAAAGTAAATAAATACATACATACATACATAAAGCAATTAAATAAATGGTCTCTTCTATTTCTGTAACAACACTTTTGAGACCACTGTCCCTGGTAAAGTGGGAAGAAAATACATAAGGAATAATTAAGTAATAATAAGCAATATTTTATCCAAACCATGGAAACCCGGAGAAGACCATTAATCATACTTTCTCCTTAACACAAACAAACAAAAAATATCAGCTGTAACAACACTGATGATCATTGATTATCATGTAGATTCAAGTACTCTCTTTCAGCTGGGTAACGCTAAATAACAACAACAACAACAACAACAACAACAAACAAACAAAGAAAAAATGCTCTTAAACTCCCCCTTTTAGGCTTTATGTTTCTTTATCCATGTTAACCATGAACTTTTCCCTGGCAAACATTTTCCATTTGCTGAATTAAATTCATTTTGACTTTCTTGTATTACAAATTTCCAGATCTAAGTTTAGACTAGTCACTTTGCTCGGAGTTGATAGTCATCAAACTCTTTGAGTTTTCCTTTAAAATCCACTTTATGACCTCCACCATTAGTATATATTAAATCATTTACTTTTATCATACACTACTAGTATAATTAATTAGCGCAAATGTCAGAAAGCCATTTTAGCCCTCTCCTTCATTTTTTATCTTTTTTTAAATGTTTATTTACTTTTGAGAGAAAGACAGAGAGAAACAGACAAAGGCATGAGCATGCGATGAACAGAAAGAAGGAGACGCAGAATCTGAAGCAGGCTCCAGGCTCTGAGCTGCCACCACAGAGCCCAATGTGGGCTTGAACTCACAGACCATGAGATCATGACCTGAGCTGAAGTCGAATGCTTAACCAACTGAGCCACCAGGCGGCCCTCCCTCATTTTTTCTAATTTTTTCAGAAAAACCTTAAAGTTTTTCCCCATCTGCTTTCTATTTCACATGGCTGTACAAACTAAAATGAACGAGGCTTGACTCATAGTAGCTGCTAAATGCAATTTTGTGGTTTCTTACTTTTCCTCCTCTCTCTCAATTAACAAATTATGTCAGAGGGAATAAAAACCCCATGCTTTAGCTGACTATAAGCGCCTACTGAAAAGTTAATTTCTTTCTTTCTCATTCATTATCTACAACACTTAATGCATCCAGAATACAGTCTAAGTTTAACTATGGTGTGTGTGGGTCTGTGCACACACTTACACTGTAAGATCTGTTAGTCCTAATTTTCTGGTAATAGCATATCTTTAAATTCTTTAATGCTATTAAATTTTTATGCATGTTTTCTCTGAGATCTCAGTTTCAAAATCACAACTTTTACAGAGGCAAATGCTTACTATATTGTCACAAATTGGATATTAGTTACTTTTCTTGAAATTCATACAAAGGTTCAAAACAGTAACCAAAATATATTTTTAATTTTGCTTTGAATAGATTTTCATTCTGTATCCAGGAAATTCTACTCTATATCAATTGTGAAATGATAGGCATCACAGAAGAAAGGACAAATTAGCAGTTTCTAAAATGTGACTACACATTGGCATTCATGTTAGCAATACATGAAAAAGACATTATTAAAATATGTTGATTTGTGAATATTTTGACATTTTACCACTAAATTGTCAAAACAATATCATGAACACATTCAACTCCATATTTTCAGAAGTACTAACTGACAACTATTAAGTGCCTTTCTTGGTGCCAGACAACAAATCAATGGAATGATCAATATCACATCTCATAGGCTCTGAATCAGCTACAAACTAAGGGATTTTGTCTAAATATTAATGTTCTCATAAAAAAGAAAACAATCATTAAGGTCATTAGTAAGATCATCTGCCATCATCAATACTATCAATTATTTTACATTTTGGTTATTTTTTCCAAACGGTGGTCCTCTACATTTTTTATTCCTCATCTTCTGAGTTGAGATATTGGGCTTGTATTTCTTAAATGTTTGGGGGATTATGTGACCCTAAGAAATGTAACTATCCAAAGAGCAAAACAAAAGGACTGGCACATAGCTGGTCTGGTGTCCAGTAAATGCTATTGAATAAGCTCATCTGAACAATGTGAGAAAGACTCACTGTTCATTTGGTGTATTATTAATTGCCATTTTAAAAAATTATCATCTTTAATTATGTAAATATTGGTCTTAAATGTTAGAGGAAGTCTGTATGAAATATGTCTCAAGTAAATAATCTATTGTGTCTGTTTAATATACTTGGAAAGCCTGGGCTCAATCAGTATTTAGAATCCAGGGATGTGAGGGAAGAGCTTATATAATCTGTATGCCATTGATATTTTTTATTAAAAAAGTGATATTACCTATAAAAAAGAACAAAATCAAAACACAAAACCTGGGTAAGTAAAGAAGCAGAATGAAATTAGCAGTATTAAAATATTCAAAAGGTGTATTTCTCATGTGTGCTAAAGACAGGTTATTCCAGATTTAAGCTTGTGCTTTCAAGAAAATGACTGATGCAAGGCTGATTCAGTCTCTACAACTAACCTGCATATTCCCCTCTCATGTTGAGACGGCCTCAGATATAATTCTTGTATAGGCTTGGAGGAGAAAGATCGGGTTCATTGATGCTATCCACGGCAACAGCATGAAAACTTAAGGGATGTCAAGCTTTATATATGGACTAATTTCATCGAAGAGCATTTCAGACTTTGCTTGACTCCAGACTCCAGACTCCAATAATAATTGGCTAATTCTTCCACCATGCTTCATTAAAAAATCTCTAATTCCTTACTTGTGAAATTTTGTTTGATATTTATCTATGTACAACAAATGCCCATTTTATTTTCATGTATAGCTAACAACTCAACCTCAAACTTCAATGTTTTCCCAATATGAGGGAAAAAACATTTATGTTTCTTAATTATCTGAAAAAATTAAATTAAGATAATTAATAAAAGATAATACATAATACATAAAAATATACTAAATAAATATAATAAAATAATATGACAATAAATAATAAGATGATTAATAAAAATTAAGATTTTTGTGATATCATTGTGAATATCCTATATAAACAAACTCCCTTGGCTCAAAATATTTCAAAATGTGATTTAAAAAATTTTAATGTTTTATTTATTTCTGAGAGAGAGAGAGAGAGACAGTGTGGGCAGGGGAGGGTCAGAGAGAGAGGGAGACACAGAATCTGAAGCAGGCTCCAGGCTCTGATCTAGCTGTCAGCACAGAGCTCGAACCCATGAACTGTGAGATCATGACCTGAGTCGAAGTTGGATGCTTAACCAACTGAGCCACCCATGCGGCCTGCAAAATGTGATTTTTGCTAAAGTTTCAATAATACTGCTGAATACATATCTCTATGTACTAATGCATTAATAATGTCAGATAATAAAATTTAGAAATAGAAATGATCCAAATACAGCCAAAATGGTTAGCATTTGTAAGTGTAGTTTTCTCTTGCAATAATTATTAAATGTTATTTAGTAATAATAATTCAAAGTATTAGATTTCATCTTAGACCTTAACCTAAAATTTTAGTTTCAAAGAAATGACTATAGTTCTAGGTAGGATTGAAGATTGAACTGCAAAATATTCACCATAGTCTTCATTATAACAGCAAAATTCAGAATACTATAATTTTCTAAATAGGGTTTTGCTTATAGTATTATACAATGAATTGCAATATAAATAGTAAGTTGTTTAGTAGAAATCTGCATGAACTTATGATATATTGATAAATGAAGCAGGCTTACAAAACGGGGTTTATATTTGATCTAATTGTACTTAAAAATAAGGATTTAAAAGTTAAAAATGCTAAGAATAATAGAAAAAATGAAACAGTGATTATTTATGGAGTGAGAGGGTATAAAATATATTTTTGTACCTTGTGTGGATTTTCTGAGTTATTTTTTAAATAAATATATTTTAAAAGATGTACACATTTCTGTGTGTCACAGTATTAAATGTGATATTGAGAGGTCTAAACTGCACCTTTTTTCTTCATTTTTTCCTTGACCAAAATAAGAAAAAAAAAATGACACATTTGTCAACAGTTCTTTTTACATAATAAATTGCAACAAATTAAACTGTCAACAAATATCAAAGGGAAAACAAATCTTTTTGATAACTACCTAGTGAAATGTCACTGTGGGACATTTGACATTTTGATATGATCATTGATAATTGTTATGAAAAGATCAGTAAATTTGTAAACCAGGTGCAAATAATGTGGCGTAAAATGCTCATTATGTAAATTAGATGGTTTAAAACTTCACATGTAGCTAATGTGTTTATGCTAAAGTTGAAGGCATTTATTTTCTTCTGACCAGCAGAACCCAACTATATATCCTTCTAATTGTCTACATGTTGAGAAGCTTTTTGTATTGCTACACAAACAAACTCACCAAAGAAAGACTAAATAAGATGTAATAACTTTAGTCATGATACCTAAATAGTATGTCAGGAGAAAAAACCTTGAAGATAAAAAGGACTTCTACATAACTGTAGGACAGGGAAGAAATTTGGCAATCAAAAAGTCTCTTGCTTAAAATTAATCAATGAGAATACTATAACCTAAAGTAATTGTATTTTTCACTTAAAACTATACAATAATGGGATAAATGTACTATAATTCCAGTGAGATCTTAATTTTACTATGTATTAAATTACATGTGCTCTATTATATGTGTATTATTAATTTATATGTGCTTTATTTAAATTATAAGTGTTTCCTTTATTTTTTCACTACTGATTTTATCTCCTTACTCCCTATTTGGTGAATGGGGCAAGGTGGGAGCAGAGGGATATCATAATGGCCAATACCAGTAATCTGTGCCCAAGTTAATAATTATGACTTTTGGTGACTTATTTTGTATGATAAGAAGTTATTTTAATTCCTCATGTGTTCCTTTCTGCTGTGTCGTATGGATGTATGAAGAAATGGAGAAGTAAACATGTCTCAGATGGTGCAAGAGATGAGGTCCTCTGAATACTCTGTGGGGCCTGTAGAAAATTGGTGGCCTGCTTCTCTCTCCAGCCTAATGACCAATGACAGCAATGAGCTTCACCTGGCTTTTGTAAACTGATATGCTTGCAGTCTTTGCTGGAGTCTGTATTCTCACCCATTTGTCTGCAGTCACAAATTATTCTCTCAAAAATACCCTTGTGCTTTGACACCCTTCTGATATCCCAATTAAATATGCATGTATGTTGGAACTCTTTCATAAAGTGCCCTGAATAAATAAAGATAAGAATAGAAAGGAGAAAATAATTATCAACTATAAATGGGATCATCCATTTAAATTTTCACCGCCAACCTTGCATCATGAATGTCCTATTTTTTATGGGTTCTCTACAGTGGAAAACATTGCCAGTCACAGACTTCTTAGAGTTATGGTTCTGTCCTCCACTGAGATTGGATATCCTCAAAACCTGCCTTCTGATCATAAAAAGCAAAGTTAAGAGTCTGTTTTAAGTGTTGAATTGTTTGCTGTTTTTTTTTTTGTTCACTTGTTTGTTTTTCCTATTGGTAGAAGCCACGGGGTCAGGGCTGGTAATTTCTTTGACTATATCATTCTAAGAAAACTTTTAAACTATTATTTCCTTTTGGTCTGTTTCAGGAATTCTGCCCAAAGTTTTCTCCTTGACATGGTTCTCAAATTTGCTTTATTTTTCTGTTTTCTCAGAACCAAGCTTTCCTCTCTCAATCTAACGGTAACTACCTTAAGAACAACACTGTTTCAGATTTAACTATGAAAGCTATGAATGGAGATCTTTCTAAAAAGATCATTAGAGCAAGGTGACTATGAAGAACAGTGAATAAGGCCATTCCCCAGAGATAGTAGAATCAAGATTTAATTAAATCTCTGCCATCTTCAGGAGAGCACTCCCCCCCCCTCCACACACAATATTTGCTCAGAAGAATCTCGGAATTGCTGTTTAATACTGTTTCCTATTTTTCTCTTTTATAAAAGGGATAATAATTAGGGTTATCTCATCCTTGTTACATCTTTGTATAAGGAGTGTGTAAATAGAAGTGGAGTACAGGGAACTTGTTTTTTTTTTTTTTTTTTTAGTTTAGTGGTTGCCAGAAAAACAAAACAAAGCAAAACAAAAGCAAACACCTGGACTTCAGGGGAGATAATTGAGAATTATCCAGAAAACCTTACCCTTGGCCTGAATGCAATGACTGGATGGGACTTCAGGAGTGTTCTTTAGGGAGAGAATTAGTTTGTTCTATGTACAAGAGAAAATTAAACAAGTATTTGATGATCAGGAGGATGGATGATTGCAGAGACCTGCTAGATATCCACTAATATCAGCTTTTTCAGGTGATATTACACCTGAAAAAGTGATGTGTACATCAAAACTACATGTCTTAGGTTCCCTTATCATTTGAATGGGATGCACACATTTCTAGGCCTTGCCATAAACTTTTTTTTAAGTTTATTTATTTATTTTGAAAGAGAGAGAGAGAAACAGAGAGAGAGAGAGAGAGAGAGAGAGAGAGAACACAAGTGGGGAAGGGACAGTAAAAGAGAGAGAGAGAGAATCCCAATCAGGTTCTACACTGTCAGCATAGAGTCCAATGCTCAGCTCAAACCCACAAACTCTGAGATCATGACCTGGGCTGAAGTTGGATGCTTAATTGACTGAGCTCCCCAGGCATCCCTTACCATAAATCCTTGAATATGATTGTTCAGAATCTCTCTTCTTCTGTGGTGACATCAGAACTACATTTCTTAAAAACCAGAAATAGGTATCACTTGGATAGAAGCAATGAAAATCTGGGCTGAATTGCAGTTTTAACAATGAAATCTTCATTGTTTTATCAATTTCCTATTGTTGCTGTAACCAATTACAATAGACTTCATGGCTCAAAACAACAAAAATTCACTATCTCACAGCTCTGCAGGTCAGAAGAAGTGAGTATTGTGAGTCCAAAATGAAATTGCTGAGGAGGACTGCATTGTTTCTGGGGACTCCAAGGGAGTATTTAATATCTTGCCTTTCCCAGCTTCTAGAGGCTACTGTATTCTCTGGCTTATGGTGCCTTCCTTTATCTTTGAACCCAGTATCATAGCAGCTTCTATTCCCCGTCTTTGACTTTGTGACATCTCCATCTCTGACTCTGACTCTCCTGATCCCTCTTATAAGCTTTATAAGCTTAGATTTGTATTGTACTAACCCAAAGAATTCAGGATAATTTTCCCCATTTTAAAAACTGGTAACTTAATCACATCTGGAAAAAATGCCATATTCACAAATCCTGGAAATTAGGACCTGGACATCTTTGAAGGTCCTTTTTGTGTTAATCTTTACTGTGTAAGATTTTTAATTGTAGTCAATATACCATTTATTATCCTAGCTGATATGGGGGAAATAGGAAGTGATGATACTTTTGATATTTCACAAGAGAATACTGAAGTATCAAAGATAATACCAAATGGTATGTTCAATAGGAATCTTAACATAAGCACTTGGAGTTTAAAATAAAAATAATAAACCAATAAAATCCATAATCACTTCAGAGATACCATTTTTACTCTCTACATTTTCTACATTAATACTCCTCAAGATTCTTAGTAGAATGGAGGAACTATCTGTAGTAAAAACGTAATGGTATTTATAGTCAATTATTATTGATGTGAATGTACACATTGTTTTGGGTGTATCTGAACTGAAAAAAGATAAACAAGTGAAGATATCTGAATGGGACTTATACAGAAAATATATATGGTGAGACAAAAGTTCCAAGGACAAAAGGTCTGATAAAGACCAATAGTTAAAAAATGGGTTACAGAAGAAAACCTAACAGGAAATTTGAGAAAACATTTTCAAAGTTTTGAGGCATAATAAAGGTATAGTCTCTAGAACTCAAGAGCAAAGTATGTTTTAATGATTATTATGTAGTCAAGAAGGTCAAAAGCTCTAGAAAGCTGAAGTGTTGTAAATTTTAAGAAATATTAATTGGAATGAATAGCACATGTGCTTCTGTGACTCAGACAAGAATAATATTCATGCAATGGTAGCTTATATTCCTTACTCTATGAGTCCAGGATATGTACAAGTTGAAGACAACTGATTTATATAATTGCTTCAGAAACCTATTTATGAAATGGTTGAAAAAAATAAGTCGTGTTCTTTTGTTTTGTTAATTATCTTGAGAAAAACATGAAGTAAAGGAATAGATGTTTAAATGTGTGAGATGCTCAAACATGTCTAAACATTGATGGGCAAGTATGCTGGTTTTTGGCCACGTGAAAGTCTAGAGAGAAAGAGGTGCACCTGCAGACACCACTGGAGGGCTGCCTCCTGCCCCACACCTGACCCCATGCATGTCCTCCTCCCGCTGGTTCTGAGTCCTGACCTCCTACCATCCACTGTGGCCTGGATCCAGTCTGGGATCCCACAGCTGGCATCTTTGTCATGGCTGCTTACTCTCCTCCTGCATGGGGAAGGCCCTACATCTTTCCTGATCTCTCGTCACCTGACACTTGAAGAATAACTGTTTACCTCAAGAAACAAGCCAAAGTACACATGGTGGAGAGTCCCAAATACCACTATGAGTATGAAAATTAAAAAATAAAAAACAAAGTCTCAATAAGAGAGACCAAGAGACACCATTAAAAGAACCCTTCCTGAATGGACAGCCCCTGAACAGTCAATGAGCCTTCTTTAATATAGCAGTACTCTCAGGTACAAAGCACATAACAAATTTTAAAACTAACAAGAGACAGAAGCTAGCCAAAATGATGAAACAGAAAAACTATCCTCTAAGGAAACTCCAGGAAGAAATGACAGCTAAAGAACTGCTCAAAACAGATGTAAGCAGCATACCTGAACAAGAATTTAGAACACTAGTGATAAAATTAATCGCTGGGCTTGAAAAAGGCATGGAAGACATCAGGGAAGCTATTGCTACAAAGACTATGGAGCTTAAAAATAGTTGTGATGAATTAAAAAATGCTATAAATGAGTTGCATAATAAAATGGGGCATCCAATGCACAGACTGAAGAGCAGAGAGGAGAATAAGTGAATTAGAAGACACAATTATAGAAAAAGAGGAAGCCGAGAAAATGAGAGAGAAAAACTGATCTAGGAGCATGAAAGGAGAGTTCGAGAACAGAGTGATACATTCAAAAGGAACAATATCTATAACATGGGAATTCAAGAAGAGGAAGAGAGAGGGAAAGATGCTGAAGGAGTCCTTGAACGAATTATAGCTGAGAACTTCCCCAATCTGGGGAAGGAAACAGACATTGAAATCCAATAGGCACAGAGAACTCCCCTCAAACATAACTTGAATCGATATTCTGCACTACATATCATAATGAAACGGGCAAAATATAAGGACAAAGAGAGAATTCTGAAACAGCTAGGAAAAAAGGGCCCTAACATACAAAGGGAAACCTATCAGAGTAGTTACAGACCTATCTACTTAAACTTGGCAGGCCAGAAAGGAATGGCAAGAAATCTCTATCCAGCAAGCCTGTCATTCAGAATAGAAAGAGAGATAAAAGTCTTTCCAAATAAACAAACATTGAAAGAATCTGCCACCACTAAACCAGCCCTACAAGATATCTTAAGAGGGATCCTACGAGGGAAATATTGTAAGGAACACAAGATACTAGAGAAACCACCACAAGCATGAATCCTACAAAGGGCACAATGACTCTAAACCCGTATTTTTCAATAATAACACTGAAGTCAATGGACTAAATGCTCCAATCCAAGACATAAGGTAGCAGAATGGATTAAAAATACCACAAAATCCATCTATTTGCTGCCTATAAGAGACTCATTTGAGACCTGAGGACACCTTCTGATTGAAAGTAATGGGTGGAGAAATATCTATCATGATACTAGAAGTCAAAAGAAAGCTGGAGTAGCTATACTTATATCAGACAAACTGGACTTTAAAGAAAAGACAGTAATAAGGGATGAAGGAGAGCATTATATAATAATTACAAAGTCTATCCATCAGGAAAAGCTAACAATTATAAATGTCTACGCACCAAATACAAAAGCAACTAAATACATAAAACAATTAATCAAAAACAGAAACAATCTTATGCATAAGAATGTGCTAATAGCAGAGGACTTTAATACTTCACTTACAGCAATGGATAGATCTTCTATACAGAAAATCACTAAAGAAACAATGGACTTGAATGACACATTGGACCAGATGGATCTTACAGATATATTTAGAACTCTACATCCTGAGGCCATGCAATTCACTTTCTTCTCAAATGCACATGGCTCATTCTCCAAGATAGATCACATCATGGGTCATAAAGCAGCCCTCAATAAATATAAAAGAACTGAAATCATACCATGCACATATTCAGATCACAATGTTATGAAACTTGAAATCAATTAGAAAAAAGGCTGGAAAACCTACAAAAACATGGCGGTTAAAGAACACCCTACCAAAGAATGAATGGGCCAATCAGGCAATTAGAGAAGAAATTTCAAAAAATATATGGAAACAAATGAAAAGGAAAATACACCAATCCAAACTCATTGGGATGTGGCAAAGGCAGTCCTAAGAGGAAAGTACATTGCACTCCAGGCCTATTTCAAGAAATTAGAAAAAGTGCAAGTACAAAATCTAACAGTGCACCTAAAGGAATTAGAAGGAGAGCAACAAGAGCACCCCAAACCCAGTAGAAGAAGAGAAATAATAAAACCCAGGGAAGAAATAAACAATATAGAATAATAAAAAAAAACAATTAAAGATCCATGAAACCAAAAGTTGGGTTTTTTTTGAAAAAATAAACAAAATTGACAAATCTCTAGCCATATCTTGACAAATTTTTCTCAAAAAGAAAAGAGAGAGTATGCAAATAGGCAAAATCATGAATGAAAATGGATTTATTACAACCAACCTCTCAGAAATAAAAGCAATTATCAGGGAATACTATGAAAAATTATATGCCAACAAACTGGACAACTTAGAAGAAATCGACAAATTCCTAAACACACACTCACTACCAAAATTCACACGGGAAGAAATAGAAAACCTGAACAGACCCATAATGAGTGAAGAAATTGAATCAGTTATCAAAAATCTCCCAGCAAATAAGAGCCCTGGACCTGGTGGCTTCCCTGGGGAATTCTACCAGACATTTAAAACAGAATTAATCCCAATTCTTCTCAAACTATTCCAAAAAATAGAAAGCGAAGGAAAACTCCCGGACTCATTTTATGAAGCCAGCATCACACTGATTCCCAAGCCAGACAGAGATCCAGCAAAAAAAGAGAACTACAGGCCAATATCCTTGATGAATACGGATGCAAAAATCTTCAACAAGATACTTGCAAATCGAATTCAAAAGCACATAAAAAGAATTATCCACCATGATCAAGTGGGATTCATTCCTGGGTTACAGGGCTGGTTCAATATTCGCAAATCAATCAATATGATACATCACATCAACAAAAGAAAAGATAAAAACCATATGATCCTGTTGATAGATGCAGAAAAAGCATTTGACAAAATACAGCATCCCTTCTTAATAAAGAGTCTCGAGAAAGTTGGGATAGAAGGAACCTACTTAAACATCATCAAAGCCATCTATGAGAAGCCCTCAGCTAATATCATCCTCAATGGGGAAAAACTGAGAGCTTTCCCCCTGAGATCAGGAACACGACAGGGATGTCCATTCTCACCACTGTTGTTTAACATAGTGCTGGAAGTCCTAGCATCAGCCATCAGACACCAAAAGGAAATCAAAGGCATCAGAACTGGCAAAGAGGAAGTCAAACTTTCTCGCACATGACATGATACTCTACATTGAAAACCCGACAGACTCCACCAGAAGCCTACTAGAACTGATTCAAGAATTCAGTTGCAGGGTACAAAATCAACGTACAGAAATCGGTTGCATTTTTATACACCAACAATGAAGCAACAGAAAGAGAATTCAAGAAACTGATCCCATTCACAATTGCACAAAAAACAAAAAAACCACATAAAATACCTCGGAATAAACCTAACCAAGGATACTAAGAGATCTGTATGAGTGAAAACTATAGAAAACTTATGAAGGAAATTGAAGAAGACACAAAAAAAGTGGAAAAACATTCTATGCTCATGGATCAGGAAGAATAAATATAGTTAAGATGTCATTACTACCTAAGGCACTCTACACATTCAATGCAATTCCAATCAAAATTGCACCAGCATACTTCTCAAAGCTAGAACAAACTATCCAAAAATTTGTATGGAACCACAAAAGACCCCGAATAGCCAAAGTAATCCTGAAAAATAAAACCAAAACGGGAGGGATCACCATCCCAGACTTTAGCTCTACTACAAAGCTGTCATCATCAAGACAGTATGGTATTGGCACAAAAACAGACACATAGACCAATGGAATGGAATAGAGAACTCAGAATTGGGCCCACAAATGTATGGCCAACTC
Organism: Proteles cristata cristata; assembly: GCA_017311185.1. Taxonomy (NCBI): domain Eukaryota; kingdom Metazoa; phylum Chordata; class Mammalia; order Carnivora; family Hyaenidae; genus Proteles; species Proteles cristata. The sequence continues at coordinate 3,078,659 of JAESUZ010005169.1, forward strand.
ATCTTTGACAAAGCAGAAAAGAATCTCCAATGGAAAAAAGACAGCCTCTTTAACAGATGGTGCTGGGAGAACTGGACAACAACATGCAGAAGAATGAAATTAGATCATTTTCTCACACCATACACAAAAATAAACTCAAAATGGATCAAGGACCTGAATGTGAGCCAGGAAACCATCAAAACCCTAGAGTAGAAAGCAGGAAACAACCTTCTTGACCTCAACCGCAGTAATTTCTTACTTGATACATCCCCATAGGCAAGGGAATCAAGAGCAAAAAGTGAACTATTGGGACATCATCAAGATAAAAGGCTTCTGCACGGCAAAGGAAACAATCCATAAAACTAATAGGCAACCGACAGAATGGCAAAATATGGTTGCAAATGTCATATCAGATAACAGGCTAGTATCCAAAATCTATAAGGAACTCACCAAGCTCCACACCTGAAAAACAAATAATTCAGTGAAGAAATGGGCGGAAGATATGAACAGACGCTTCTCCAAAGAGGACATCCAGATGGCCAACAGACACATGAAATGATGCTCAGCATCCCTCCTCATCAGGGAAATTCAGATCAAAACCAGACTGAGACACCACCTCACTCCAGTCAGAGTGGCGAAAATGAAAAAATCCGGAGACTATAGATGCTGGAGAGAATGTGGAGAAACGGGCACCCTGTTGGTGGGAATGTCAACTGGTCCAGCCACTCTGGAAAACAGTGTGGAGGCTCAAGTGTCCATCAATGGATGAATGGATCAAGACGATGTGGTTTATCTATACGATGGAATACTACAAGGCAATAAGAAAGAATGAAATCTAAACATTTGTAGCAACGTGAATGGAACTAGCGGGTGTTATGCTGAATGAAATAAGTCAGGCAGAGAAGGACAGATACCATACGTTTTCACGAATAGAAGAAACTTAATAGAGGACCATGGGGGGAGAAGAAGGGGAAAAATAGTTGGAGAAAGGGAGGGAGGCAAGCCATGAGAGACTCTTGAATGCTGGGAACAAACTGAGGTTTGATGGGGTTGTGGGAGAGGGGAAGTTGGGTGATGGGCCTGGATGAGGGCACTTTTGTGATGAGCACTGGGTGTTATATGGGAACCAACTTGACAATAAACTATGAACATAAAAATAAATAAATAAATAAACAGTGATGGGCATCGACAAGTCCACAGAAACATAAAGGATAGCAAGTCCATTAAAGTGGTGTCATCAAGAGATAGCGTTCTATTATGGCATGGTTACAAAAAGTTAATGATGTTCCTGGGAAGACACTTCCGTTTCTCTTTCATGTTGCTTTGAATAAGGGGCAGATGTGATGGAATAGATTATTTGAGGAAATTACAGAATATTTTAAATAGTTACTGTGACCAGGTAAATACAGAATGATTCACAGGCAGTGTGATGCCACCAGCCTGCCTAAAGATGTGGTTTTCTCTAGCAGCATTTAAAAGAGGGATAGAAAAGCTGAGCAGCCAATATTTTAGACTTTTGCAAAATTGCAGTTTTATTGGCAGCATGTAATAGAAATGCAAATAAGGAAAGAATCTGAGGATGTTGGAAAGAGGAAGATTAAAATGATGCACCAAAGAATTTAGCCAAATAGAGAAGATAAAAAACACAGTAATGTGGATTTGAGGAGGCTAACCAATATGAAGGTATTAGAGAAATCACAGGACTAGGGTTCTTGGTAAGATGCAAAACGAACACAGTGGGCAGCCACACATCAGAACTGCAGGGATAAACCTAGATATGAGAGCAGGTATCAGATTTTGAGTTTAGAACTGCAGGAATTCTACATGATTATGGAAATTAGTGGCTGAAATAGAGTCACTGTGAAGGTACCAGTAATTTAGAATGTTAAGAAACAAAGTAATTCACATGCTGGGTTGTCGCAGGCTATGAGTCTAGAGTTCTCTCTTGTCCAGCAAGACAGTGGATGTAGAATTGAATGCAAGAGAGGCTAATGTCTGGGAGGAGAGAAGAGCCCCAAACAGGGGTTTTGTCTCCATATTTATTGAGCTCACAAGGTATTGTCCTCGTGGTGAACATGGAGAAAACAAGATCTTACCCACTTGGACATGGAGAAAACAGTCAGACAGTAATCATTAACTTCTGTGGATAAGAAGCAAAGGATCTGAAGTCCAAGTGGTGTTTGTGATCAAGGTACATTGGCACTAGATGGAAAGCAGTTTCCTGCAGGTGATATAATGAATTACTTGTGATCCCATTACAATATGTCACTAGCTAATCTCGGGCTTATTCCCCCCGTGGTGGCACCTTTCCACCCTAAGTTTTTTCTCATCCATTTATGGTAGGTAGAACCTATTTCCCCACACTGAATGTCTGTTTGGATTTTGAATTTACTTTTTATGATAGATGAGTAGATTTTATCTGAAGAGAAGAATAACAAGTTTAGTGATAAAATCTTAAGTTAATGATGAAGTGTGGCTAAGAAATCTGTAAGTGGAGGCAATAGAAGGACGATATGAATGTATGACAATAAATGAGCAGGATAAAATGAGCAGGATCACTCAGACAAACAAACCAAACAACATGAAAACCTCAAGGAAAAACCCTAAATATTCTCCAGACTTGTATGGATTAAATGGTACAACAATATTTTTGGATTATATGGGGCTAGAGTAACTTTCTTTCAGAGCTTGATTATAAAATGATCAATTGATAATTAAGCTTCAAAAATCAACAATTAATATGATTTAACATCTTGAAATGATTCATCCCAACATATTTTCTACACATAGAATCTGATAATGTTCCTAAATCTAGTTAAAGACAACTAGTAGGTAATTTTAAACCTGGCTAAAGGAAGCTTAATGTAGATAACTTTATGAACAATAATAATCAGGTAAATGAAGAGAAATTTTCTTAGAGTAAGTATTTAGCAGTGTTTCTTGAGCGCTCTCCAGAGAATCTTGTGCTCAGAGAAACAAAACTGTGTGTTTTAAACTAGATAGCAAATACCTTTTTACAGCAGTGGTGGGTATTACAGGCCCCATCGCTTGTTCCCTTCAATAGCCTCCAGGTAACTTTCCTTGTTCTGATTCTGTATAGAAAAAAAAAAAAAAAGAAAAAAAGAATGAAAGAAGAGAAATCCTAGTTTATACACCAGTGTTTTTGAAAACTAGGGGAAAATAAATGTGGGAAGAAAATCATGTGTCAAAACTAAGGACTAGATTCTAGCCTTCAAGTTCCCAGTTCCTTGTGAAGTCCTACCCTCACAATCATCCTTTCTCCTTTTTTATATTCTGGGCTCTGTCCCCTGCAACATGTATACAAAAAGGAGCTTAAACATAGATGTGCAAAATGTAAGAAACGTACACAAAAAGGCCTATGCTGATTGCCCCTATAATATTTATAGGCATGGACAAACTCTTAACTAATTAAGAAGGATTCACTTAAAAAATAAAACTTTATTTATATTAATACTAAGCTGAGTGATAGATTGCCGCACAGTGATTCACCCATTGGCAGGACCAGGGTGCTGTATTGAGGTGCATGTCTCTTTCTTTATTTCTCTCCTTTTCAAACCATTCTGGTGATGTGAGCCACAGCCTAGTTCATGAGATGACTTCCAGGACTATTTTACAGGTCTCCTTTCTGTCTTGCACATATGCTATCTAGGCAGTAATGTTTCCCAAGGCACGCCCCTGTGTGCAGACCCAGCTGTCGCCTCCATTTTCCCTCCTCCCCTCTGACAGCCAACATGGAGACTATCCAGTCTAGCAGTCTAGCAACTTAAGCCAGATCATCACCAGGCATTTGAGACAAAGGCTCCCTTGTTGCCTTTATCTCACTGATGTGCTCCCTTGTAGTCATTAAGAGTTTTGGTTTGGTGTGAAGTTAGTTTAGCCCAAATCAGCTTATCAAAACCACATAGTTGGAGGTAATGTACTTCAGTTTCATAAAACTGTGTTTATGCATCAATATGGACTTTTTGAGTGTTTCTCTGCTTTCTTTTCTCTCTGCTCTTGGCAGTTATATTATCTTCAATATGTTAAGTAGTTCAAATGATGATAGTTTAGGACACAGGCAATATTTAGAATCTTTAACAACTGGTGTGTCACTAACCCATCAAGATAGGTGCTACCCCAACAGGGAGCACAGGATCTTAGAAAAGCAAGCTATCCCAGGAATTAATTCTTAAGTTCCTTAACCAAAGAAATTTCTAGGGAACCAGCTGGGTATCTGAGCGATGGCAGCATTCGGGTAGACTCACTTACCAGAGTTTTACTCACTTGCAGTTGACGACAAGTCAGTGATAGAACTTGTTCCAGGTAATTAAAAACACTGATTTAGGGTAGGTTTTGGTTATATGAGTTTTGATGACAATCACACTACTTTAATACTATCAAAAAACCCATACTTTTATCTAACAAAATAAAAAATATCATATTGAAGGGCTTCTTGAGTGACTCAGTTAAGTGTGGCACTCCTGATTTAGGCTCGGGTCATGACCTCACGGTTCGTGGGAGAGAGCCCCATGTCTGGCTCTGGGCTGACAGCATGGAACCTGCTTAGGATTCTGTCTCACCTCTCTCTGCCCTCCCTTGCATTTGTACATGCTCTCTCTCTCTCTCTCTGTCTCTCTCTGTCTCTCTCTCTCCCTCTCTCTCACAAGTAAATAAACATTTAAAAAATATTGTGTTGAATATTTTAGGAAATAACTTTGTGATTCAAAGATCTGTTTGTTTGGATGACTACTTGAGTTGGGTTAAAAAACAGTAGTGCATAGACCTACGTTAACAACTACACAGTGGTCAGTTAGTGTGAACAGTAGCAATTTTTCTTTTATTTCCTTTTGCTCTTTATACAACTTAACTATATATACTTGTCTGTTACATTTGAATCAAAGAGCATCTTTGTAAATTGTTCATTTATGTGCAAATTTTGAGCTAACAGAGCTATTAAGGAAATTTTGGTTATGATACATTTTAAACATTTCATATTTCTATACATAGCCAAGGGCACTGTACACACTTACATATATTACAGCTGTAATACCACATCTCAGAGATCTTCCTCATATTAAAAAATATCCAGGATCCAAAATAGCTTGAACTAATTCAGCTCTATAGTGTCTGACCTCCTTTATTTCCATAAGCACATACCCCTAATACACAATTACACAATAATATATGAAGTTATAGACTTTGTACATGTTATACATATATGTTATACATATATGTCACAAAAACACTTATATTCTCTTCTTCCCTATTTCTCCCACTCTCTTGTGTGTGCGTGCATGCTCTCTCGCTCTCATTCTCCGTCTCTCTCTCTCTCTCTCTCTCTCTCTCTCACACACACACACACACACACACACACACACACCAACACACACATACATGTCAGTCCACCTGACAAACAAGCTAAAATATGAGGACACTTTTTACTGGAGTCTAGTGTAATCCAAAATTCTGGAACACAGTGGAATCCCTCTATTAGCAACTCTAACCACATTGAATGAGATCAGTTAACTAATTGTTTCAGTCTCTTCCTTGTTTTCTGTCTAGAGACTTCTAATACTGGGAACTAAAACATGAGGAATAAAGAAAGAAAAACTTTCTTAAGCTGGCGTTAATATTTACAGCATACCTTTCATTACATAATATTCAATGCATTTGAGGTCCCTAGATTTGCGATTTTGATTATTTTCTGTTTGTTTAAATTTCTTATAAATACATTTTCTCCTCTGCTCCACATAAGCAGTCAAACCACCTCACGTTTTCTTTACTGAAAACTGCTTTCACAGTATTCCTTCCACACCAGAGAAAACTGAAAATGAAAGGTCATGCTAACAGTAATTGGTGCTTCATTTGAAAGTTAAATAGATCTGCTCCTGAATGTCTGAATTTTGGTAGCCTTTCCAGATGAAGTCATGGCTGCCAAACTCTTTGCATTTTACTCTTACATATTCCTGATCTAATTCTGTACAGGAAAGGAACCACATAATACACTCCCTCATAACAGTAAACACAGTAAAAAAATAAGCCTGTATTTTGTCATATGCTAGATAGGAGACCTTTGTGTTGGTCTGCCTATATGCTTGTGATGACAACTAGTCCTCGACTTTCCCTGTTCCCTGCTATGTTGTTGTAGAAATGCAAACTGTCCTCAATATTCTTCTTGAGTATTTATCTCATTTCCTTTGAGTAAAACTTTGAGACCGTGCCAAACTTTTCATTTTACCAGTCAACCCCTTAGGGGTAGGATAGGCAATGATGACAGTGCAGGAATGATGAATTGAGATACTTTGGGTGTTCTGGAATATCAAACTTTCTTATATGTCAAGGGCTGGTGACACTGATCATAAACTTGATGTATTTATTTGTTCAAGGTATATTGAATGAACTAGTGGCTGCTCCATAGAGCTTGGCTTTTATATTTGAGTTTTTAAAAATGTTTTTTTTTTTAAATTTATTTTAAGAAAGGCAGAGAGTATGAGTGAGGGAGAGGGTACAGGGAGAAGGGGAAGGGAGAGGATCCCAAATAGGCTTTGTGCTATCAGCACAGAGCCTGACACGGTGCTTGATCCTAACAACTATGAGACCATGACCTTAGCCAAAATCAAGAGTTGGCCATTTAACCAACTGAGCAACTCAGGCACCCCTGCATTTGAGGGTTTAACCTGAACTCTGATACATGGGTTCCCAACTTTATCTACATGGATTGTTTATCTAGTCACATTGTCTAATTCAGAAAATCAAAAATTAGCAAGAAAGTGTGATACTTAACTTGTGGCAACATCCATCTATTTGATGGATTAAGAAGATACTTATTCTTACCCCCCCCTTTATTTCAACCTTTATCGTTCAAATATTTCACTGTTTTAGAATCATACCCTTGCTATTTTACAATTTCCAAACTCCAAGGAACTTTACCTCAGCTTCTACCATTTCTTTACTGGTCAAAATTTTTATCAGTGGTTGTTGACCTATGATTAGCAAATAATCATCTGGGTCTTTGTTAGCAATAGTGATGTCCAGACAGCACCTCAAAGTTTCTATGAGGTTAAAGTTCCAAGCAATTCTGATTCAGGTAGTTCTCCTGACCACACTTTGGGAAAACACTGGCATAGATATTCTTATCCCTCATGGGCTACTTCACCATATGAATACTAAAATCCAATATTATTCCCTTCAGCTCCAAACTCATAACTTTTTATCCCCTCTTTTCACTTCCATTCACAGATTCTAGACCTCAGAGAATTATGTTTCTTTGATCTCTCCATGTATCAGAATATAGATCAGCTATAGTCCCAGTCCATCTGCATCTTATGTTTTATATTTATATTCACATGTTCTCATAACATAACTGTAATTACCTTTCATGTCTTATTCATTCATAAACACCCAGAAAGGGGGAAAAAAAGAAAAAAGAAGTTGAAACTGTTACAATCATACATCTGCATTCCTAAGTACAGTTGGATAAAATCATTCAATTAGTTGGTCACCACTAAAATTCCTGGTTTTCAAACTAAACAGTGTCCTCAGAACCATTTATCCATCTATTTCACCTCTATACACTCCTTCACTTATTTCTCAAGCCCTGTTCGAAAAGCAAAGACCAACAATGGAAATCCCAACTTACTTTCAAAAGAAAACCGTTTCCTTCCTCTAAAAGATAATTGGGGCAATCTTGCATAATTTCCCAAAAATTCTTGTCCTTTTTGCAAATTTAGAAACATTACTGTAAATATAAACCTTGTTTGTGTACTCTTATAAGCAGAAAAACTGATCCTTCTCTTCCTAAATTATACCATTGTTGCTTTCCCTGACCATATGGTTTAAGGACTTCCTCTCAAATATATATTATATATATATATACCATAAAGTTTAAGGATATCAAGAGAAAGTTTGATGATATATATCTTAAGCTTTCTGTTTTGCATATTCAGTCTGTTCCACAAGTGCATTTTCATTAGCTGATAATATGTGTTTAATATTCCCATTTTATAAAAAGATCTCTCTAGGCTAGTTTACCTCTAGTTACTGCAGTAGTTTTGAACTTTTTAAAATTGTGGAGAGTTCTTCTTTTGCTAATTCGTGTTGATTATTGCCCAGATATTATGCAACCATTATATGTACTTTCTTATCTCATAGTTTCTCATATTTCCTCTATATAATGTTGGTTCATAATTACCTCTAACTTCTGAATGAATATATTTACTTTGCTCAATCTATGTACATATTATCTTTCTTAGATTTTGCAACCATGTAGTAAAAACCTAAGCTAACTTTTTTTTTAATGTTTTATTTATTTCTAGGAGAGAGACAGCGTGAGGAGGGGAGGGCCAGAGAGAGAGGGAGTCACAGACTAAAACAGGCTCCAGGCTCTGAGCTGGCAGTCAGCACAGAGCCGGACGTGGGGCTCGAACCCACGTACCGCGAGATCATGACCTAAACGAAAGTCAGACGCTTAACCGACTAAGCCACCCAGGCGCCCCTAAGCTAATTTTTTTTTTATCCCTAACCTAAGGTATTCAACAAACAATGTAATACATTTTTGCTAAGTTTTCTGTGATTTAGATTTTCTTTTTCCAGAGCTCACAATAAACAGTAACTGGATTTCTTAAAGTCATTTTATCTTGTCCTTTTTATTTTTAATTTACAGTTTTTAATCTCTTTACATTTTTGCATCTGATTTGGTGAAGAGTCATTACATCGTGTTTTAGACCATAGAAAGTCAGTCTTTTATTGTCTCCTAAAATATATTTCAACTTAGCTGTAGTTTTATTTTTTTTATTTTTTATTTTTTTTAAATATATTTTTTTATTATTTATTTCTAGGAGAGAGAGAGACAGCGTGAGCAGGGGAGGGTCAGAGAGAGAGGGAGTCACAGACTGAAACAGGCCCAGGCTCTGAGCTGGCAGTCAGCACAGAGCCCGTCGCGGGGCTCGAACCCACGAACTGCGAGATCATGACCTAAGCGAAAGTCGGACGCTTAACCCACTAAGCCACCCAGGCGCCCCTTAGCTGTAGTTTTAAAAGATGTTTCAAATAACTATTACATTTTCTTTTTTCCTCCTTTCTTCCCTCCCTCCTCCCTCCTTTTCTTCTTCTCTTTCTTTCTTTTTCCTTCTTTCTTTCTTTCTTTCTTTCTTTCTTTCTTTCTTTCTTTCTTTCTTTCTTTCTCTTTCTTTCTTTCTTTCTTTTTTTTCTTCTTCCCTCCCTCCCTCCCTCCCTCCCTCCCTCCCTCCTCCTTCCTCCCTCCCTTCCTTCCTTCCTTCCTTCCTTTCCTAGAGAATGTTAGTACCTGTGTGGGAGAAGGGCAGAAGAGAGGGAGAAGAGAGAATCTTAAGTATGTTCCATGCGAGAGCTTGATCCCATGACTCTGGGATCATGACCTGAGCCAAAATCAAGAGTTGGATGCTTAACTGACTGAGCCACCCAAGTGCCCCCTATTACATGTTCTTATGCTTAGTAAGTTGCTAATATATTTTTGTTTCCTGAACTAGCATTAGATCTGTAAGAATTAATTTATCTGCTTATTCAATATAATCTCTCCTCCAGTTTGCTGGTTTTCTAGCAATAATCAGTAATCTTAAGTTATTACAAGTAAGTATTCAGACCCTTCCAAGTTGAGAGAAGTGGGAAATCACTTCGATTTCTTTTCAATTAATCAACTTTATTTTTAGAACAGTTTTTGGGTATTTGAAAAATTGACTAGGAAGCACAGAGAGTTTCAAAATATGCCTTCTCTCCCCTGCTCACAGTTTTCCCTACTGCTAACATCTTGCGTTAGTGTTGCACTTTTGTACAATTGACAAACCAATATTCACAATATCATTATTATTAAGCTTATTTATTTTTATTTGACAGAGTGAGAGAGAGGGTAGGGGCAAAGAGAGTGGGAGAGAGTGAGTATCCCAGGCAGGCTCCACATTGTCAATACAGCACACGGCTGGATCTCATGAACCGCGAGATCATGATTTGAGTGGAAATCAAGAATCAGATGCTCAACTGACTGAGGGCATTTAGGTGGCCCTTGATATGATATTGCTAACTAAAATCCGTCATTTACATTAAGGTCATTCTTTGTGCTGTATAGTTCTACAGGTTTTGGCAAATGCACACTGTCATACATTTACCATTATAATATTATATAAAATAGTTTTACTAAAAATGCTGCTTCTTCACCTACCCATCCTTTTCCTTTGCTCCCAAATCCCTGGCAACCACTGAACATTTACTCTCTTATATCTTTGTCTTTACAGGATGTCATAAAATTGGAATCAGATAGTATGTAGCTTTTTTAAAATTGACTTCTTTCACTAAGTAATATGTGTTGAAGGTACTGCATGCTCATTAATGGCTTGACAGAGCATGTTTTAAATTAATGAATAATATTACATTGTATGGATATACCAAAGGTTGCTTATCAGTTCACCTTTTGAAGGAGTCTTAATTGCTTTCAGACTTCTGCAATAATAAATAAAGCTGTAGGTTTTTGTTTGGATATAACTTTTCAACTAATTTGGATAAATACCTAGGATCTTGATTACTAGATAATGTAGGAACACTATTATTACCTTTGAAAGAAAGTGAAAAACTGTCTTCCAAAATGGTGTACAATTTAGCATTCCCACCAGAGGTAAATAAGCTTCTGTTGCTCCAATCCATGTCAACATTTGGTGTTTTCAGGTTTTTGGAGTGTAGGCGTTCTAATAGATGTGTCGCGGTATCTCACTGTTGTTTTAATTTATTTAAAACATAATTTATTAAAACATATTTAAATATATGAGAATAAGCATTTTTTCATATGCTTCTTTGACATCTAAATATATTCTTTGATTAGATTTTGATTGATATCATCTGTCAATTTTTTTAAATTAGGTTGTTTGTTTTGTTATTGTTGATTTTAAGGGTTCTTTGAATATTCTGCATATGTGTATTATGAAAACTGCTTTTATGATTTTTTCAAATATTTTCCCCTGTCTGTGCATTCTGTAAGATAATCCAAGTTTCAAGCAAACAATTCTGAGCCTCAGGGACATCAAATAAGACTTCCTTATCTTATATATGGACACTAATGCATAGTGACTTTACACGTGGGTTTTACTTCCAATGATTTGGAGACCAATAGTCCCAGATTCTTAATTGTTTAAACAAATGACTCAAAATTGTTACTCTGTGTGTGTGTGTGTGTGTGCGTGTTTGTGTTACACACCTGCTTAAAGCATATGAGTCTTCCATAGCACATAACTTATATCTGCCTGAAAGTCAGTGATAAAAAAGAATCTCTACTTTCCTGAATTGAATTTCAAGTTCAAAGCCAAAATTCAACTAATAATGGCCACTACATATCACAAAAAAATAAATGAGATAAAATGAGATAAGCAGGAGCACAAAAAGTGGTGATCAAAAATGGACTGATTTAATTCTAGCTGTTCTTCCATGGGAGGGAGAATAATGATGGAGCAACACAGGCAGCAATCAGAAAATCTTCACTCTTTTGTGATTTGGCATATATTTCATAAATTTGAAAATGCCTCTGGGATATTAATTCTAATTCTTCAGCATTTCACCTGAATATGTAAATTAGACAAAGTCAGACTTGGCAATTTATATGAGTATTAGGCCACATCTGTCACTGTCCATGGGATATCCAGACAAAAACAGACAAAAACAATGTTTTAAGGGTATATGAAAGCATGCCTTCTACAGGAGATTCTGAACTCCAGTATCTGCTAGACAATCTAGAAATAACATAGGGAAACTGAATTCTGTTAACATGTATATTTTGTTAAAAATGGTCACTCAGAAAGTTAACTTGAATTGAAAAATGACAAATAGAAGGGATGATGTAGGTTATCTTAGTTATTTTAACTAAAAAATTAAAATTTAACACCATATGGGCTATGGATTGAATTTTGTCCCTCTAAACTTCATGTATTGAAACCTAACCCCCAATGTGATGGTTTTTGTGGATGGGACTTTGAGATTTAGATGAGGTCCTGAAAGTGGGGACCTTAGCATAGGATTAGTGTCCTTATAAGAAGAGGCACCACAGAGCTCCCTCTCTCTAACCACCCCACTAAGCCCACAATATGAAGACACAGAGAAAAGGTGGTCAACTACAAAGCAAGAAGAGATCTCTTACCAGAAGCCAACCATTCTGGCACGTTGGTCTTATACTTCTAGCCTCCAGAAATGTGAGAAAATAAATACCTGGTTTTCAGTGCCACCTAGTATAGTATTGTTATGACAGCCCAAGTGGACTAAGGCAATATGCTATGCATAATTATAATAACTAAGAAGGTTGGTGTATGTGTGTGTGTGTGTGCGCACGTGCAAATATAGAGATAGGAATAGCAGGCTGTAAGAAAAAAGAGTAAGAGACAAATTTTGCAAGAATATCTTTTCTTTCTAGTATTCTCTGAGAGGCAAGAATATCATTGAAATATATCAGTGAAGACTGATATCTCTATATGTTGTAAAATGGAATAAATATGAAATATGAGTCAGAATTCTTCACAATAACAAATCTTTTGTTTTTCTTGTTCTGTGCACGTGGTAGGTGCTCGCCCAGTGGAATCATTGCATTATGTTAAGAAGTTTCAAATGAAAAGTCTTGCTTGTGCACCAAAGAGTCCTTTGCTATACCATCTATTATGCTATAATATTTGCAAAATGCAAAAAAAAAAAAAAAAGATTAAAGGCTATTTTTTAGATTATTTTAATTTTTCCTTATCTTGGCATCCTAATTGATATCCTTCTCTTGTTTTAGACAGTATATCTGATTTGAAGCCAATAAACAAGAGTGACTTTTTCACAAAGCATATCACATCATGCTATAATGAGGTCTTTTAAAATACCATTTTCCAAAAGCTTTTGTAGGGCTGTGGAATAAAAGTGAAGCACTGCTAACATATACCACATAGATATTTTGGAACTTGGCCATTTACCATTTTTATAGTCAGGTTAGATGATCACAAGACACCAAAACAAAACAAAATATTTCATTGTTAATTACTGAGTAAATATTGTGGGCCTATGTTTAGCATGCAGTCAAGTGAAATTGCTACAATAAGGTGGGATAAATTGTTAAGAGATGTATCATTGAAGGCAAATAGACTTCAATTTGAACTCTGTCACTGACATCAAATGGCCACGTGAGTTTTAGAAGTTTAATGAGAAATTATATATAAAGGCACTTAGCACAATAGCTGGCAATTAGTCACTGATTGTCTAAAGCTAGATGCCTTAGAAGTCTTTGAATTAGTGATTGGAAAGGCACTTGTTTTTGTGTGTCAAAATGTACTTTTAATACGTAAAGTTACAGTTATAGTATTTCCTATTTATTCATTCAAAAAATATTCATTATGTACCTACTATTCTAGATGCTGCTATAGACAGCGTTGCATTTATACACACATAAATCAGCTAAACCTCAGAATAATCTTGTGATGCCTCACTAAATTACTAAAGTTTCTACCTAATATATATGAATGGTTTATTTTCCATAAAATAATAATAAATACATAGCCAGAGAACATTTTTATGTATTCACAAATTTCAAGACTTTCCAGGAGAGTTACAATTTTGGATATTATGTATAATCAGACCATGTTTATGTAAGTTGTAGTATTGATTTGTATCTCATGATAACCACAATACAAACTTGAAATGATACCTTTGTTTGAAAATAAAAAACCACAAAATACAAAAACTGAGATACATAGAAATAAAAAGTACAGTGATTCCAACATCTATAGTCTATTATAATAATACAAATGAAATGTTTCCCCTTGATTAAAGTGAAATGGGCATTTCCCTTCACATTTAGTATCAAATAAATTTATTAATCTATTATAAGTTATAAAAGTGTGTATGTGCCTATTTGTATACATGTAAGTGCGCACACACACACACACATATATAAATCATTATACACATTCACACATACATTCACACACTTTGAAGATGAGCAAATTGAGCCTTAAGGCTGTTATGGTAATGGTCAATTGGTATGTCCCATTGTTAAATAATTGCTTCTTATCTTCAGTCCTACTCTTTCATGCACTGTTTTTCAATGAGGTCAGAACACTGCAAACTACATTTGAACCTCATCAGCTGCTTTTCTCAGGCTCTCCCAACAGGGAGCCCCAAACGGAGACTGGAAGGCTGTAAGTGGAGAGAGGGACTTGTCCTATCCTGTGTGTTTCCTATTCCTTTAGTAACACCTTAGCTTTTTGTTTTTGTTTTTGTTTTTGCCCAGCAGTGGCAGTTTATATTCATCATGTTAGCTGCACTGTATTTTCTAAAAGGGTGGTGCAGTTTCATGGACCATGAGGTTTGGGAGAGGGAATGGGAGAAGTGTTGTTGGAGAAGGAAAAGTATTGAATACTAAGTCAGAGTGGAGAAAATGTATCTTCAAGTCCCCCTTACTCCTCTCCTCCTTCTATAAGGAGGTCTTTGCAGAAGTACCTGAAGAAGGCCCCAGATAAAGGGCCTCCAAGTGGAGTCACCTAGGCTAGGAATTCAGATATATGCAGGCCATGGCTCACTGGAGACAATTTGAGTTCTTGACTACAAATCTTCTCATAGACTGCAGTGGACTGGCTGTGCAGCAAATCTGACAGAATGGCAGATTTCTCCCCTGAAGTCTGACAGGTAAAGCCTTTGTGATTCCCTGTAGTTAGGCCTGAAAGATCATCAGGATGTGGGCCAGGAGTGGGACTACTCATTTCTTTCACATCCTTTCTCAGTCAGTCCATAGGACCCACCCCTCCCCCGCAATGTTCAGTCAATGTAAAGTTTTCTTCACCATAGATTAATTTTACCTTTTGTAAAATTGAAATAACCATGATGATAAAGTCAATATTGTGGATAGCATATAATTACAGGAAGGGAGAGTAGGAAAAATGGGCCAAGTTTATGAGAAGGCAAAAAGGAATGGAGTCCAGAGCTCAGGTAGAAGTTCTCCTCACACATAAATAGAATAGTGCTTATATTAACAGCAAGTCAGATGGAGGAGATTGGTGGGGTTGAAGATAATCTCTATAAAAGGAAACAGATACCAGATGAGACTATCATCTGTAATATTTCTTTGATGTTTAACATATTTTATTAATTATATCCTGATTGCAATCCATCCTGTTACATTCTATTTAAATAATAAATGGCATCTGACCTTAAAGGTCAAAGATTAATTTAGAAATATTTATCAGAGCCAGATGGTAGAGAAAAAAAAAACACACATTAAATCCTCAATGTATCAAAATCATGTAAAAGCTATGAAGAAAGAAAAATATCTCAGGAAAAAACTTATCACATGAAAAAAACAGTAAACATTTTTATTTTTAAATTTATTTATTTTCAGAGAGTGAGCATAAATGGGGGAGGGGTAGAGAGAGAGGGAGAGAGAGAATCCCTAGCAGTCTCCACACTGTCAGCACAGAGCACAACTCAGGGCTTGAACTCACAAACCTTGAGATCATGACCTGAACCAAAATCAAGAGTTGGACCTTGACCAACTGAGGCACCAGGTGCCCCAAAACAGTAAACATTTAAAATAATGAGCTAACACATGCAGTTTAAATATCTGAGTAGATAGTAATGGTAGAGATATTGTAAATGTCAATAGCCCATATAGGTGACAATTTCATGCTTGGATGCTATCTATGGATATATAAATTAATACAAAAATTGCATAGAACATTTTGGTGTACATATATACTAATATAACATATATATGCATCGGTGTATATATATATAGTGTGTGAGTATGGATGCATGTTTATATTCCTTTTATTTACTAATGTTTACTTATTTATTTTTGACAGAGTGTGAGTAAGGGAGGGGCAGAGAAAAAAGGAGACAGAATCCAAAGGAAGTGTCACGTGGGGCTCAAACCCAGGAATCCTATGGTGATGACCTAATCCCAAGTCAGATGTTTAGCTGACTGAGCCACCCAGGCATCCTTATATTACTTTTAATACAGCAATTTCATGTTTAGGAATTAATCATACAGGAATAAGAAAGGTTGTGCTCATGTCTTTTCCCACAAGAATTTGGATCCACATAAACATATTAATTAGTGATATAACTGAAAAACTCTTATCAGCACAATAATAAAATACAGTTATTAGCATAGTAATGCAGATAAATACATAAAGATGTTTGCAGTATACTGTGGATCAGGAAAAAATCTTCTAAAATTATGTGTAATATGAACCCCTTTGTGTAAATATAAATGTAGGAAAAATATCAGAATCTTATAACTAAATTGTTTACAATGGCCATTTCTTAATTGGGATTATATGTGAGTTTTAGATGTTTTTTTTCTTTTTTCCTTATCTGGATTGTCTAAATTTTCCACAGTAAATGTGCATTACTTTCATAATAAGAAAAATAATTTGCATTTATAATAGATTATATTTTGTTTCTACCCATGTTTTAGTTGCCATTTAATGTTGTAACTATCAAACAAAACCCTTTGAGACTTCACTGTAATACAGCAGAATAATTTTGCAACTGATCTTCACAGTATTAAAGTCTCCCTGGATTTTCCATTTTTTATTGCTTTAATAGTTTAATGTCAACTATTTTTCATAAGAAAAAATCTATCTTGGGTATTTCAATCATTATGTGAAAAAGAAAAGCATATTCTGTTGTGAAAGATTGAAAATATATACTTGGCTCTATACGAGATCATAAACTTGTTATCTTTTAGTTTTCTTTTTTTGTGTGGAAAATGCAATAGGAAGACAAAAGTAATAAATTACATTACAACTAGTATAACATAAAATATATATTTTAAGGCAGAATAACATAGTACGAGCTACCAAATGAGAATAACTTGGATTTAAATCCAAATCTTTCCATTTGACAATTATGTAATCTTAAAATGATTACTTGACATATCAATATCCCAGAGCAGCTTTTATTAAATACAAATCATCCTGCCTTCTTCATCGGGTGAGGATGAGGCTTAAATGAGTAATGCACAAAGATGGAAACTTTATAAGAATGCAATTATTATTAGCTATTATTAGATATTTTTTCTGTTCAATCAGAATATACATGATTTCAGATGGTAATAAATTTTATGAAAAAATAAACAAGGCAACATAATAGATAGCAATATGACTATGTGGGATGGAGTTAAGATTGTGGCATCACAAAAGAACTATATAAGTTGGCATTTGAAAAGTGTGTTAACAGGTCACCTGAGTGGCTCAGTCAGTTAAGTATATGACCAGCTCCGGTCATGATCTTGTGGCTTGTGAGTTCAAACCCCACACTAGGCTCTGCACTGACAGCATGGAGTCTGCTTGAGATTCTCTCCCTCTCTCTTTCTCTCTTTCTTTCTTTGCTCCTACCTCACTTGTGGACACTCTCTCCCTCAAAAATAAAAAAATAAACAAAAAAAAGAAAGTATTGGTTTTCTATTACTGTATAAAAAATAACCACAAACTTAGAGGCTTAAAGCAACACCTATTTATTGTTCCAGGGTTTTTATGGGTTAGGCATCCAGGCATGTTCAATGTCTCACCAGGCTCAAATCAAGGCATCAGCCTGACATGTTCTCATCTAAAGCACACAGTCCTTTTTCAAGCTTATTTAGTTTGTTAGCAGAATTCAGTTCTGTTGTGGTAGGACTGTGGTCTCCATTTTCTTCCAAGCTACCTATTGGGCTCTCTCAGCTCTTGAAGGACACTCTCAAATTCTATCAACATGATCCTTTTACAACATGGAAGCTTATTTCTTCAAAGCAAGGAGAATCTCTCTCCAATCTGCTAAAATGGAATCTTGTCATAGGAATGATTCCATTATATTCATAGGTCCTGCCCACACTAAAGGAGTGAGGATTATAAAGGGGTTGTCCACCAGGGGGCAGGAATCTTGGACCCATCTTAGAATTCTGCCTACTGCAAGGAGACTAAGATAATGAGTAGGAAGTAGTCTTGAAAGTTCATAGGGTAGATCACTTTAGAGCAGAAATAAACACACTGATACAGAACTGGTATCATTTTGTGCACATGCAATGATCTAAATTCATTCTTGCTGACTGATGCTTCATATTTTGAATCTGAAAGACAGAGGGTTCTTGCCTCAGTGGTAAACACTTCCTCAAGTGTGGTATTACTCTTGCAGTCTGTGGCAATTATTTTAGTGATTTTAGGACACAATGATTCTTTGAATTTTCCAGTTAAAATACTGACCACCATATTAGCTATTTGTTATATATTTCTTAGAAATTAAAAAAAAACAAAGATAGAGACAGAAATAATCTAAGAAGATATGATCATAATACTAACAGAACTCAGGAACTATTGAATAACCAAATCTTAACTGAAATGGGAAAACATTGATAAAAAATATGGGAAATAAAATAAATCATAATAATAGCTAGAAATGAGGCAAATGACCATTTCTTTGTCATAAGCACTGAGGATTATCTAGGAAATAGAGCGTATCCTAGGCAAGATCAAAGAATACATACTAGCCTGGAAAGTCAGTGTTATAGTAATTTCAGCATTTAGAGGTCAGAAATGAGGATGAAGATCAATTTTAGAAGAGAGAGGAGGAAGTTGGCTTGGAACCATGTTAGATCACCAGAATTTAAATATACTCATTTCAAGGACAAGGGTAATCACACTTCCATATTGTGATAGGCATAATTAATAACAAAAACTAACATAGGACTAGTGTTTTATCTGTTTTAAACTCTAAAATTATTTAGTGTAATTGTAGTGTCACATGAGGATTGAAGTATGCTGCAGACACTGCAAATAACTGGGTGAAGCAAAATAAAAATGTTGGTCTCATTTTACATCACACTGGAAATGATATCACATAGAGGCAAAAATCTCTCTATGGTGAGGGTCCATAACCAAACACATTCAACTGTGGTTAAGTGAAAAGAAAGTACAAGCAGAGTTGGCCTTCCATTTAAGATACATGAAGGTAGTCTAATAACTTTAAGAACAACCCTGAAAAAAAATTGTGAGATCACAGATTATTTTATTTATTATTAAAACAAAAACATTTTTCCCAGACCTGATTAATGCTAAACCTTAAGACTTGTGCTTCTGTTTATTGTGTATTGGATGGTGGTAGAGTTCCTTTCACAAAATTAAATTGGGGGTTAGGATAATGGGCACAACTCTTAGAAGAATTTTTCATTTTTCAGAAGTTTTTCATGCAAGACTGCTGCACTGAACTGTTACTTCTAATTCTAAGGTGATTTTATATTATACTAAGCTAGTATAAAAATGAAAGCTAATGTTTCTAGCATAAACTGAAATGAAGATCCTCCTATAGTTACTCCTGCTTGGAATACTTTATGAGGCAATACTCTCATTAAAAAAAAAAATACACAATATTAAATTTCTTTCTCCTTCCACTCTCTTCACTTTTCTTCTCTGGATGCTGCTGTATCTGCAGTTCATAAAGGCTAAGAGTAGGGGGTGAATGGGATAAACAGGTTTTACTTCAAAAAGAAACACTCAGTACAGCATAGGATAACTCTCCCATTGTTTGGATATGGCTTCCAAGTTGGGTATGTGTACTCTCTCTCTTCTATAGGATCCATTTCATGAATTGAAACCTAGATTGGCCAAGAGATGAAACCAAGTATCATTTAATATAGCTCCATTATCTTCACTAATAGTTTATAAGCACACCCACCCCATCTGCCTACACACACACTTTTTTCATGTTTATTTATTTTGAGAGAGAGAGAAGAGAAAGTCCCAAGCAGGCTCTGCACTGTCAAAGCAGAGCCCGACATGGGGCTCAGTCTCACAAACTGTGAGATCATGACCTTGGCTGAAATCAAGAGTTGGACACTTAGGCCCTCTACTACACACACACATTTTATTTGTCGACTCTCACTTTGAATTTCTTGTGCAGGTTATGTTTCATTATGTTGGGTTTATTTGGAGGAAATTTTTACCATAGCCACATATGGAGTTTTGGTCATTATACAAATAAAATTGGAATCCTTTTGGGAGGTTATGATGTAATTTACTGACTACACTAATTTATTCAAATGATAAGAAGGCAAAAGGCATTGCTTACTATAAACAACCACACCTTGGGCCAATTACTTGTCTCAGGAGGGCTGGAACTTTTGATTCACTGGTGATAGACCAGCATTTCTTTTGGGAGCAGGTAATTTACAAGTTCTCAAGACCTACCACAGGTGGGATTGAAGAAAGAAAATGAACTGCATCTTTCATGTGTTTTAAAAATGCTGTGTATGCCTAAATTCTAGTTATGAAGGTTATCCAGTCTGTCAACTTTGTGACTTTAATGTATTCAATATTCCAAGAAAATGTTTGTTGGGGTCTCGCACCTGGAAATACTGATTTCTTGGATTTATGTTTTTATACCATGTTCCAGAAATCTTAATTACAACAATTTAAAGCAAATAGTTGTACTGAATAATATATTCACTACTCTTTAAATTTGCAAAGAAAATATTTCTGAGTAATAAATATTGCTGTCCAATTCTATTGACAGTGTAATTTTTTTTAAAATATTTTTATTTATTTCTAGGAGAGAGAGAGAGACAGCATGAACAGGGGAGGGTCAGAGAGAGAGGGAGACACAGACTATGAAACAGGCTCCAGGCTCCGAGCTGGCAGTCAGTACAGAGCCCGACGCAGGGCTCGAACCCACAAACCGCGAGATCATGACCTAAGCGAAAGTCGGACGCTTAACGACTAAGCCACCCAGGCGACAGTGTGATTTTAATTATGAATTTGAGATGGCTTATGAAAATCTTTTGCAGTTTGCAAGCACCTTCATAGCCTATGGGTAACTTACTTTCACAAAGCTCTCTAAATAAACTGCTAAGTTCATGGCACAGCATGTGCCTTTAAATTTTATCATTCTGGCATGCCTGGGTGGCTTTAAAAATTATCATTCTGGCATGCCTGGGTGGCTCAGTTAGTTAAGCGTCTGACTCTTGATTTCAGCTCAGGTCAAGATCTCATGGTCCTGAGATTGACCCTTATCCCCCCTTAGAGTTCTTCACTGAGAGTGGAGCCTGCTTGAGATTCTCTCTCCCTCTTCCCCTGTCCCTCTTCCCCATGTGAGCTTTCTCTCTCTTAAAACATTATCATTCATAGTTACTAAAAATATTATAGTATCCTCCCATGTACAACTTTTAAACTAGCTATATCCCCATTTTTCTTCTTCTTTCATTTATAGCTCCTAACTATGGAAAACTTTATTCACAATGAGACCACACTACATTTTTTTAATTTTATATTTTCTTCCTGTTTATAAGTGGCATGTTATTTTCTGTTTGTTTTCTGAAAAATATTTTCTTATTTTATGCCATTTCATATATTGGTGTATACGGACTTGTTTTCACATTTGCATTTTGGGGTCAAGTAATAAACTATAATTTGTTTTTGTATACTCATCATTGATTTTAGTTTAATCAGCAAAAAGACTTATGACCAGGTTTTTGTTTTATAAAGGCAAATGAAATTCCCTTAATGCAAATCATAATCAAATTTCCACAACAGGAAAGTTAGCAAAAAAGAACCTCACCTAACAAGACTAGAAAAATATTTGTTTAGTCCTTTAGTATTAGAGCTAAGAAAGAAATTCTAATATATACTAGAATGTGGTAGACAGAATCTGTCCACACACTAATCTCAAGATTTGCTAATATATTATATTACATGGCAAAAAAAAAAAAAACCCTTTACAAATGTAATTATGCTTACAGAGTAAGATAAGGAGATTATCCTGGATTGTATGAGTGGGCCCAAACTCAAATCATGAGCTCTTAAAACAGAAAACTTTCTCTAGATGTAGGAAGTGAGGAACAGAAGAAGGGGATGTTAGAGAATTTTGAAGCTTAAGAAAGATTTTATTCGCCATTGCTGGGTTGGAGAGGGAAGAGGCAACGTGATAAGAAATGTAGGTGTTTCGAAAGAACTGACAGAAATACCTGGCTGACAGCCAGCAAGAAGACAAGGACCTCAGTCCTAAAACACAACCATAAGGCACCAAATTATGCCAACATCTTCAATGATCTTTGAAGTGGAGAGTCACCCAGAACCTCCAGGTAAGAGTTCACACAGGCCAAGAACATTGAGATGATCTTGAGTTTTGATCTATGGAACTGTGAGATGAAGTTATGTAATTTTAATTCACTCAGTGGTAATTAGTTATGACAGCAACAGAAAAGTAATGCAGACACTGGTTTCAGAAGTAAGCTGTATTGCAACAAATACCCAAAAATGCAGAACTGGCTTTAGAAATGGGCAGTTGGCAGGTACTGGAAGAACTTGATGAACGCGATGGAAAAAGCATCGAGTTCCTTGAACAAACTGCTAGTTAGTAGGATGCTAACAAATGTGCTAGTTAGGGATCCAAATGAACTGGGTAGCATAATAGAAAATCTAAATGGCCTTGAAGAGTACGTAAATCATTACAAGCAAACTATTAGCAGAAATATGGAACCTGAGGTGCTGCTGGTACGACCTCAGAAGCTGAGAAGTATTTTAATGGAAATAAGCAGAAGGTTTAATGGAATTATGTCCTCCAGTTTCGGGTAAAGCAGAATTTGTGAATAAATTTGAATTTTTAGTCCTGGAGATTTCAAGCAAGGTATTGGAGGTGTGGTCTGGTTTCTTCGTGATGCTTGTAGTTAAAATAAATGCACATTGAGGGGATAATTGTAAAAGAAGAAAAATAACCAGTTCTACATGATTTTTTTGGTCCTCAGCTTATTCAGATGGGAAAGATGTTATTATAAGAGATTCACTGTAAGGGAAACATGATTTAAAGTAAAAGACACATGTTTGACTCTAAATACCAAAATTCAGAGTATTTAGTCACAAGAGATTAAGCGTGTGGATCACTCAGCCATTTCAGAAGCCAAAACTGAGATGGAATTATCTCATAAATATGTGTGGATGTGCCTCTTGTCTAATTAACTGAGTCCATGTGACATAGAAGGGAGACCCATGAAGTTCTTGAGAATTTCATACCAGCTGGAACACTGCCAGCTTGGACTAAAAGGAAGAGAGAATACAAAATGAAAGAAGGCTGTTGGTCCCCAGATCTTACTGATAGGAAGCAGACTGATAAAACTACCCACCTGCAGACATTTGCCTCTTTTTAATTGAATTAGTATTAAAGTTTGTGTGATTCAATATATGTTTGTGGTCATGTCATGTATAAAGATTTACCTCAGTTTAACACATCTTGCCGAGAATTCTTGTTCCTGGCCAAAAATCTATATGTAACCTTTTAAGCCTAACCATAGGCCATTAGAAAGGCTTTCTGCGGTACACCTCACCAGGGGAGAGCTGCCCTGAGCACATAAGACTTGGTGTACAGTCAGTACATTGCAGTTTCTTAAGACAGTTACAGTCAAGAACTGTAGAGTCAAGACCCCCTAGCTGACCATGCCCTGATGCCTATCTGAAATTTTAGCCCAGGTGCATGCATTCAGAGGTCTCCGCACTGGGGCTTCCAGTAGAGGCCTTTCTCAGTCACCTCATCTGAGACTTCTTTTATCTGATGAAGGTAAGAAACCTTGGGGTGCCCTGGTGGCTCATAAGGTTAAATGTCAGACTCTTGATTTCGGCTCAGGTCATGGTCTCATGTTTCATGAGATCAAGCCTTATGTTGGAATCTGCACAGACAATGTAGAACCTGCTTGGGATTCTCTCTCTCTCTTTCTGTCTCTCTCTCTCTCTCTGTCCCTTGCCTGGCACTCTCTCACTCTCTCAAAATAAATAAACGTTAAAAAAATAAAACCTTCAAGACACTTTTACCTGACTTAATACT
The DNA here is from genome assembly GCA_017311185.1 of Proteles cristata cristata. Lineage (NCBI taxonomy): Eukaryota > Metazoa > Chordata > Mammalia > Carnivora > Hyaenidae > Proteles > Proteles cristata. Next base: position 3,102,458 of record JAESUZ010005169.1, read on the forward strand.
TTTCCACTCCTAGCCCTTACCATTCGCCTTTCTTCTGGCCCAGTCCTCAGGTCCATAAAACTGCAGAAAACTTTGGTCTGTGTATTTAATAGTACAGGGCTTCCCCAGTAGAGAGATTATTTCCCACATCTGTGCTAATCCATCTGACCATCACTAGAGCCATTCCATGAGGGTAAATGAAACAGGGCAGGAGTCAGTGTTTCTCTAGTTTAGCCTCTTGCTTATATTATACAATAAATGGTTAAGGGCTTGCTTTTAATATTTCAGTATCTTATAATATATACCCATAATGGCCTAAAGAATATCTTAATGATTTTCAAAAGAAGATAAACATTAAATGCAAATTTTTGATCCAAAAAGTGATAAAAATAGCTGTTAGAAATATTAAATCATTAAATGCCAACCAATTAGTATCTTTCTAATGAGATTTGACAATTACCAAATCTCTTTAAAGCGTACTTGTTAAGCTTGCAGTTACAGTATTATGGATTTTTCCTAAGGAACGAGTAATTATTGTTTGCAAATATATCTCTAATATTTATTTATTCCAGTGTTGCTTATAACATTTTATAATTCATATGGACTACTTTATAATTGCTTAAATAGAGGTGTAAATATATATATACAAAAATATATGTTCTATAGTGACATATGCGATACTATGGTAGTTTCATCTTTATAACAGGGTGATAGATGTGATAGATAATAGATGATAGATAGATAGATGACAGATAGATAGACAGGAAGACAATAAATATGAAAAAACTATACAATAATATGTCTTCTAAAATTTTTCTATCTCTGTGTTGTTGGGTTATTTTCTTCTATTTTATTTTCTAAATTATCTGCAATAAATAGTTCTTTAAATTAGAAACTAAAAGTCTTTTTAAAATCCAAAATAACAGACAACAAAAGGGTTCTGTAGTCCAGATGCTCAAACTAAGGAAACATCCAAATTTGTGTAAATAATTCACAAGGAAAAAAGTCTTTGAGTTGAAAGTCAAGGATTAGTTGAATAATAAAGCCCAATTCTCAAAATCTTTAGTCTCCCCCAATGTGACTGCCTATTATGACATCCCCGAGGTATCCGGCCTTTAATCTGAGTCATCCTGTCAGCAAATCCCACATTTAGATCTTTTCTAGGTCTTTTTCTAGTTTAACTTTAGAATTCTCCAAAAAGAAAAGTCTTATCCAGATTTGAATAGAAATCCACTTGAACTGTGATCTTCTAGTCTATTACCATAACCTGCATGCTGAACAGGGTGCAAAACCTCTTTTTCTTCAGAAATCACATTAAGCTGGGTAAAGTTGCCAGCAAATTTTGGTGTTTTTGCTAACTGTAACACTAGTGAAAATTAAAAACTCAAGTATTTTTTCAACATTATGACACATAATAGCAATAAATAAGCCAAAATGCCTCTAGCTACTTTTTTTACATTGAGATTTACTTTTATTTATTTTTTTATTTAAAATTATTTTAAGTTAATTTATTTTCAGAGAGAGAGAATGAACAGGTGAGGGGGAGAGAGAGAGAGAACAGAGGATCTGAAGCAGGCTCTGAAGCAGGCTCTGTGATGACAGTAGAGAGCCTGAAGTGGGGCTCGAATTCATGAACCGTGATCAGGACCTGAGTTGAAGTTGTACACTTAACCAACTGAGTTGCAGAGGCCCTTGGAGAGTTAACTTTTATATGCATGGATAATATTTATTCTTAGTAATGTGAACACAGTTGTATCTCTATGAATTCAAAGTTAATGAATTGGCTCTAGGTAGGTACATTTCTGTAAATTTTACTTTTGCTTGGTTTATTTTAAGTGCTTTATATGCAAATCTCTATAGTCAGCTTTCATACACCATCTATTAAACCAATATTTTACATACATTAGACCAATATTAGGGCCATGAAAAGAACTGAGAAAACATGGAATTTTCCTTAAGTGAGATAATGCAGTGATGCACTTAATAAGGTTATTTCCTTTGCAAAATGTATACAACTCATTTGCAGAAACATCTGTCTTAATCAGAAAGGGAAATTGCATTATGCTGACTACAAATTCTGTTTTCTGTTCAGTAAATGTGACCATTGAGTCTCTATGCATTAAGCCAAATGATTGCTTTTACAAATTAATTTTCTATAAAAACCAGATTTAAAAAAAAAAATAAAAGATTTCCAGGATGAATGTAATTTCTTCAAGAAGTCTCTTCTGTTCATACACAAAAATAATTCCTTATTTATAATAATAACGAAAACCTTAATTTAGTCCAGTAGGCAAAAAAGCTTAAAAGCTATTATAGAGTATGATAATGGATATTACTTTCATGTTATTTTTATGACTTCCGTTCCTTTCACACTATATAAGAGAACATCTAAATTTCTTATAGAAAAACATTTCCTGATAAAGTAAAAGTAAAATTTCTCCCAAGAATCATATTTTCAGTCTTAATTACTGGAAATGATAATTAAATATATATAATCCGAGACTTATAAAAACATAGTAATATTATTCATTAATTAAAAGAATAAGTCTGGGACACCTGGGTGGCTCAGTCAGTTAAGCCTCTGACTTTGGCTCAGGTCATGATTTCATGGTCTGAATTCGAGCCCCACATCAGGCTCTGTGCTGACAGCTCAGAGCCTGGAGCCTGCTTCGAATTCTGTGTCTCCTTCTCTCTCTGCCCCTTCCCTGATCATGCTCTGTCTCTTTCTCTCAAAAATAAATAAATAGTAAAAAATGTTTAAAAATAAAAGAATAAAATGATCAAAGATACCATTAGACTAATAGTTTGAAATTACATATAAAAATGTGCTTAGTTTTTTTATGTAATTTGCATGTAATAGTAAGATGTAAAATGTTAAAATGTAATTTGTATATAATGGTAAAAGTTATTTGTACAAATCACAAATGAAAATAAGTGTCATTTTTTATTAACATATACCTTATAAAGACAGCCCTTTTACATTTTCTTTTAAATGTTTTTTTTTTAATTTTATTTATTTATTTTTTTTATTTCTAGGAGAGAGAGAGACAGCGCGAAAAGGGGAGGGTCAGAGAGAGAGGGAGTCACAGACTGAAACAAGCTCCAGGCTCTGAGCTGGCATTCAGCACAGAGCCCAATGCGGGGCTTGAACCCACGAACCGCGAGATCATGACCTAAGCAAAAGTCGGAAACCTAACTGACTAAGCCACTCAGGCGCCCCAACATTTTCTTTTAATTTAAAAGTAGAATAATGTAAATCCAAAAAAAAGTGGGGTTTCAAAATCACAATAGTCTTTTCTGCATTTGAACAAAGAAGAATATTTATTAATTGCTAATTACAAGTGAAATTAATAAAAAGAATGTTCAAGATCTAACAACAATGAAATATTCCAGAATTTCATCCACATTTAAGGTAAGTGGTGACAAATGAAGAGTGACGACACCTAGGACAAGGTTTTGGTAGGGAAGAGGAGAAAATCTAAATTTACAGATTTCACTACAAAAGCAAAAAACTTTCTGCCAAAGTCTGCTGACACAAGCCAAAAGGAAAAAAAAAAAAAAGAAAGAAAGAAAAAAGCAATAGCTATAAATCTGCCTTGAATAAGATCTACTGTCTCTTTTAGTTGTTACACTATATTTTAGCAGACTTTTCAAAAAGTGAATTTTGCAGAGAACCTGAACATATATATTACATTTATATATTTTCTTCTGGTTGTTGCATATATTAAAAGACTATAGATTATAACCTTAGAAACTTATTTTTTTCTAAGAGTCTGGCTAAGTATTACTTGTTATTTTGCAAGAACTAAAATTTTGTGTGCTGTTTTTACTTGTTATCTTTTTACCAAATACATGAGTATTTTACCAAATACATGAGTCTAACACATATTATTTATCATTTTTATAAGCTCATGTCATTTTATCCTAATCAGTATACTCTTGTATGTATAACATGGTCTAAGTTTTCAGTTCCCTAAAATTCTGTTCTGGAAAACATCTTCTTTTAAGAAGTAAAACTAATGATTTTTTTTTAAAGGGACATACATTAATCTATAAAAGTAGTCCCTTCCTTAGAAAAAAAATAATAACCTATTTGTTGCTTGGGTAATGTCCAAGACTAAAATGACCAAATTGTAGCCCCAAACGTGGAATATGAGAAAAAAATGATAGCTGTTAAATAATTATTTATAATAAAACCTGACTGTCTGAAACATTGAGATGGTATGAGTTAAGAAAATAAGCTGCCTTTAGGATGTTTAAAAAAAAAAAAAGATGAAGAAAGAAATATACCACTTGTGTGTCTTCAACTCTGTCAAAGAGAGAGGGGACCAAGCTTAAAAAATAGACCAGAAAATTCTGATTAACTTGGTAGGGAAGAGTCAGGAAGGCTGGACAAATCAACTTACTGACCAAAGTCATTTTACTTCCTAGCTCTGACTTAAAGTGGTCCAACTTTTTCACAGTCAAATGGCCAACTATTTTGATTTTTCTACAGAAGATACAGTACAATTCAAACCAATTCAACTAGTGTCTCTTCATTCCTACACTAGGCAAAGTGAACAGTGCTAGGCTTTTAAAAATAAGTAGGTTCCATGATTCATCTCTTAAAAAGGAGCTCCCAATTTGGTGCTAGCTACAGCAATCTGGAATGTAACTAATATGTGATGAGTGCTCATGGTTAAATTGCTGTGGGAGCACACAGGCATCATCAATTAATTATTCTTGAAGTGCAGAGAAATGTTTTACAAATAAGGTCATACATTAACTGGGATCTAGCTAGTGAGCCAGATCTTGCCAGAAAGATGAGGGTAAACTTCCTAAACAAAAGAAAGAAATTGGAGCATTTTCTTTCTTTTTTAATCTTTAATCTATAAACTTTTATTATTTATTATTTATTTATTTATTTATTTATTTAATGATATAATTTACTGTCAAGTTAGCTAACATACAGTACATATATAGTGTGCATAAAGAGTGCCCTTGGCTTCAGGAGTAGTTTCCCATGATTCACTGCTTATATACAACACCCAGTGCTCATCCCAACAAGTACCCTCCTCAATGCCTATCACCTATTTTCCCCTCTCTTTCCCCCCCACCCCATCAATCCTCAATTTGTTTTCTGTATTCAAGAATCTCTTATGGTTTGCCTCTCTCTCGTTTGAAACTATTTTTTCTACTTCCCTTCCCCCATGGTTACATTTTTCAAATTCCACATGAGTGAAAACATGATATCTGTCATTCTCTGACTGACTTATTTAACTTAACATAATACCCTTCAGCTCCATCTACTTTGTTGCAAATGACAGGATTTCATTCTTTCTCATTGCCAAGTAGTATTCCATTGTATACATAAACCATATCTTTATCCATTCATCAACTGACAGACACTTGGGCTCTTTCCATAATTTGGCTATTGTTGAAAGCGCTGCTGTAAACGTTGGAGTAAATGTGCCCCTATGTATCAACACTCCTGTATCCTTTGTTTAGTTTAGTTAAGTTTTTTTTTTTTAATATTTTTATTTATTTCTAGGAGAGAGAGAGACAGCATGAGCAGGGGAGGGTCAGAGAAAGAAGGAGTCACAGACTGAAACAGTCTCCAGGCTCTGAGCTGGCAGTCAGCACAGAGCCCGCTGCGGGCCTCGAACCCACGAACCGCGAGATCATGACCTAAGCAAAAGTCGGACGCTTAACCAACTAAGCCACCCAGGCGCCCCATCACTCCTGTATCCTTTGAATCAATTCCTAGTAGTGCTATTGCTGGGTCATAGGATAATTCTATTTATAATTTTTTGAGTAGCCGCCACACTACTTTCCAGAGCTGCTGCACCAGTTTGCATTCCCACCAACAGTGCAAGAGGGTTCCTGTTTCTCCACATGCTCACCAGCATCTCTTGTTTCTTGAGTTGTTAGTTTTAGCCATTCTGATCAGTGTGTGGTAGTAACTCAAAGTAATTTTGATTTGTATTTTCCTGATGATGAGTGATGTTGAACATCTTTTCATATGTCTGTTGGCTATTTGAATGTCTTCTTTGGAAAAGTTTCTATTCATGTCTTCTGCCCAAGAAAATGGAGGGTTTTCTTCAATCATTACAGTTCCATTACACATTTATTATCTCCATTTTGTCAATCAATTCATTGAGGCTGAAAGTCCTTGTTTAAATACTTTTTTTTTTTACTTAGGGTTAAAAATAAGGTTGTAATGCATTTCTTGTGATGCCAATTATCTTGGCACTTACTCTGTTCCTTCGGTTACAAATTCGAAATGGATAAATGACAATAGATACAAAAAATAGAATATTTAACCAATATAAATATATTTCCATGGAAATAGAAAGACTTCAGCAAAGCCAATATAAAGAACTTTGCTGAGGCTAAAGCAGCTAAAAGTTTCTAAGCTCGAGGAATCAAACTGTCTGGGATTAAATGAGGAGAGAGCAATGACATTACTCAGGACTACAGGCCATCTAGAAACTAAAAATACCAGCACCAGATGAGTAGTCAATGTCTAGAGAAAAGGCATTATAGGCATCCTTCATGACAGAGTTTAATGTCCAGAGACCAGTAAGACCTGAAGTGGCAAACTGGCAAAGAAATGAAAACAGCCAATGATTACCACTAATATTTAATGCTGTCCTTTGAAATTCAACAATAAAATAGGTAAAGAACTGTAACCATTGAAAAGGAGAAAAATTATCACTGTTTTCAGACTATAAGAAAGCCCTTTTGAAATGGCAATAACATGAATTTTTACATTATGATTAGGTAAATAATAAAAACAAAAAAAAAGAAATACTATAAGTAAAAGAGTACACCAACATTCTCACACACAGCTAGATGAATTATAAATTTCTACAATTCTTCTTGAGTATAAGTTTGCAATGGTGAAAGCCTTAGAACTATCTTATTCATTTTCATGACTCCACAACCTTAACTAAAATATGTGCACAAAGATTTAGTTCTACCACTTTTGTTCCATTTAAATGGCAAAAAACTGGACATGACCTTAGTGTGCAGGGACAGTTTGAAGGAATTACTCTGCACACATAGGATCATATGCTAAGCCTGCAATGAAAACAATGCCACATAATTAAATTGTTTTACATAGAAATATGCTCACTTATAATCTTAATTTTTTAAAAACGATAATGTTTATTTTTGAGAGAGAGAGTGCAAGCAGGGGATGGGCAGAGAGAGAGAGAGATAGCGAGAGAAAGAGAGAGGCAGACACAGAATCTGAAGCAGGCTCCAGACTCTGAGCTGTCAGCACAGATCATAACCTGAGATCACTGGATGCTTAACTGACTGAGCCACCCAGGCACCCTTAATCTTGATTTTTTAAGTTTATTTATTTATTGAGAGAGAGAGAGAGAGAGAGAAAGAGAGTGTACAGGTATCTGTGCACAAGTGAAGAAGGAGAAGAGAGAGAGAGAAGGAGAGAGAGAATCCAAAGCAGACCCCACAGTGCTAGTGTGAAGCCAGATGCAGGGCTTGGTGCTATGAACTGTGAGATCATGACCTGAGCCAAAATCAAAAGTCAGACACTTAACCCAATGAACACCCACGTGTCCCTGATAATCTTGTTTTTTTAAAAGTAATTATCTTTTGCCTGTGGCTGGAGAGAACATGATTATTACATTCCTTTGTCTCTCTAAATATTTGAATTTTTCTTCATTGACCAAATATATTTTGTTTATTATTAATACACTTAAAGCAATTATAATAAACTATTTACTCAAGAGATAAAAAACTTATTCAAATACTCATAGAAGATTAAAGACATATATAGCATAATATGGCCATTTATTGGCTAATAATTATGAAACAGTTCATTAAATAAAAGATGTTTGTGAGAAAAACAAAATGAATTAAGACATAATTTTTAAAACTTAAGAAAAAAACAGGAAATAAACACTTCTGGCCCAGAAGATTTACATTTTTTTTTCTCATATACTCAATGTTTTTGGAATTTCATTCTGCACAGAGAATGTTGGAATAACTCCCACCTGAATTCATAATGGTAACATAACTTTGGTAACAAAATTGAATAACTATGCAAAATCCTAAATATAATAATGGAAATGAGATTCACTGATGAATTGTAGCAGTACTATATCATAATAAAATATAATATATTAGGAATATGTAAGGAAATATATTATTTTTAAGTCTATTAATTTCAGTGTTGAACAATGGGCTTTCTAAGAAGGTCTGAGGTGGAGAAAGCAGGAAACATATTATTCAGGATTATCTAGACACTGACAATGGCATACTACAGGTTGGATGAATAAACTTTCAATCCAACACTCTTCCTCTTTACTTGCTTCTAATTTTTTCTGTTATTTGCCATAAAATAAACTAATGATCACAAGTTGAATCTGCCCTCTCCACCATGAAGATTTTGCCCTTTGCAGATTGTGCTAATTCTGAGATCAGAGAAGGTCCTTGATGGCTAAGTGAGACTCTGCAAGATTACCTCTCTAAATCACTAACATGTTATTTGTGATCGCCCACTTCCTACTGAGAGTCATCTTAAATGATGCAATAATACATTTCATCAACAAGTAGCAGAATAAAACAGCCTAGAAATTAAAAACAAAATAATTCATAACTACTAATATCTAAAGTTTAATATACCCTTATTTTCTAAAGAGTACTTTTTGTCTCACATTGCATGTTAGTTGCATTAAGTCATAAAGACTTGTAAGCCTCTGACCTAATAAACCTCTTTTTTTTTTTCAAATAAATCTAAGTCCACAGAAAGTACCTTTTTCCTGATGCCCATATAGCATCAGGTATCTGTTACTGAGAAGTTAGAGCTGTTAATCTTAGCGTTTCTCTGAACCTGACATTTCTATTTCAAATTCCCCTTTTCTTCCTACCCACCTGAGAGCTGGTAACATAAAACCACTTCTATCTGCCAGAAAGTATGAGGTTTTTCACTTTTTCACTGATATTTCTTCTGAAAACCAATGAAATTTTCTCCTTTTTTCTGCTTCTTTACCCCCTAGATTTATTGAAATATAATTAACATAGAGCATTGTTAATGTGTGAAGCATAATGATTTAACTTACATATATTGTGACATGATTACTACATGAGTTTAATTAATAACTATCATCTCATATAGAATCAAAAAAATTTTTTTTCCTTGTATGAGAACTGTTAGGAATTTTACTTGTAACAACTTCCCAACTAATCATACGGTAGTGTTAACCATAACATCATAGTGTGCATTAATCCCTAGCACATATTTATTTAATAACTGGAACATTGCACATTTGACTACCTACATCCAGTTCCACCTTCTTCTACACTCTACCTGTGATAACCACGAATCTGATCCCTTTTTCTATGACTTTGTTTTAGATTCCATAGAAAAGTATTTGTCTTTTTTCTACCTGACTTATTTTATTTTGCATGGTGCACTCAATAACCATCTCTGTGACCACAAAATGACAGGACTTCCTTCTTTTTTATAGCTAAATAATATTCTGATTCCTCTATATATCACATTTTTTCTGTCCATTTATTTACTGATAGATATTTAGGGTGTTTTCATGTCTGGAATATTGTAAGTAGTGCCACAGTGAACATTATGCAAATATCTCTTGGAGAGTGCTTTTGTTTTCTTGGGATATACATCAAGAAAGGATGACTCCTGAATAATATGGCAGTTCTACTTTTATTTAAGAGAAAAAAAAAAAAACTTCCATACAGTTTTCCAACCATAGTGGCTGTACCAGCTTACAGTCCCACTAACAGGGCAAAAAGTTTCTCATTGTTCCATATCCTTGCAAAGATTTGTTAATCTCTTATCTTTTTGATGACAGCCATTTTTACTTTTTTAAGTGTTGTACTAAGATTTCATTTCTAAGATGTATTTTTTTATTAGAGATTAAATTGTATGAAAAAAACTTTTTGTATTGTAAAACTCACATGGCCATTTAATAAATATCTTAATTACAAAGCATATGTTCCCAATACTTTGTTAATTTATCATTCTAATGTCATTCAAAAGTCACATTGACACATGTACCCCAATGTTCACTGCAGCACTCTCAACAATATCCAAAACTTGGAAAGAGCCCAATTGTCGATCAACTGACAAATGGATCAAGAAGATGTGGGTTATCTATACAATGGAATACTACATGGCGATGAGAAAAAATAAAATCTGGCCATTTGTAGCAACATGGATGGAACTTGAGGGGGTTATGCTGAGCGAAATAAGTCAGGCAGAGAAGGACAGATACCATATGTTTGCACGTAAACATGGATTAGGAGGAACTTAACGGAGGACCGTGGGGGAAAAGAACGGGAAAAATAGTTGGTGAGAGGGAGGAAGGCAAACCATGAGAGACTCTTGAATGCTTAGAACAAACTGAGGGCTGATGGGAGTAGGGGAGAGGGGAAAGGGCGGTGATGGGCATGGAGGGGGGCACTTGTGGGGATGAGCACTGGGTGTTATATGGAAACCAACTTGACAATAAACTATTAAAAAAAAGAAGTAAAAAAAACCAAATGTCATATTGAGAAGAAATTTTAAAGTCAGAAATCTTGGAATTAAGTGACTATTCTGACATTTCTTTTTTCGCAATTCTCAGTATTTTCATTTAAATTACCTTCATGAATTATTAGGGAATAAAAAATGAAACTACATATAGAATTTCAAGACATAATCTATCACTTACTTATCACTAAGTAGTAATTCAAAAGTTATTAGCTCATTTCTTAATACATCAAACAGGCAGCAAATAAGGATAATACTCACAAATTCATGTCCACAATGCAATTGTGACATTTACATGTGGTTATGTATGTAGTTGGTAAGTGATCCTACATCAGTAGGTGATGGTAAACATCTCTTAACTTGTCTTAAATTGGTTTCCTGGGATGATGAAAATAATTGTGTGTTATTTTTATATATTTCTGGAAAAATGGACTCTTGACAAAATATAAATCAGATTACTTTTTACTCTGTGTTCTGTAGCATTTATGTATCTAGTCAGTACTATATCTGTTTACTTCTACTGACATGCTTTAAAATTGGTTCCACTAATTCACTTTATAAATATCTATTAAATCCCAGTAATGTTGGGCAGTGCTGTAGCGAAGACATAAAAATAAATAACTGCTCTTTCAGAATTTTCAATTAGGCAAGAAACTGTTTATATGGTTAGCAATTTACATAGTAGTCTCTGATACAATGCAGTAACATATTTTATATCTATAGTTAAACTGTTATCATAAGTACCAAAAATTAATTTATTAATTTAATAAATATTATAAAATCTTTTATTTTGTACTGAACACTATTCTAGGTACTTAGTATAGAGCAGTGAATCAAACAGACAAAATCTATTGTTTTGGAGCTTATAGTCTAGTGGGGAGACAGAAAACAAATGAATAAATTAATAAATGAATGAATGAAATAACAACTTAATAAATAAATAAATGAAATCTTGTGTTAGGCCAAAGAGTAGAATTGCTGTGCAGTAAATGTAAGCTATAATTTGTATACAGGGATTTCCGGAGTTGGGAAGAAGTTGGTTTCATTTTCAATACTAAGATCAGTTAAGTCATCCCTGAGGAGTTAAAATGTTAAGTAAAAACCTACAAGAGGCAAGCCATAGTTTTCTTGGCAGGGGAGATTATTCTAAGTAGCATAATGTTTAAATGGAAAGTCTTGAGGCAAGAACATACCATTCCATATGAAGAAACAGCAAAGAGTCTAAGTTAGATGAAACAGAATAATACTATAAGGCAAGACTAGCAGGGGATGACTCAAGAGATGTAATGGGGCCCAGACATGCAGGAATTTGTAAGTCTTTGTGATGGTTTTGGCTTTTACTCTGAGAGCCATGGGAAGCCATTTGGAGAGTTTGAGCAGAAGAGTGACCTGATCTGGCTTATAGCTTAATAGGATTATTCTTGCTGCTATGTACTAAATGGACAACAGGGAGGCAGATACAGAACCAAGGACACTAGTTAGAGGGTTAGTGTGAAACTCTAGATAAGAGATGATCATGGCCTAAAATCTGGTGAAATAAAGACATGTATGCAGAAAACGTGAAATGTTTTCAAGGTATAGCTGACAGTACTGACAGATGTATTGGTTATGGAATTTGAGACAAAAAGGAAAGTCAAGATAGTATCTAAGATAGCTGCTTTGATCTAAGAGAAGAATGCTGTATTCATATTTATATACACATATATGTATATAAATATATATATTTAAATGACTGTATATATACATGACTGTATATATATATATATATATATATATATATATATATATATATATATATATATATAAAGTGTATTTAAAGTGTATAAAGAATATATAGTTTAAAGAGTATGGAAGGATTCAAAGGAACCTTTGAAATGTATATACATTTAATCTACAGACTACAACTCCATAGTATAATAAGCTGGAAGAATAAGTGGTTACCCCTGCCATCCTAAGAAATGCAAACATCTCTATTTAATTTCCTGAAGGGGCGCCTGGGTGGCTCTGTCAGTTAAAGGTCTGACTTCAGCTCAGGTCATTATTTCACGGTTTGTGGGTTCAAGCCCCCGCGTCAGGCTCTGTGCTGACAGCCAGCTCAGAGCCTGGAGCCTGTTTCCAATTCTGTTTCCCTCTCTCTCTAACCCTCCCCTGCTCCTGTTGTCTCTCTCTCTCTCTTTCAGAAATAAATAAAACATTAATTTTTTTTTTAAATTCCTGAAATTACCCTGGGAGAAGCTTTTATAAATATAAAATACTTTTAAATGCATTGCTATGAAAAAAATCCCAAGAAATTAATAAACATCCAGAATTCCAATTAAATAAAAAGACTAAAAATACTTTATACATAATATTCTGCAACATGATGTTGATTGGTAGACTTTAGGCAGAAAAGTATAGTATTAAATTTTCTATTTAATTTATAAGTAGAACTTATAAGTAGAACAAACTTAGAAAATTGTATATGTAATTTCTTGTGTCATCCAGACATAAATGATTTCCATATTTACATTTTGAACTAATGGGAGGGCAGTTTACAAAACTTTATAAGAACTAACAGGGAAATTGATTCCTCAATCAATTCAAATGTTGTCAATCTTAGGTAACTCCAGGAGGGATTTTCTCTCACATAAGGAAGGGTGATAAAACTCTGATGAGCCCCTAGTGTGGGAGATGTGTGTCCTAGATTTCTATTTCCTACTTAAAAATCAACTGACCAGAACCTGAGTGAGCACATGCTTTTGTAAACACATGCCTAATGCCATTGGCCTTGAAGAGGCTTTAAATTTCATTACCCAGGATACTTCGAAATATGACTCATAACACTATCCTTCTGTAATGTGTAATTCTGAGAGCAATCTGAGATAGCTTATTTCCTCATATGCTCAGTAAGTAATGCGAAGAATCACATTAGAAACATAAAGCAATGTACTCCTTGTTTATAAGGTATCACTCCACAAATTGCCATGAAAAGGAATATTAAATTGGTGCAAGGTAAAACAAGAAAAACTTAAAATTAAACTCTTGGTCAATTCATTATTAGAAGGACCACAAAGTCTTTAAATTAATCTATTTTCATACTTAATCTTTGTAGAAAAATATAATTTAATTTAACATTGATGAGAAAGACATACCATTTCTAATCTAAATATTGATGGTTAGCACCTCAAACATAATTCTTTCTGGTGTATCACCAAGTTAGAACTTCATTATCTTTGAATTTTATAAATTTATTTTTTTAAATTTTTTGATGTTGTATTTATTTTTGAGAGAGTGGGAGTAGGGCAGAGAGAAAGGGAGACTGAATCTGCAGTAAGCTCCAGGCTCTGAACTGTTAGCACAGAGGCCAACACGTGTCTTGGACTCATGTACCAAGAGATCAAGGCCTGATCCAAAGTCAGAGGCTTAACCGACTGAGCCACCCAGGCACCCCTATTTATTTTTTTTATCCTGCATTCTCTGACAATAAAAATAATAATAACAATAATAATAGCTAAAGAGCACTTTATTGTTTGTGACTGGGGAGGTTCAACATACTTAACATATGTAGGGACCCTGCTATTTGTTAATCAGGGCTATAAATCACCAATATGCTTAGTCAGCCAAATAGCTGAGTATCAGAAAACATTATAGAGCTATAAATACTTCCTTTTTTTTAATGTTTTTTTTTTGTTTTTTGTTTTTTTTTTTAATTTCTAGGAGAGAGAGAGAGACAGCGTGAGCAGGGGAGGGTCAGAGAGAGAGGGAGAAACAGACTCCGAAATAGGCTCCAGGCTCTGAGCTGGCAGTCAGCACAGAGCCCGACGCGGGGCTCGAATCCACGAACCGCGAGATCATGACCTAAGCGAAAGTCGGACGCTTAACCGACTAAGCCACCCAGGCGCCCCAAGAGCTATAAATACTTCCTAATCAATGTCAGCCACCATTGCAAATTTTTTGAGGGATTTTTTTTCCAATATTAAAAATATCACAGAACAATGTTTCAGAGTGCTGAATTATCATTATTAAGAAATGGGTATTGGCAATGTCTATGGCCAATTGATATAATTTAAACATGTTATTTAATGTTTATTTTTATTGTTATATAGTGGTCTTCCTATATTAAAAAACCCATAGGGGCGCCTGGGTGGCTCAGTTGGTCATGCATCCGACTTCGGCTCAGGTCATGATCTCACAGTTTATAGGTACGAGCCCCGTGTCAGGCTCTGTGCTGACAGCTAGCTCAGAGCCTGGAGCCTGCCTCAGATTCTGTATCTCCCTCTCTCTGACCCTCCTCTGCTCATGCTTTCTCTCTCTCTCTCTCTCTCTATCTCAGAAATAAATAAAACATTAACTTTTTATTAAAAACTTAAAAACACATATTAAGTCACAAATTATAAATGTAATGATGAAAATCATTTGAATAATCTATTTATATTAATAAATATACCATACAATGAAGAAGAATGCAAACTCAAAATTTGATTCAGAGTCATGATGCATATGTTGATAAAATAAATTTTCCAATTATGTGACATTCTTCAAAGTTAGGCAAAAATAAAGCATTTAAATGTCAGCACAATACTAGAATTCAGTTATCCAAATTAAATCATATATCTTTCGTTTCATTATAAATAGCAGTTAATTAATATGTTCTTACGGGAATTCATAGTAAAATAAAATTGGGAACTGACACACTAAATGTGTAGATAAGTAACTTGGAAAAAAATCAATAAAATTTTTTGTGACAATAATGTTACCACATTAAATTTATAGCAGCTGGTTAAACAATACACATCCTCCTCCATACTTCTAAGTTTTGCTCCAGGATCTTTTTTATAGACTATATTATTTCATGGTAGAGTTGTAAAGAGGCAGTTAAAATAATTTTTGTGAACATTCAGTGCACCTTCAAGAAAGATTCTATTTTGAAGATTTCTCCAAATAATAGCTTACTTAAATACACCATAAACAGTTTTTCTCTAGGGCACATGTAGGTTTTCACCATGGGTAATTCTAAAATAGAATGTTTTTACCGAAAAAGGGAGCCTCCTACAGGGAATGTTAACCTTTTAAAGATATAATCAAGATCAAACTTCATATAAGAGAATCATTGAGCACTGATATCTATTTTTAAATCATCTCCCTTTCCACCTGGCTTACTCAAATATATATATAATTACAGATATATCTATACATTTTCCTCCTAGTTTACACTATTAGTCATCTTTTTTCAAGTTTCAAATACTAAATTTTATACCATTATCTTATGGTCATGAAACATTAATGCAAACAGCATAACAAAGCCTGTGACTGATCATAATATAGTAATACTGCAAACCTGCCACGGTTATATGTTCCAGTATCCTTTGTTAAGTGGACAAAAAGAAAACCAGACTCCATAGTCACCTGCAAATCTGTGCTTTACTTTACCTGCCAGTTTAATAATCTTATTAATGACCCTTAGTGGTTTGACATCTAAAGAAGGATCATATTCATGGTTTATCTCTAGCCAATGTAGAATACTATATGTATGCATTTGGTTTTATAACATCAAATTTAATATTAATTACTTCTGGTAATGATTTGATTTTAATTTATATTTAAGTTCATTCAACCTAATTTTTTTGGAGGGAGGTATCACATTGTTCTATTTTAAAAATTCAAAAAAACAGGCAAGATAATCTACAGTTTAACCTAATTATATTTATACACCATGTATTAAAATCTCATATAATTATTCTCTAATATGAAAATTACAAGGTCAGTAAAGAACGTTTGAAGAACAAGTACAATAAAAACATAATCTTGTTAACTAAAAACACATCAAGTACTATACTTAAATGTATATAAAACTCTAGTTATATCCTTTTAATGGGTTTATAGATGCATCAATAATTATATATATTGCATTTATATCCTGTGTGTTCTATGAATGGGTTTTACATATAACTGTATGTGGGTGTGTGTATGTATGTGTATATATTATATACATATATATAAACTTGTGTGTGTGTACATATGTGTGTGTATAACTATACGTATTATATATATCCACATACATGTTTGTAGATATGTACTTTGAAAATGACATAATGCTCTATTAATTTATAATTTTTCTTCACCTTGTATTTAAAAATTAGCATTTTGTGGTGACTGGATTGCTCAGTTGGTTGAGCGTCCAAGTTTTCCTCAGGTCATAATTGCACCATTTATGGGTTCAAGCCCCACATAGGGCTTGCTGCTGTCAGCACAGAGCCCTCTTCAGATCCTCTGTCTCACCACCCCCTTGCCCTTTCCCCACTCACATGCTCTCTCTCAAAAATATATAAAACATCAAAAAATTAAAATGAGCACTTTTTCATTTTCTTTTTTTAACGTTTATTTATTTAATTTGAGAGAAACATTGAGGGAGGGAGGGAGGGAGAGAGGGAGGATCCCAGGCACGTTCCGCACTGTCAGCGCAGGACCAGATGCAGGACTGAAACTCACAAACTAGAAATCATGACCGGAGCCAAAATCAAGAGTCAGGGAGCTAACCAACAGAACCATCCAGGTGCCCCAAAAAAGAGTATTTTCATTTAATAAAATGTTTTTCATAGCATAATTTATCACTTAATCAAATGGAAGGAAACTAATTTACATAAACATTTCTTAACTGCTTGATAGAATTTTTATGGCAAGTTTTTCCGTATATAGATCATTGAACATGTGTTTTATTATTTCCTAGGCATGTAATTACTGAATCAAATTTGTATAAAATTTTAAAATAGGTGATATGTTTTGGAAATGAAGAGAACACCTAGCAGAGATCCTTAACATGAAGAGGGATAAGTCAAGCTGATGCTTTGATGTCTAGTTTAATTAACTTAATTAATACGATAATTGTCAATGAATTAAATAATAGACTATAATACTGTAATCTTTTTATCATTGATCAAATTATACCCTCATTATTCACTCTGGCAACAAATACAGTGAAATTTAATTATACTGATAATATTATTATGGTATCATTAAAGTGACCTATATACTGATGATATTGTTATATCATTAAAGTGACCCGTAAGTTGATAAAGCATCTTACATTTTAAAATATGAACTCAGATTATGTATATATAAAAGACCTATCAACATATTAGAAGATACGTAACCTCAATATTTTTTTAAAGAATGCATGGAAAAAAATTACTATAGTGTTTTTATCTATCCAAGTGCAAAAGTAGTATCCCTGTTAATCTGAGTGAACAAAGGAGTGAGTAAACAAGTTTAAATACTGTGGTAAATGGAAATAGATATGACCTCTTTGGAGAGTATTAAGGCAGTTCCTTTAACAGTACATGTTCTCTCTGACAAAGCAATTACACCCCTTGGGATATATCCTATATGTAGATCGCATGTGAATATCAAGTTATGAAAAAACAGATAAAATGATTTATTTAATATTTTCCTATTTTCTGAACCCAACTGTAATATCCCCACATTCTAAAGCCTGCTGCCTCACAGCCTAGCCTAAACATGGCCAAGAAATTGTGAAACCAGCTTTCCTGGGACAGCCTATCCCTTTCTGAGCTATAAAGGAAAATTGTAAGATTTTATTGGGAGATTTAGGAGGCAAGTGATAAGGGTAATGTCAATGAGAATTTGAGAAGACTTCTGTATGCCAGTAAGTCTGTACTTCCTCCATGCAAGGAGAGAAAGAAAAACTCACCACTTTGCTCAAGCTAAGTGATGTGGCTTCAATAAACTTCTAAGTTTGCTTGACACCTTTATTGTGTAGTTTAAGGAATATACTGTTTTGTGCCTGAATTAGACTTGACTGAAAAAAACGTTTTCATTGTAGCTGGCCCTACCTGTAGCATAGCAAAGAAACAGGACATATATTGAAGCTTCAGTTCCAGAAGTGTACTAATTTCTCAGGGACAGATGTTGGCTCCATAATATTATTCTGGAATTTTGAAATTACATTTGTCAGGGTGTGCTGTTGGAAACCCCAAAGTAGGGGAGAGTTTTAAGTTGCCAGGTGGAGATGGCATTGCCCTTGGCAAATACTCTACAGAAGGATCTTCAGCAACATGAGGTAAGGTATGATTTAAAGAATCTAGAAAACTATGATTAGAAAGAATCAGCATTGGATTCTGCCACATACACAGTGTTAGAATTAAATTAGGCATCAGATTACAATTTTACCTGTCATAATTTTTAAAATTTATCTTTTCAACCAGTCATATAAGATATTGGTGGTGCTTTAGCTTTCTTCTTTTCTCAATACCCCAGAGCTGGAAGGGATTCAAACTGTAGCTATTAAATGGAAAAGTAAGAGAACTCTGAGTTTTTCTTAGCAGTTCATTTCACTGCAGTTTTTCCAGTTGAGATAGGACAAAACAGGAGAAGTAAAGAAATTATTTAACTGAAAATCATTAGGATGTCTCACTTTAAATGGTGGGAAGACATCTAATTACATGAGCATGACAGAAAATACAGGCCTTATATAAGTGTTGAAACAGCTCACAGAACACGTGAAGGAGCAACCAGTCAAAAGAATGGCCAGTTTATTTACTACAAACTGGACTGAGATTTGTCCAAATATTTTCATTGCTGCATGATTTCAATTAATAAAGTATAAAGCCTTAATTTCTCCCAACTAGAAAACTGGTTAATGAAAGTATACTATAGCTTTAAAAAGAATTCATGAGAAATGTTGGTAGATTTTCCTTGGGACAAAATAAAGCCATCTGCAAGACATGCTGTTAAATGCTGGAAGGTCCAGACATAACTTAAGAGTGTTGTTAATTATGTGTTCTTTATTCCATAATTTTTAACTAAATGTTTCTGAAAGTGCCTGTAGAGATGGGTTTCTTGAGGTGTTAACTTATTTTTTTTTCTTCATCAGGATGATCTGATTTGTTAGGGATAATTTTATCTTTAATAGCTTCGAACTGTGCTAGTGAGCTCCTGTTATATTACATTACTAACAAGCTTAAATATCTTAGTTGCTTTCTACAACAGAGATTTATTATCTGCTCCTCCTACATATCTTCATGGGTAACCTGAAGGTCTTCTCTTTATTCAAGGATAATCAAATAACTCCAGCCTGGGGAAAAATGGACTCATGACTAATTAAAAGCCATGATCCAACTGTGAAAGACTCTTCTCAGAGGTGGCAGGCATATGTCACTCTTGCTCAGATTTCACTGACCAAAGAGAGTAACATAGAAAGTTCTGATGTTTACGGAACAAAGAAATGCAATACTTTTCCTGCGAGGTGAAATAAATAATAAGGACTAATAATACCTTTATCATAGTGTGTGATTTAGTATATTTTTTTTCCTTGGGTCACTAGGTGGTTTAGTCATTAGGCAACTTACTCTTGGTTTTGGCTCATGGTTTGAGTTCAAGACCTGCGTCAGGATCCCTACTTAGAATTCTCTCTCTCTCTCCGCATTCTTACTCTCTCTTAAAATAAATAACTAAACATTAAAAATTAAAAAATAATATTTTTCTTCTAATTAAATGCCATAAAATCATGTCTACATATTGGAGATTTTTAAAAAGACAACAAAGCCTGGTTTTTAAGTGAAAACACCCATATACCCAACATTTAGATTGTATCAAAATTTTCCTTTAAAACTTGATTTTTTGGTTCCTTTTTGAAGTCTAGAAAGCTCCGTCCCATATATTGTAAGTAAACAGTTGCAGGTATCATGGCGTTCATTTGAAAATAAGGAAACTTGTTGTTAAGTTTGGAGATACCACCTCATACTTGTCACAATGGCTAAAGTTAACAATTCAGGAAAAAATAGATGTGGAGAAAGGAGAATACTTTTGCACTGTTGGTGGGAGTGCAAACTGGTGCATCCACACTGGAAAACAGTGTGGAGTTTCCTCAAAAAATTGAAAGTAGAACTACCCTACAACCCAGCAATTGCACTACTATTTGTTCAAAAGATACACAAATACTGATTCAAAGAGGCATGTGCCACCCAATGTTTACAGCAGTGCTGTCGACAATAGCCAAATTATGGAAAGAGCCCAAATGTCCATCAACTGATGAATTAATAAAGAAGATATGGTATATGTATACAATGGAATACTTTTTGGTGATCAAAAAGAATGAAATCTCGGAGTGCTTGGGTGGCTCAGTCAGTTACCCGTCCAACTTTGTTTCAGGTCATGATCTCATGGCTCATGAGTTCGAGCACCTGATTGGGCTCTGTGCTGACAGCTTGGAGTCTGGAGCCTGCTTCAGATTCTGTCTCCTTCTTTCTCTGACCTTCCTCCACTCATGCTCTGTCTCTCTCTGTCTCTCTCTGTCTCTCAAAAATAAATAAATGTTAAAATTAAAAAAAAAAACGAAGTCTTGTCATTTGCAACAACATGATTGGAACTAAACTGTATTATCCTAAGCGAAATAAATCAGTCAGAGAGACAAATATCATATGATTTCACTCATATGCAGGATTTAAGAAACATAACAAATGAACATGGGGGAAGGAAATGAAAAGTAAGATAAAAACAGAGAGGGAGGCATACCGTAAGAGACTCTTAAAGACAAAGAACAAACTGTGGGGTGTTGAATGGGGAGATGGGTTAAATGTGTTCTGGAATTTAGAAGAGCACTTGCTGGGATGAGAACTGGGAGTTATATATAAGTTATGAATCACTGATTTCTACTCTGGAAAACAATACTACACTGTGGGCTAACTAACTTGAATTTGAATGAATGAATGAATGAATGAATGAATGAACAAATAAACAAATGAACAAATAAATAAAAGAGCCATTTGTTAGGTCCACTTACTAGTTCAGTGCCAAGCTGACCTTGGCTGCATATGGTTTTCCTCCAGGAAGCTTTAAAAATACTGATGCCTGGATCTCATTCCCAGAGATTTTATGTATATGCATATGTGTATATCTATCTATCTATATATCTATATCTGTTGATGGACATTATATATGAGCTGAAGTTGGATGCTTAACTGACTGACTCACTCAGAAGCCCTGAAAATAATGTGCATTTTGATGTTCATAGGACTGTTCTATATATTTCTATTAGGTGCAATTGCTCTATGGTATTGCTCAAGTCCTCTACTTCCTTATTGATCAGATGTCTGGTTGTTCTACCTATTATCAGAATTTGGGTAATGAAATCTCCTACCATTATTGTATTGCTGTCTGTTTTCCCCTCAATTCTGCCACTGTTTGCTCCATATATTTTGGAACTCTGAAGTCTGGAGCATAAATATTGATAATTTTTATATCTTCTTGGTGAATTGACCCTTTCATCATTATATAATGTTTCTTTGTCTCTTGCAACCATTTTGATTTAAGTCTAACTTGTATGATATTAATATATATCATCTTGCTCTCTTTTGGTCAATTTTTGGTTTCATCCATTAAATTAAGCAAGCAGTAATCTTTCTACCTGCTCACAGAGGGCACCATCTTTTTTGTTTCTGTTTTGTAAACTACCTTTTTCTTTCCTTTCAACTTTATTGTTTCCTTAGGCCTGAAGTGAGTATCTTATTGACAGTGTATAGCTAGAAACTGTTTCTTATCCATTCAGCCACTGCATGTCTTCTTATTGGGGAGTTTATATGTAAAATAATTACTAATAGGAAGGACTTGCTATTTTGTTAGTCATTTATACTATGCCTTGTAGCCTTTTTGTGCTTTTACTTCGTTAGTGCCTTCTTTATTGTTTCATTAATTTTTTTTTGTCATCAGTTTTGACTCCCTTCTCATTTTCTTTTGTGTATATTCTGTAGAGATTTCTTCGTGATTTCCATTGCAATTACATAAAATGTCTTGAATTTACTAATGTCTTAAAATGACTGCATAAAAACTCTAAACCTTATACTTCCATCCTCCTCACTTTGTGTTATTGATGTAACTAATTTTATCTCCATAACTTTTTACTCACTAACATAGATTATTTTGCTTTTGCCATTTAAATTTTATGCAACAAAATTATAATATTTCAGATTAATACATTTGTCCATGCTTTTATCTTTACTGGAAAATGTCTTCATTTGCTTTGTGTTTCTGTCTAGCATCTCTTTGTTTAAACTTTAAGGACTCCCTTTAACATTTCTTGTAGAGCAAATGTACTGATAATGAGCTTCCTCAACTTTTATTTCTTAAAGTCTCAATTTCTTCTTCAGTTGGGAAAGATGGTTTTCCAGATACAATATTCTTGATCAACAGTTTTATTTTTTTCTTTTAGCTCTTTAACTAAATCATCCCGGTTCCTTCTGGTCTTCAAAGTGTCTGCTAGAAATCAGTCTCCAGAGTACTCACAGAAACATTCTGATCTATGTATTTATTAACTCAATGTCTCTGTGGAGAAAGAAAGACATGGAGCTGTCTAGTCCTCCATTTTGTTAATGTCACCTTTGGGAACTTTTTGAGTTGTGTAGCATTCTTATTATTCAGTATGTTGAAGTTAATGCTATAATGTGACACTTGTGTTCCTTTCAGGACTGACACACTCATCCCTTTAGTTGCTAGGTGTTGGCTACTGATGGCTCAGATTGGAGTTTCTTCCTGGAAATTACCTTTGGGAATTACCTTGCACAGGTTTACATTTTCACCAGAGAGAACCAACTCAGTGACTGTTATATGACATAGTTCTAAGACTTCTCTTGCGACTCAACAGGTGATGGCTCTGAAGGAGTGTGTGAGTTTCATAGCTCTTCAAGGAATCAGCTGAAGCTGATCAGCCCTCTCCCCTCTCAGTCTCACTTTCCTTGTATTCTCACAAATGTTCATAAGAGCACTCTTTAATAAACTTCCAGTATGCAAATGTCTTTCTCAGTCATTCCCAGGGAATCTGGCTGAAATAATTCAGATATATTCCTGTCTCTACCAACATGTTTCCACCGTACTTTTTTTTCTAACTTTTTAAAATGTTTTTTTTATTTATTTCTGAGAGAGAGAGAGAGAGACAGACAGCATGAGCAGGGGAGGGTCAGAGAGAGAGGGAGTCACAGAATCTGAAACAGGCATCAGGCTCTGAGCTAGCTGTCAGCACAGAGCCCGATGCAGGGCTCGAACCCAAAACCGGCAAGATCATAACCTGAGCCAAAGTCGGACCCTTAACCGACTGAGCCACCCAGGCGCCCTTCCACCATACTTTTTATGAATCTGCAAACTGCACTGAATCATTTTCAGTAGGTATGTGTGCGTGTGTATTTGTACATGTGTGTACAAAAAGTATATTGTACTCCACACAGAAAGTCTTTTATCCTGATCAGTCCAAAAATGTTGTCACAAAAGGATATTTACACATTATTCATATCTTACTTTTAATTTGTTACTATCATTAAAGTATGCAAGAAGGCTTCCAAATACCCTAAATGTCATCCATTTTCATATTTCTTTCTGCTAATTTCTATTTGATCAAATGGGATTATTTTTCCCACTCATGAAATCCATTAACCTTTTAATGATACAAGTTACTGATGCTTTGGCAAACACGATAAGGTGTTAGAAATACAAACAAATGGAATCAGCAAAGTTTAAGATAAATCTTAAACAAAACTATCCTAGGCTTAATAGAGATGCTATGCCTTATTAAAGGGAAAACATGGAGAAGTGTGAAAATTCCATCTTTTTCTTTTCATACTATTTTACATCATGTGATATTTTAAGAATTTTTAGGTCTCTCTTAGAAGATGCCTTTAGGGTTGCCTGGGTGGCTCAGTTGGTTAACCATCCAACTCTTGATATCTGCTCAGGACATGATTTCACAGTCTGTTAGATGGAGCCCCATGTCAGGCTCTTTGCTGACAGTGCAGAACCTGCTTGGGATTCTCTCTCTTCTTCCCTCTGACCCTCCCTAATTTGTCACATGCTCTCTCTGTCTCTCTCTTTCTCAAAATAAATAAATAAACATTAAAAAAGAGAAGACGTGGGGCACCTGGGTGGTTCAGTTGGATAAGTGTCTGACTTCAGCTCAGGTCACAATCTCATGGCTCCGGGGTTTGAGCCTCGCATTGCACTCTGTGCTGACAGTTCAGAGTCTGGAGCTTGCTCAGATTCTGTGTCCCCTCTCTCTGCCTCTAATCTGCTCATACTCTCTTCCTCTCAAAAATAAAATAAATATTTTTTAAAAAAATTTAAAAGAGAAGATGTTGGGGAGCCTGGGTGGCTCAGTCAGTTAAGTGTCTGGCTTTGGCTCAGGTCATGATTTCACGGTCTGTGAGGTTGAGCCCCATGTCAAGTTCTGTGCTGACAGCTCAGAGCCTGGAGCCTGGTTTGGATTCTGTGTCTCCTTCTCTCTCTGCCCCTTCCCCACTCTTGCTCTGTCTCTTTTTCTCAAAAATAAACATATTTTTTTTAAGAAGATGCATTTAAATAATGGCTATATAATTTATTAAAAACATATAAGATTTCTCTTCTTTATCAATTATCCGTCTTTATTTAACTATAAACATCATAAAGTTTAGTTCCTAAATCCAGCACCATGGGAATGACATTGATTTCTGCATGACAATTTCTGAGACTACAAACATCAATTTGTTAAAAATTATGATGAACAGGAAATCAGACAAAAATGCAAATTGTTATTAGAATATTCATTTGAATATACTTAATAATCGTAATACTGCATGCAGTATTCAAAATACCAATACTGTAATTAAATTAGCACTGTTTATGCATTCAGTATTTAAAGTCTGAAATTGCAAGCAATAACCATAAAATAACATAATAAATAAATGATAATAACTAATTACCACAGAAATGGAATGAAACCATAGTAATAATCACAGCTTTTATTGACAACAGCTCCTTTATAGCACTCCAAATTACTGGGTAATTCTACAAAGATAATTTTTACTACCAACAAAACTTTTGGTTCCACCCATTAAATAAAGCAAGCAGTAGGCTTTCCCCTTACTTACATGAGAGCATCATTTATTTTTTGTTTCTGTTTTGTAAACTCTCCATGAAGCAGTGCCTACTCAATATTTTTTGACTTGGTACTATAGATTATAGAGGATAAAGTAATCAAAGATTACCTCAAATTATATAATTTGAAGATTTCCAAATAAGACTATTGTTAGGGAATAATTTTGACTGGTTAAATTACAAAAGAGTAATAATCATACACACACACACACACACACACACAAGTACACTCATATTTGTCTTGCTTATTCCTTATCATCCACCACCTAGTTTGTTTGCTCTTTTTAATTTTGAAAAAAAACAAAAGTTATGATTACAGAAATTTTGTAGAAGCTAGAGAAGCGTTTGAATATATGATATAAGTAATACTCGTAAGGGACTGCTCTATGTGATCCCCAATGAACAATTTTCCTGTGCAACATAGTGGACAAGAAGGTGGAATCCACCATTTAAAATGGATGAAAGTTAAATAAAATATGATTCTTGATGAATGGTGTATTTATTTTTTAAAATATTTTTATGTTTATTCATTTATTTTGAGAGAGAGGGAGAGAGAGAAAGAATTTGAGCAGGGCAGGGTCAAAGAGAGATAGGGAGAGAGAGAATCCCAAGCAGGATCCACGATGTCAGTGCAGAACCTGATGCAGGGCTGGAACTCACAAACTGTGAGATCAGGAGCTGAGCTGAAACCAAGAGTCAGAAGCTTAACTGGCTGAGCCATTCAGGTGAATTGTGTATTTATTTCACTGAAAAGTGAAATAATAATATTTCTAGAAAAATCAGTATAAAAGAATACTTTTATTACCTAGGACTTGGCAGTGATTCCTTAAACAGTATATAAAAATCACTAAACATAAAGAAAAAAAAAATCATGGCTAAATTGGATTAAAGTAAAAGTAAGAATTTTCTTCTTTGGGACCCACCTGGGTGGCTCAGTTGGTTAAGCGGCCAACTTTGGCGTGGGTCATTATATCATGGTTCCTGAGTACAAGCCCTGCATAGGGCTCTGTGCTGATGGCTTGAGCCTGGAGACTGATTCAGAGTCTTTGTTTCTCTCCCTGTCTGCCCCTCCACTGATTTCTCTCTCTCTTTCTTTCTCTCTCTCTCTCTCTCACATAAACATTTAAAAACATTAAAAAATATGTCTTCTTCAAAACATAATCTAAAAAGAATTAAGTCAAAGCACATAGTGAAAGAAGAAATAATATTTACAAAAGACAAGGAAAAAAGGACCTGTCCCCCACATAAGGGAATGAGTATATGAGTGTGTTTTCTTATATTAGGTATATTTATACTCAATAAAAAAAGACAATATAAAAAAAAAAAAACTGAACAAGAGACTTGAGCAAGCATTTTACAAAACGAATTTCCAAAGGCCGATAACCATGCGAACAACTCATTATGAATAGAAACCGGGTAAATGCAATGTATGCTGTAATGAGCTACAACACACACCTCTGGAGTGCTAAGAAGGATGCATATTAACATTCTTTAGGGTTAGCAAGAAAGTAGAGAAATAGGTGCTCACACAAAACTGCTCATGAGAATGTGAGCTGGAACATCGTTTTGGAAAAATGATGCATTATTTTTTAATGTTGAAAAGATACATATTTTATGATATTATAATTACTCTCCCAAGAATACACTCAAGAGAATTGCATTCACATGTATGTCAGGAGATAGGAACAAACTCTTCATGCGGTATTATTCATATAAACTTTAAACTACAATGATAAACAAACACAAAAAATTAAAAGCAAAACAAAATAAAAAGCCAAAAAGTCAAAATCCACCTACAGTGGAATTAAAAAAATAAAAAAAATGCATTCATACACTGGGATGATGTACTACATTGAAATAAATTAATTGAAGCTACACATAACACATAGACGAATCTCACAACGATATAACTTTGAGTGGAAGAGCCTGGGCCAATACTGTGTGATTCTATGAATACAAAGCTAAGAAACTAAATAAACAACAGCAGCAGCAAATTGCTGTGTTGAAGATCAGGGCATTGTTTACCCTTCATGAGGAGGGAGGATATAGTGATCCAGCAGGAATATCTGGGAATTTTTTATTCTGGTTAGTTTTGGACCTGATGGTGTTTTACTGATATTTACATACTATGGATAATTCTTTGAATTACACACTTACAGTCTGGTACCTTTGTGTTACACTTCATACACACACACACACACACACACACACACTTCAGATATTTATGTATTTGGAGAGATTATATGGCCATATGATGAAATTTATGTTTCAAGAAATGTATTTTGTGACATTAGGATGACAGCAAAAATTATTTTCTATTAGCCTTAAATATTCAATAAAATTCAACAGTAGATATTGTATAGGCTGTATTTGCTGATGAGGATGATGTACTATTAGAAATATATAGCAAAACTAAGGGATGCCTGGGTGGCTCAGTCAGTTAGGCATCTGACCAGCTCAGGTCATGATTTCATGGTTTGTGAGTTTGAGCCCTGTGTCAGGCTCTGTGCTGACAGCTCACAACCTAGAGCCTGCTTCAGATTCTGTGTCTCCGTCTCTCTCTCTGCTCCTCTCCTGCTCACACTCTGTCTCCCTCTCAAAAATAAATAAACATTAAAAATTTTTAAAAATATATATAACAAAACTTTACATTCAAAATGTATTACGCTAAAAAAAAATGCATTACACTGATCAGAACATTTCATGACCAGAAAACATTTTCAATGTTAAGAAAAAAAAAGCTAAAATTCCATTTTAAAAATTATAAAATTCTAAAAGATTTTTGAAAAAATCCAAAGAGAGTTGACACCCATTTTTGGAGGAAAAACATGAAAGAGTGTAAATTAACATATTACTACTTTATTTTTTTTTCTTTCAAGTTACTACTTCATTCTTTTA
The DNA here is from genome assembly GCA_017311185.1 of Proteles cristata cristata. Taxonomy (NCBI): domain Eukaryota; kingdom Metazoa; phylum Chordata; class Mammalia; order Carnivora; family Hyaenidae; genus Proteles; species Proteles cristata. The sequence continues at coordinate 3,130,734 of JAESUZ010005169.1, forward strand.
AACTCACTTTTGAAATGTATTTTTTAAATTACCTAATTTTTTTCTCACTTATGGATATGTATACAACAATGGTTTTCAGAGCCTTTTCTGTAATAGTGAATTCTGACAATAAAAATGGATTCCGATCAATAAGAAAATGAGACAATTATGCTGTATCTAATATATGGGCATTATATGAGTTAGCTCTATGAGGTTGATTTTTGAAGATTTTCACTATCTGGTATTGAGAATTTTTTTTAAATATTTTTATTTATTTCTAGGAGAGAGAGAGAGAGAGAGAGAGAGACAGCGTGAGCAGGGGCGGGTCAGAGAGAGAGGGAGGCACAGACTCTGAAATAGGCTCCAGGCTCTGAGCTGGCAGTCAGCACAGAGCCCGAAGCAGGGCTCGAACCCACGAACCGCGAGATCATGACCTAAGCGAAAGTCGGACGCTTAACCGACTAAACCACCCTGGTGCCCCTGGTATTGAGAATTTTTAAGATGCTACAGTATACAGGAGATTTTTTTAGGTAAAATAATGATTAAAATCTTGATATATGATAAAATTATATTAATTCCTTATAGATATGTTGATGGATATAGTGGAGTACGAATTCTCGATGCAAAGATGGCCAAGTTTTCTATTTTCATTCTGCTTTTACATACTATTCTAATTTTCAATGTAAATATATTATTTATATGATCAATTAATATATAATTGAGGTATTTTTATTATAAAATGTGTAGTCAGGGGGTGCCTGAGTGGCTCAGTTTATTAAGCTTTCAACTTTTGACTTTGGCTCAGGTCATGATTTCGGGGTTTGTGAGACTGAGCCCTGGATCAGGCTCTGGGCTGGCAGCATGAAGCCTGCTTGGGATTCTCTCTCTCTCTCTCTCTCTCTCTGTCCCTCCCCCATCAAAATAAATAAGTAAACATGAAAAATGAATATTGATTATAAACTAGAAAATTATTTTACTGAGTACAATAATGAAAATATATGAAATATAAGCAAAGCCATTTATGACATCTACTTTTCTACATTTGTGCCCTCTTCCCATTTTTGACTTTTGTGAGGTTTTCTCTCCTTTTTCTTATTTAAAAATCTCATTTACAGTGATTTTTAAAGATGCATCAAAGTTTCTTCACAGTATTTACTTTGCCATGTTTTTTTATAAGTAAGTAAATTATATGTTTGCAAATTATTTTGGGTTAATGGATTTTAACAAGATATATAAAACTTGTATAATTTTACATTTTAAAAATATAATTCATTTATGATAAAGCTTAAGCTAAAAAATAAGTATGATGGTATATTTAAAGACTTTGGGAATCAGATAGAGTAAACAAAAATAAAAACAAAACAAACAAAAAATACTATCTCCTCTCTTCTCCCCAGGCAGGGAATTCTTTGCATATTGCCTGCAAATACACTAGTTAAACTCATTTTGCACTGTCATACATAATGGTAAACCTTTAACTGTGGGTCTGTTCAGCTTGAAAGAGCCTATATTCAACTAAATTATTTAGCAAGGTATTTGATTACTTTCACATCATTCATTTTTGAACTGTAACACATAGAGCAGCATAGATTTGAAAGACTAATGACAAAGCATTATTTCTCTCTGCAATTCAGGCAAGTTTTGATTTTACTCTTTCTTCTATTATGTGTTGGTGTTACATTTTTTCCATGACATGAGTAATCTATATCAGTGGTTCTCAACCATAGACAATTTGCTCCCTAGGAGAGTATTGAAAATACCTAGAGACATTTTTGGTTGTCACAATTGTGTGTGTGTGTGTGTGTGTGTGTGTGTGTGTGTGTGTGTTTCTGTGTGTGGCAGGAGAGGGTACTACTGGCAATAGGTAGAGATCAGATATGCTGCTAAACTACAATATACAGGATAGTTCCCTCTCCAACAAAGAATGATCAGATATCAGTAGTATCAAGAATGGGAAAATTCATATTATTTTATTTAGCATCAAATTAGCAAAAAACAAACAAATGAACAAAAAATCCCCACAACTATCTGTTTTACTTTACACTACAAACTTAACTTTATAGGAAATAGTTACCTGTCATAAACTTCTACAATGACTGTTAATATTTAACAAGCATATCATTTGTACCATGTGTCAGAAACATTGGAAGCATTATGCAATATGGAATCTCATAAAACTTAAAAAAAATGTGTCAGGGAGTATAACAATCCACTTTTTAAAAAAGGGATAAAAGAGGTTTTAAAGCTATCAGGTCAGTTTCCATTATAATACTGATATTAAGTGGAAGTGTTGAACTCATTTCCGAAAATGTTTACTCCAAAATCAGTATGAATTTGTTCACAGGGGAGGAGAGAATAAACTCAGTAGCATATATCAGATACTTCCCAAATGCCACATGTAGGAAGAAATTATCCATTTAATTTATATTTAATATAACAATATAAATCTCCTTCCTAGATGTGTATTAGCTCATTTCCCTGCACTAGGAATACAAACTTTATCTCATATGTGAGCATTCCTGGACTCTCCAGATATCTTCCTGTAGGACATTTGGGGGGATTAAAAACTTACATTTATGGAATTAACATTGGCATTTGTGGAGTGCTAAAATCTACATTAAACAATAAGAACATATACATATTTTTTCGGTCATTTTACATTTTTTGTTAACACCACATACTACTATCATTCTTTGGCTTTATGTTAAAGTCAAGAACTGTACAAAATTGTAAACATTTGATAGACTTTCTGTGAAACAGTGATGTTTTTCCCATAGATATTCTTACAGCTTATGGTTCAGTCCTTTACATCTATCTTAACATATCCCCTTATCCAATCTTATATTACTCTTGGCATTTGTTACTGTTTGATATCATAGTCTCTCATAATTAGAGTATCTGGTAAACAAGAGCTGATTCTTGATTCTTTTGGGTTGAAAGGTAAGTCTGGCATATAACTTCTTGAGAATAAATATTTGTTAGAAAATGATTAAAAGAGGTAGTCATACTCAACATTTCTAGTCTATATCCAGATTACCCTTTCCCACCAAAGTTTCCTTAAGAAATTGATACTTCTTTTTGTTTGCACTATATAAAACTCTCTGCTGTTGTTTCTTGGCATACAGTGTTATATAGTAAATATAAAACTAAATTAACTCTAAAAAATGCCAAATAATTTAGATGAATGAATTCATTCCATGACATTCCTTCTATAAATATAATATTTTCTGTTAATATTTTGATCATAGTTTCATTAAATTTTATGTATTTTAGTTGCTTCATTTAAAATTTTATTCTGGGAAGTGGTATACATGCATTATCAGATTTCCACAGGGCACACACGCATAAAGTTTAACAATCTCTGCTCTGGGCTTTATGCCTAGAAATAAAACTCCTAGTTCACTGGCTATGACTATCTTCAACTTTAGCAGATATTGTTAGCAGATATTGTTTAAATATTTTTTGAAGTGGTATTACCAACGCATCTTCACAAAGTCAGTCAGCTCATTGCTACATATCTGCAGAATCACTTCATATTTCCAGACTTAAAATTTTGTCTGATAGAAGTTTGAATTTAATTTGGATTTCTTTGATTTCAGTGAATTTAAGACCTCTCCAAATATTTTTCTTCTTTTTTTTACTTTTTATGTAGTTTTATCCAAATGTTTTCCTCATTACTCTATTTTTATATCTGAAAGTTTTTATGATACTAGGCTTTTTTTTCATTGTGTGTCAAAACTTACAGTCAAATATATACATTGTCATTAGTTACTGTCTACCACATTATGACTTATTTTTTCTTTCTACTATATGGCTTGATTTGGTTTAAATATCACATTTATCAATAGTTTTAAGAATTATCACCATCTTTCTAGTTTTCTAGTATTTTCCTTTTTTTTAATTCCTGGTTAATATTTCTGATGAATACTTAGCTCACTAGTAATCAAACATTCCTCTTTTTTTTTTTTTTTTTTTTGTAGGGACAGAAAGTTTTAGTTAAATAATTCTTGGGTCATTTAATTATCCTTTCATTTAAAATTTTGTTTTCACAATTATGTTTAATATAAGAATAGTTTAGTATTATTTTTCTGGTTTCCAAACATGTGAGGATTTTCTGGTATATTCTAGTTTTTCAACTGTTTATGGTTAGGTTAACATGCTGTTTATACCCCATTATATGTTCAATAATGGAAATTTCCATGTGTTTTTGAAAAAACATATCCTTCAAATTGATAAGTGAATTTTTCCATAAATATCCATTTATTGTTAAGATTTCCTCCTTTCCCTGATTCTTTCTTGCTCATTTTCTTTCTCTCTTTTCATTTTATTGTCAATTTCCAATATTAAGACTCATTATGAATGTGGATTGACCAACTATATCTTAAAATTTTAATCCTTATTTTATATTCAGTAAAGCCATGGTGTATATGCATAAGCTGTATCTTTCTGGTGAAGTAATATTTAATCATTATAGAATAATTTTATTTAGCCCCTAGTAATGCTTTGTAGTTTTTTATATTAATTTAGACATATCAGCTCTCTTTGATTACCATTTGTATGTTTTATATTTTTACAACCATTTATCTCACTCTTTATTATTTTGGCTTAGTTATATGATTCATCTTTATAAACAGTCTGAAGTTTTTAATTTTTTTTTAACATTTATTCATTTTTCAAAGACAGAGACAGAGCATGCATGGGGGAGGGACAGAGAGAGAGGAGACACAGAATCTGAAGCAGGTTCCAGGCTCTGAGTGGTCAGCACAGAGACTCAGGGTTCTAACTCACAAACTGTGAGATCATGACCTGAGTCGAAGTCCACACTGAAGCCACCTAGGCGCCGCTGAAGTTTTTAAAATAAATCTATTCTGGGACACTTGAGTGGATAAATAGGTTGAGCATTTGGCTTTGCATCAGGTCATGATCTGTTTGTTGTGGGCTCAAGCCCATGCTGGGCTCTGTGGTGACAGAGCCTGGAGCCTGCTTCAGGTGCTGTGTTCTCTTTCTCTCTCTGCCCCTCTCCTGTTCATGCCTGCCTCTGTCTCTCTCTCTGTCAAAAATGGATAAAAATGGGTATTTTTAAAAAATAAATCTATTCTAAAATTCTACTTTTTTTTCCAATAGAGCATTTGGTCCATATAGAATTAATGTAATTACTAACATGTTTTAGTTAAATCTACTACTTTATTTATGCATCATGGTTTCCCTACTTAATCTGCATTTTTTATCTCTTTGGTTTTCCAACTGGATTATTTTTTATCATGAATTTTATTTATTTTTAATTAATTTTAATTTTAATTAATTTTAATGTGTAAGCTTTATATTTGCTCAATTTGTTACCCTCAAAAATAAAATGTATATTTTTATTTTATCAACATATAATTTTAATTTTTGAAAAAATCCCTCTTCCTCACCAGTAACATTAAAGCACTTTATGTCCTTTACACACTTTATATCTTATTTACATGCTATTTTTCCATGATTTTAATTCTCTTATTTTAAATAGAATCTCACAAGGCATTACTACTATTTACTCACATTTTTATCATGCTTCAGCTCTGTATTCATTTTCTAATTCCATCAGTAATCATCCTCTGCCTGCTTGAGTTATATATATCCTTTGGAATTTCCTTTTTTGAAGTTTTCCTGTAATTAACTTGTGTGTGTGTGTGTGTGTGTGTGTGTGTGTGTGTGTGTGTGTGTTTTAGAAATATATTTTTATTGCATCCTCATTTGTGGAATACGTTTTTATTAATATTAAAATTGTAGGTTGGTACTTATTTTTACCAACTCACTGGAAGATCATTTTTTCAGAGATGGTTTTTTGTTTCTGCAAGGTATCAAAGTCTGTGGAAGTCAGAGACCATTACAAATGACAATTCATCATGAGATTGAAATTTCTAGTTATCAAAAAAAAAAAAAAACCCTCCATGAAACTGCTGTCCAATAGCCCTGATTCCTCAGAGATGTTTTTTTCCTTGTTCTGACTATTTCACTCTTGCAGTCTCCTGGAAGTGAGAGTATGTTGGGAAGAGGTAGGTTTCTTTCTTTAGTTTTCATTCTAACTTTGTGACCCTTAAAATTCTTTATTAGAAGTGGGGTTCCTATAACTCACCTAGACAATGAACCTAGTCTTTCATCTCCTTTTCCCTTTAGGCCACTGGCTTAAAGCTTCAGTTTGTGTTGACCTTAAAACTCCCTCAGGGCAAAAGTTATTAGGGAGGTATTTTTCTTATCTTTCTAGATTTTGACATCCTTCCAAATTTAAGTGGCATTTATCAAATTTCTCCTCAGCTCTTTAACACTCCTAGCAAATTAAACAAAAAAGTAATAATTACAGAATTTTTCATTGTTTTTAGCTGGAAATCTGTTCTGAACAAATGAACTACCATTGTCCCCAACAGATTTTATAGAGGTTTTATTTGGCATATACGCACCAACTACTGGGATTACATTAAACAGAGGTAATGGTAGATATATTTTCAAATTTTCTTTTCATAGAAAAATAACTATACCCCTTATTAGTAAACTTAAACTCCCTAAGCCTTTGACCACAAGTTTTTCCAAAAAACATAATTAATACTTCAGTAGTAATCTCATTTATACAGAACCTTAAGAAATTGCAGTAAAAGAGTTAGTTTTTAGTCACAAGATAGCCAATTTGAGTGATACATTCATTATAAATTAGAATTATTAGTTTAATGATAAAAAATAATAGAAATACTCCAGGGACTTTGTTATTCAGGTTACAGTGTACTATAAAATCATACTAAACACCAAAGATATGCTATTATTTCTTAATATTAACAATCAAGACTAACATATCCTAGGTAACTATGCTTATCATCGTAAGCAGTGAGCATTGACTAATGTAAACAATTACTGAATCAGGATATTTTACACCTGAAACTAATGTAACACTATGTTAATTATGCATCAATAAAAAAAGAGTAATGTATTCCATAATAAACCAAAATTAGTAAACCATAATAACTGACCAGTTTTAGAATTCTAAAGGAAATAAGTACAATACCATAAAATCATAAAATCACAGACTCTGCTCTCAAACTATATATGTACATGCACACACACACATTCCTTCTTAATAGACAAAAGTTAAGCATTTGTATTTTTTCAATTATTTTAAGTCCTCAAAATTTAGATGTAATGTTTTTATTTTTTATAAGCAAGCAATGAAAAATAAATTAAAATAAACAAAACAAGCTATAATAATAGCAGCAACAAATAAACCAGATGGAAATTTTAGGGGAATTATAGTTAATGGTGTGTCATACCTAAAAAAAGTTGAAAAAATTGATAAAAGCATAAGAAACCACACACATTCCAATCCATTACAAGGGAAGTATATATTATTGGTGGAAATATTAGGGGAAAGAACCAAAAAAAGGAGAAAACTGCTCTCTTTATTGAAGCCCTAATGCACTTAAAGTATTTTAGAGTACATCTAGGTAAAAGTAATAGCATCTCCTAAGGCAATATGGTTTTTAGAGTCTAGGGATTTTTTCCTTTTACAAAAAGGCTTTTTGAAACCTGGTGTGATTTTTTTTTTGAAGACAACTGTCTTGATCTGAACACAGATTATTTTACTATTCCTAGTTAAATATTTAAAGATTCATTTATGGTATTCAGTTATGGCTCTTTAAATATGAGAGAACACATGACTTCCCTTATTGAAACTGAATAATGGACCATTGTTCTTTCTCTCTTCAACTAGTTCTAATATACATCAGGTATTATGTGAATCTGGCACTTCTAGGACTATAAAAAGTTATATTCAGCACTTAAAAGGATATGGGAGTGTGCTTTTTGGCATATTGTGCAATAGAATCCAACTCAAAAATGTCCACTGCTTTTCTTCTCTCAATTAAAAAAAAAAGTATAGATGGTTATCTCAAAAATTGCAAATAAACTAATGAAGAAAACTGAAATCACTTTGATTCCATCCCTCAATCATTATGAATAACATTTTTTCAGGATTGGTATATGTGTGTATATATATATATATCTGACTGTATTTGCAACGGTTAATTAAAAAACCTCACATGTGGAAGAAAATAAAATTTTCATATTCTATGTTTACCTGTCATGGGCTCTCTAAAATTGAAAACATGTTCTTTATTTTATTCTTTTATTTAACTAATACTTATTGAGTTCCTAGTATTAAATAAAGACTGTTAAATTCACTGGGAATACAAAAAAGAGTCAAACAGATAAATCTTTGTCCTCATAGAAATTATACTTCTGAGTGGCTCAGTAGGTTAAGCATCTGACTCTTGATTTCAGCTTACGGTTCGGTTCATGAGCTCAAACCCCATATCTGGGCTCTGCACTCACAGAGTGAGCCTGCTTGAGATTCTCTGTCTCCCTCTCTCTCTGTCCCTCTCCCTTGCATTCTCCTTATCCCTCTCTCTCTCTCAAAATAAATAAATAAGCATTAAAAAGAAAAGAAATGCTACTTCAGTGGTGGAGGGCAGGGCACAGGCCAAAAGAACATGTTCCTGCACCACAATCTACTCTAACCTTGTGGTGTAGAAGACTTACTCACCTCACCCTAGTCCAGGCCCCGGGTGGGAGAAAAACTCTGTGATCTTGGGTTAGGCTAAAATTTCTTAGAGCTACAAAAGTACAATCTATAAAACGATGTATTAATAAATTAGACTTCATCAAATTAAAGTCTTCTGCTATTCAAATGACAATGTTAAGAAACTGACAAGCCAAACCACAGATTGGATGAAACTATTTGCAAATCCTAGGTCTCATGAATGGCATATAAAGAACTCTCAAAACTCAGCAGCAAGGAAACAACTCAGTTAAAACATAGGCAAAAATAGTTAAATAGACACTTCACTAAACAAAAAAAAAATAGTGATGGTAACTAAGAACGTGAAGAGATTTTCAATATCAATTAGTCATAAAGGGACATATAAGTTAAGCCATAAGGAAATACTACTACACACTTATTAGAATGACTAAATTAAAAAGAATGACTATACCAATTGTTGGCAAGGATGTGTAGGGACTGGGACAATTGTACAACATCGGAAAAAATGTAAAATAGTACATCCACTTTGAATATGGCTATATGTGATTTTCCTTTTGTATCAATATTTATTGCATAACAAATCATTACAAAATTGCGATTTATAACAATATTATCTGGATGTAATTTCTTATGTATATATTTTGCTTTCTGTAGTTCACTTTGTGATTGAACATTTATGCCCTGGTAAATCTCTCTTTGAGCACCTTTCATAATACCACCTTCTCAGTCAAGAAATTTCCATTATTACATATTTGCATAGGTATTGCTAGGTTCCTTTTCTATAAATACTTTGAGGTATGACTTTGGGCACACTAGATATGTTGGATTCAGTGAAGCTTTTCCATGTATCACACCAAAATTTATTTTTTTCTTTCAGTTTTATTGAGATATAGTTGACATACAGCAGAGTATGTTTAAGCTGTACAGCATAATAACTTGACTCCCACAATAAATTTTGTTTACATCCATCACCTCATATAGTAACCAACTAAACAAAGAAACAGAAAAAATATGTTTTTTCCCTGTGATGAGAACTTGTAGGATTCACTTTCTTAGCAACAGTCAAATAAACATACCATACAGCAGTGCTAACTACAGGCATCATATTTGAGATAGGCATGTCTGGTTAGGCCAGTTTGGGACTGGTGATCTTAGATGGCATCATGTACATGTTCGGTGTTTGACATTCTGGTGGTTTAGTTTGCCTGAGATGGACTTTTATTTCTCCAGGATATTGTTACCTCTTAATGGCTTTAAATACCATTTAAAAAAACCTCAGTTTTCATCCTGGTTTATAATCTTAATTCAATGTAAACCTCTCTGGCATCTTAAGAATAGAAATTTCAATCCCGAATTAAAAAAAATAAACACTGGCTCTTTACCATAGAGATACTGGCATTTTTATTTCTATCTTCCATGCATCTTAAATATGACTTTATATTTTCCACATCTGTATCATTTTCTATTAAGAAAAGAGTATCTAAACCAGCTCTTCCAGTTCAATACTTTATTGTTGGTTCTTACTTTTTTTTTAATTTAAAATATTACATTTTTTAAACTTGGTGGTTCCATGTGAGTCTTCATAATTGCAGGTACTAACTTCATGTCCTCAATAGCTCTCTTTCATTTATTTTAGTCTTTTTGGTTTGTCACTCTCATTGTAACAATGGTTGTTCTCTTCAATTATCTAATTATTTTTCCATTAGTTCATTTCCCTTGATGAGATCAGCCACTTTGGCAGTTATATACCTGAGGAGGGTGGCGGACGTCCAGGTCCCTCATGTCCTTCTGGTGAATGTTAGCGGTTATGCAGCCTAAAGCAGACAGTCTCAGGGCCACCATTTGGTCTTGGCCACCACCACTAGCCATGTACTACTTTCTGCCTTGATATATCCTGAGGTTAGGCACTGGTTTTCTTTTAAAAATACTTTTGTTTTTCACTATGCTGGCAAGTAATGAGCAGGAATTTCTGATCAGACACACACTCATGTTCTATAGCTATGTTTATTTCCAATTTCGACATCTAGATCTCCTCCACACTCTACAGCCATTTCCCTCACAGAGCAGGTCATAGTGCTTTTCTTTTTTCTTGCCAAGAGTGACACTCATATTAAAAATTATTATTAATGTGTCATATTCTTATACTTCCCCATGGTTTTGTGGCATCTCCAGTGACAGTCCTGGAAGAAAAGTTAGCTAGTTGCCCCCATTGTAGTTTATTACTCATCATTTATTAAAAGTATACACTGCTGATAGACTATACTTATATGGCATGATATTTTTTATTTCTTATTTTGATCACAAACTAAGTAAAATAATGATAAACATAAGCTAGCACTATATTAAAATATATTTGCTTTCCAATTTTACTAATTAACCATGATTTTCCAACTTAAGCACACATTATAATTACACAGAGGACTTGTGAAAATGCAAGTTCCTAAGTCCCTAACACCAGAGTTGGTGACTCTTACATCTGGGGTGGTGCCAGAAAATTTGAATTTCTAACAAGTTCCCAGGTGCTGCTGCTGCTGTATCATTACTATAAAATAATGAGGTTTGACTTGTAACACTTACATTAGCACAACAGAAAGTCAGCTTCATCTGAGTCCAGGGTGTACTTATTGTCAGCCAAGTAACTTTCAAAATTTTTGATTTTTCTTTTAGTATTCCCTGGAAGATTTCAAACTGTTTCCACTACAGCCAATTTGCATGCAAAGACCTGTACACAAATCCTGCATATAAGAATTTGGTTGCTTGTTACTCCTGAGGGAGGGGGGTAGGGAAGAGAGAGAGATTTTAAGAAATTAGGGGCTAGCAATTTCAAAATATGCAGGGTTGACCAGTAGGCTGGAAATTCTGCCAATCTTAAATAGAAGGTAGTCTGGAGGTAGCATTACTTCCTCCTGGGGGATCTCAGTCTTTTCTTTAAAGGTCTTTGACTAATTGGATGGAGTCTACCCACTTTATGGAGGATAATCTGCTTTACTCAAAGTCTCCTGATTTGAATGTTAATCATTTCTAAAAAATACCTCCACAGCAACATTTAGACTAGTATTTGACCAAAAAGTACATACTATAGCATTGCCCAGTTGACACATAAGATCAACCTTTTTCTGCCTGACATCTAGTCTGGTTTATTCGATGGCCATTTCCAATAGGAGATCTGAGGGAGAGAAAAGCAGGTGATCAGGGAAATTAGCCCTTTGGTTTCCTACTGGATGCCTTATCATAGACCTCACAGCTCCTGCCAGGGACATCTTTTATACATGACCCTGTCCTTCCAATTCTAATTATTCTCATTTGTCTTTCTCATTCTAATCATGGAGTGGCAACAGACTCTTCTACCTCTTACAAGTTCGGTTGTAGCATACCCTTATGGTTTGCCTTAACTCTTCTCATCCCTTTGAAAATAGCCCTGTTTTTAAAACTCTCCTCAAATTATTAAATTGGATCATGCTCTCTTTCTCCTTTCAGAAATGGATAGACTATGGGATCGGTTATTATTAGATTATTCCTGTGAATGCTCTAATCTCTATAGCAAAGCTGCAGATGTTTCTTTCACTTTTTAAGAATTTTCTTTTCAGTTATAGAGACTACAACCATTCAATTTCCAGTTTTACCTTTTAATCCCCTTTCTTTGCAAAGTTATCATTTCTCAACCATCCATTGGCTATCAGTAGCATGAAGCAGGCTTGATATTTGGAAATAAAGTATTGAAATTGAGCTGATTAGTTCTACAGGAAATAGAAACTAGTCTTCATTATCAAATTGCTTCAGTCATACCCTGTTCTGTTGTAAATACAAGACCAGGTTTCCTTTAGGTCAGTAACTGGTGCCATTTATGCGGTAGTGGTGAGAAAATATGGTACTTCTGTACACATTTTTTCCCACATCCATCACTTCACTCTTCTAAACAGCTAATATAATCCTTCTTGCCTTGTTTGATAGGCTTGGTGTAGCCTGCACCGCATCTGTGCCTTTCCTACAGATTCAGAGCAATGCTCTCCAATTCTGCTTGCTGCTTCGTGCAATTATCCCCTGCATCCCTGCCATATGACACAGCCTGCCTTCTTGCCTTTGGCTAGACAGTAACTGACAGGACTTTTTACAAGACTTTGATATAAAGACGACAGAAAAAAAAAAAAAAGCTTTGTGAGCTTCGTATAGAGTTTAAGATAGAGGTGATAATGTGACACATCAAAACCACAACAAAGGCTGTCTTTCCGCTCATTTGCAATTGCATGTGTGCTCGGTTTTCCAAATAGAGGTTTCAGAACCAAGTAGCACAGAAGGCTATAAGTATTTTATGATTATTCATCTAAGCTTATTTTAATAATAACTATATAAAATTACATCTACCGGCTGTAAGACAATTTAACAGCAATTATTCCATTTCACCTCATTTAAACTTAATTACCTTTTGAAGGCCCTATTTCCAAAGACAGTCTCCCTTTGAGATACATTTGGTTAGGGCGTATATGTATGTTGTTGTTCATATGCATTTGTTCATCTGTATATCTACCTATTCATTGTATTCATTAGTAGCTCTTTATAAAATGTGATATGAGACAATTTACATGTTTTATTTATATATTTGTTTTTCATCTTCTTCGTAAGTATGCTTTCTCAATTCTCACTTGACTCTTAAATTTACTTACAAGCACTTATGAGAGGGACTCTGAGGTGGATTTTGACTCTGAGTCCTGATTTTGACTCAGGTCATGATCTCATGGTTTGTGAGGTCAAGCCCCATTCTGAGCTCTGCGGTGACAGCGTGGAGCCTGCTTGGAATTCTCTCTCTTCCTCTCTCTCTCTCTCACTGTCCCTCCTCTGCTCTCTCTCTCTTCCTCTCTCTCAAAATAAATAAACATAAAAAAAGAAACTACCACATATTTAAAAAGCACTTATGAGATATTATATAGTTATGCAAATTATTCCTATTTTTTAAAATTATTCTCCCATTACTTCTATTCATGGAAAAGCTTCTCATTTATAAGACCAAATGCAGGAGCACCTGCCTGGCTCAGTTGGTAGAACATGTGACTCTTGATCATAGGGTTGTGTGTTCAAGCCCCACATTGGGCATATAGACTATTTAAAAAATAAAAATAAGAAAAAATACAAATTTTCTTTAAAAAGATGAAATGCATATTCAATAATATTAGCATCAGTATATTTGTGGTGATATTTTCTTAAATTTTATATTTGTGTATATAATTATACTTCCATATTTTTATTTTTGATATACTGAAATTTTTACTTTCAATTACAACTGATGGTCCTGGCCATATTTGAATGACATGTTTGTGGCATACTTTAACAAACTATTTTATCAAAATATGTATATATACATTTATTTATAAAAATAAAAACATGCTATATATTTCTAATTTATAAAAATTACAGTGTCTGTTTTTGGACTCTATCCAATTTAGTATTTGACTATTTACTTTGAGTTAAGTCATGGAAATTAAAGATGATTTGCAAGAGCATAAACTTTTTTCATTGTGAGAAAAAATATTCAACTATTCAGACAAATGTTCTGGTTTATTATGACAGTTTAAAAATTCGACATAACCAATTTCCAGGGGATTCTGAAAAACACGGTATAGATTTTAACGTATTTAACAAATTTTAAACTATTTTATTAGCAAATACGTTGAAAATATTTCCCATTCTTTTTGTGGTTGCCATTGTTGTTTTATGCAATCAGATCGGTTTATTTGTATTAAAGAATTTCTTTACTATAAGCTTACTATTTTGTTCTGTTTTTTTCTGAAGAAACTCGGGACTTATTTCCTGATCACAATACTGGTTTGTTAACTTATCCCCATATTTATGCTCAGAAGAGTGATGAAATGGAAGGAGAAATTCTCTATGTAAGCTTTCCCCTTTGAAGAGTTCTGCCATTTGGCCATGAGAACATATGGATTGAGATGTGCACCCTCATAAAGATGTGGGAAAGTTGAACAGCCATTCATATAAAGAGGATAAGAACTCTGCTTACCATTCAAGGAGAATTCACTTATTTCATCAATAAAACAGAAACAATGTTATTTGTACATATCAATGATTTGTCTCTTTGTCTTTCTTTTGTTAGATACTATTAAATAATTTTAATTTCTTTGGTTTTCAAAATATGTTTTTATCTTATCAGATCATAAGACCAGAGTGTTTATTGTCCTTTATTTCCATATGTTTATGTCCAGTGCATCTATAAGTTGTTCATTGACACTTAAAATTTACTATGGACTTTTGTTGGAATATATTATCCTTTTATCCAGGTGTAAAAGTCTGCTACTTATTTATTTCTTTATTTCTTTCATTATTTATTTATTTTGAGAAAGACAAAGAGAGAGAGAGAGACAGAGAGAGAGAGAGAGAATATGTGTGTGTGCATGAGTGTGGGAGGGTCAAAAAGAGAGGGAGAGAGAGAATCCAAGATCTCACTAACCATGAGACAATGAGCTGAGCTGAAATCAAGAGCTGGACACTTTGCTGAGTCATCCAGGAACCTCTGTTACATTGAAATTAATATTCAAACCTACCCATAAATCACATCTGACCTTATTCAAACATTATTGACATATTATTAAATATAATCTACCGGAATTGCAAACATATTGCAGCTACTCTTCATTGCAGAAGACTTCTGAAGTAACAGTGTTTTTAATAATGAAAATAATACCATTTGTGGTAAATGCAATATTCATCTCTCAGTATGATATATAATATCTCAAAATTATGGGTAAAGAAAATACAAAGGGAAGAAGGATTGTGAGGACTTTACAGGTTTTCCTTGTCCTAGCCTCAATTTGGACTTTCCACTCAATGTGGTTATAAAGTTGAAGAGAAGCACTAAAGAATAGAGTAGAAAAGAATCTATGTGCATTACTAAGATAGATGGAGTGTAGCTAATAAATAAATGATTTATAGAATTTCTGAATCTCTTAGAGATTTTCATTTTGATAGCAATATCATCTTTTTTTCCTTTTGGACATTTAAAGAAGACAATATGCATATTAGAGTAAATAGATTTGAAACCACATTTTGGTGTTTTTATGTAGTAAAGAAAATTAGTTGTCCATTGTTTTAGTTCTTATTTATTTCTTTTAAATGTATCCTCCCTTCACTACAGAAAACTGCATCTTCTAGCAATCACATTTGACATACTTGGACATTTTCATCCATGGGTTAATATATTGTCAGTCAGAATGTCAACTGCAGGTGCAGGTCACATAGGGTATACATGGAAACAATTGTATTTTAAAATATAAACTATCCTAACTATTAATCTAGCTGGGGAGTGACATGACCAATTTTGGATTTTAGAAAGTTAACTGCATTGGCAGAGAAAAGCTTAAAGGAGAGTAATACTAGGGAAAAGTTTTACAATGATAGCTGTAGTAATTAAGGTGAGATACGGTGATGTGAACTAAGGGCAAGGCAATAGAAATGGAAATAAGATAAATTCAACAATGTTCAAGAAACAGCTTTGACAAAATACAATGACTTACGGTTTTGGGTGTGTAAGTATGAACATGACAAGATTTCTTTTTTTTTAATTGTTTTTTAATGTTTTATTTATTTTTAGGAGAGAGAGAGAGAGACAGACAGCGTGAGCAGGGGAGGGTCAGAGAGAGAGGGAGTCACAGGCTGAAACAGGCTCCAGGCTCTGAGCTGGCAGTCAGCACAGAGCCCTACGCGGGGCTCGAACCCACGAACTGCGAGATCATGACCCAAGCGAAAGTCGGACGCTTAACCGACTAAGCCACCCAGGCGCCCCGAACATGGCAAGATTTCTGTTTAGCAAGGTCATGGTAACATTAACAGAGAGAATACAGGAGCAGGCTTTATAGACGGTGGGATTACTTCTGTTTGGACACATTGATTTTTGAAGAGCATGTTACTAGAAATTTTATCATTTGTTCTCTCCAGAATTTTCTGCTTTCTCTCCAATTTAATATCACTACTTATACAGATTTTTAAGTTTTGTGGTTGATTTTTATTTAAGAAAAATAATGTAAGAGCTGTATACAACAACATTGATAATGTGTGTGTGTATAAATATATACACATACATATTCTATACTCTCCTGTATTTTAATTATTTTCAAATAACTTGTGTTTTCACCGTTTCAATCATGAATTTTTTTTTTTTTTTTACTTTTAGTACCACTTCTCTCATGTTTTATAACTATTACTCTCCCATCTGGCATTAATGGTTCCCATATCAACCATTCCCAATGACTACACCAAAGTCAGATAACATAGGATATATTGAAACTATTTCTAGTTTTATATCCAATTATTTCTCAAAGTTAGTGAATATTTGAAGTAGTAAATTATTTTCTGAAGTGTGTGGTAATTCTTTCATGATTTGTACTTGTTGATCATTTGGTTACTACTGCTGCACTTCACTTTCAACATTTTCAAGTAGTCATGATGAAATTTAAAACATGACAATGTTCATAGCAGCACTCTCAACAATTGCTAAAACATGGAAAGAGCCTAAGTGTCCATCAACAGATGAATGGATCAAGAAGATGTGGTTTATCTATACCATGGAATACTACATGGCCATGAGAAACAATGAAATCTGGCCATGTGTAGCAACATGGATGGACCTTGAGGGTGTTATGCTGAGCGAAATAAGTCAGGCAGAGAAGGACAAATATCATATGTGTGCACATATAGGAGGATTAGGAGGAACTTAACAGAGGACGAAGGGGGAGAAGAAGGGCGGAAATGGTGGGGGAAAGGGAGAGAGGCAAACCATGAGAGACTCTTGAATGCTGAGAACAAACTGAGGACTCATGGGTGTGGGGGGGGAGGGGGGAGATGGGCATGGAGGAGTGCACTTGTGGGGATGAGCACTGGGTGTTATATGGAAACCAACTTGACAATAAACTATTTGTAAAAATAAATAAATAAATAAACTATTAAAAAAATATGACTATAACTAGATTCAATTATGGTACTAGAAAAAAATATCATCTCTATTTAAAGAAATCATTGGTTTTCCCTGACACCAGAGGTATGAGGTTTTTTTTTAATGTTTTAAATTATTTAATTAAGAGAGACAGTGCATGGGCGGGGGAGGGGCAGAGAGAGAGGGAGACACAGAATCTGAAGCAGATCCAGTATCTGAGCTGTCAGCACAGAGCCCAACGTGGGCCTCAAACTCATGAACAGTGAAATCATAACCTGAGCAGAAGTCAGACACTTGACCAACTGAACCACCTAGGTGCCCCTGGAGATATGAGTCTTAAAAGAAACCTAAATTGCTAAACATTTTTATATATTGTCTTATGGATATTGAACCATTCTAAAGAAAGAAGATGTTATTTCTCACTGAGTATGTTTCCTCCACACAGACACTTTTGGTCTCATGCCCCCCTTGTCAAAAGGAACTTACAATATAGTTGTAATATTTACTGAATATGAGTCTAATATATTTAGCACATATTCATTACTGTCTATAGCTTTTTGCTTGCTCTACTTTCACTTCAATGATTATAGAATGTTTTGTTACAGTTGAGAATTTTTTACCCTTTATGCTTGTGTTTCCTCATTCTTATTATATTTTTAAATTTAGTAGAATTCAGAAGGGAGAACTAGAAACTTATATTTTCACAACACAATAACAAAACATTAAATTCTTCAATTAGAGAAAAGGCAATGAATTTAAACAAACATGACTCCAAAGAAATTATACAAATAGCCAATAATCATATAAAAAGATGCTTAGCATCATTAATTACATGGAAAGGCAAATCAAAACTGATTGGAAGAAAACTGAGGTACCACTTCACATTCTTTTGGATGATCAGAATAATAAAAAAAGAAAACCATACATTTAAAGTATTTGTTAAGATGTGGAGAATTGGAACCCTCATACACTGCTGGTGGGAATGTGAAATGGTGCAGCTACTTGGAAAGCAGCTTTGTGGATTCTCAAGTTACATATTAAATTCCCATATGACCCATTATTAAATGTATAAGAATATTTCCAAAGGAAAAGAAAATATATACCTCAGCAAATACATTCACATGCCTGTTCTTAACAGCATTATTTACAGGAACCAGATGTTGAAACAACCCAAATGTCAATCAATGGAAGAGGTATTCTTCAGCCATAAAAAGGAAAGAAATGAGTGTTGCAATGTGGATGAACCTCCAAAACATTACATAAGTGAAAGAAGCCACAAACAAAGTTTATATACTGCATGATTCTGTAGAGCCTGAAGACAGGCTGCCCCAAGTTGGACCTTTTTCCCACGAAGATTATTCTGAGCTGAAGGCAAGGGAGACCTACGGGCTCTAGGGAAACCTTTGACTTCCCTTAGCTGTATAGAAGAATCTAAATTGGAGGTCTTTCCCAAAATAAAGGTGATTAGCTGAGATCAATTTTATCGGAGTGACCCATATCTTTGGCAGAGCAAACATTTAATTACTAAACATCTGTTCTTCTTCTACTCCTCCCATGAACTACATTTCTTTCCTCTGAAATTCCAGACTGCCTCCTCTCCTTATTTCAGAATGACATATATGCCTCACTTTGCCTGACTATCTTTGAAATTGCCATGTATGTGTGGGTTACCCCTATGTATGATATTAAATTTGATTTTCTCCTGTTAATCTGTCTCATGTAAATTTGACTCTTAGTCTATCTAGAAGGACCCTTGAAGGGGTAGGAATTCTTGCTCCCCAACAATTCAATTTATGCGATATATCTGTAATAGATAAAACCATAGAGATAGAAACCACAGTGGTGGTTTCCAGGAGCTGGGGCATTGGGCAAAATGAGGAGTAATTGCTTAAAGGTATAGTGATTCCTATTAGTACAATGAAAATGTTTTCGAATTAAAATAGAGGTAGTGGTTGCACAACCTTGTGAAGATATTAAACGTAAATAAAGTGTTCATTTAGAAACGGTTAATAGTTATGTAGATTCCATCTCAATTAAAGAAATTAAATAATGCAAAACATCATTGCCAGGACAAATAACAAGAAATTTTTCCCTGTTTTTTTCTCCCCCTAGGAGTTTTATTGGTTTCAGGTCTTATTTTAAAATCTTTAGTTCATTTTTGGTTAATTTTTGTGAGTGAAGCAAAATAAGATCCATTCTTCTTCATGTGATAACCAAGTTCTCCTCTTGAAGAGACTCTCCTCATTGAGTTCTCTTGTCTCTCTTGTCAAATATTAGTTGATCATATATGTGGGGATTTATATTTAGTTTCTCAATTCTGTTCCCTTTGTCTATGCATCTATTTTTTTATGCCAGTACCATATTGTTCATATTTCAATAGCTTTGTAGGATAGCTTGAAATCAGGAAGTGTGATGCCTTCCATTTTGTTCTTTCTCAAATTGCTTTGGCTATCCAGGGTCTTTCTATTCCACACAAATTTTAGGATTATTTTTTTCAATCTGTGAAAAGTATCATTGGGGTTTTGCTGGAGATTACATTGAATCTATTGATTGCTTCTGGAAGTATGGACATTTTATCAATACTAATTTTCTGATCAATCAACACAGGAAAACTTTGCATTTGTTTCTGTCTTCTTCAATTTATTTTTATCAAATTCTTATAGCATGTGATCTATAGATCTTTCATTCCCTAGTTGAAATTTATCTGTAAGTATTTTATCATTTTTGATGCTATTGTGAATGGGATCGTTTTCATTTCTTTTCCAGATATTTCTTTGTTGGTGCATAGAAAACATCTGTTTTCTGTTATGTTGATACTGGATCCTGAAATTTTACTGAATTTGTTGATTAGTTCTAATAGTCTTTCAGTGGAGATTTTAGGGTTTGCTATATATAATATCACTAGAAATTATTTTTCAAAAAGAAAACCCAACCAACAAATAAGAGACAATATTTGCAAATCATATACCAGACATGGAGTTAATATCTAAAATATATAAAGAACTCATCTAACCCAATACCAAAAACAAACACAAAATCCAATTATAAATGGGCAAAGGACCTGAACAGACATTTTTCCAAAGAAGATATCCAAGTAGATAACAAATAGGTGAAAAGGTGATCAACATCACTGATAATCAGGGAAATGCAAATCAAAACTACAATGAGATATTATCTATCAATATTAGAATGGCTATCATCTAAAAGACAAGACTTAACAAGTGTGGGTGAGGATATGGAGAAAAGGGAGCCCATGTGCACTGTGGGTAGGAATGTCAATTTGTACAGCCACTATGGAAAACAGTATCAAGCTTTCTCAAAAGATTAATAATCAAATTACATAATGCTCCAGAAATTCTACTTCTGGATATATATCCAAAGGAAATGAAGACAGGATCTCAAAGAGATATCTACATTTTTATGTTCACAGTGTCCTTATTCACAACAGCTAAGATATGGAAACAATTAAGTGTCCATCAATGAATAAATGGATAAAGAAGATATGTATACACATGAGGGAATATTATTTAGTCCTGAGAAAGAAGAAAATCCTGCCATTTGAGACAACATGGATAGAACTTGAGGACATTATGCTATAAGGAAATAATAGTGAAATAAGTCAGAAAAAGATAAATACAGTATGAACTCACTTATGTGTAGTATCTAAAAAGAAAACCCTAAAATCAGATACAGATTAATAATGAGAATAGGTCGGTAGATGCTAGAGCTGGTGAGTGGGCAAAATGGGTAAAAGCAGCCAAAAGGAACAAATCTCCAGTTGTAATATCTGATTGCATTAGCCTCCCCAACTTCATTAAATATATTCCTGAAAATTTTATGTATGTACGTATATGTGTATATATGTATATTATGTATGAATTTTTTGTTGTCATGGTAAATACACACTTCTCTTCCAATATATCTCTTAATTTTTATTGTTTATCTATATGATAGTATTTGAGTTTTGTATGTTGATGTTACATTCTGTTATATTAGTGAATTATTTTTTATTTTCAGTTACTATATATAAACAACCAAAAATAATCAGTGATAAAGATACTATATTGTTGACAATAGAAGATGATGTTTTTTATTCTTTTACAATTCATTTTTTAAGTATCTATAAAAGTTTATTTTTGAGAGACTGAGAGAAAGAAAAAGAGAGAGAGAGAGCATGAACAGGTAGAAGGGAAGAGTGGGGAACAGAGAGGATCCAAAGTCGGCCCTGTGCTAGAGCCCCATGTACAAACTCACGAACCATGAGATCATGACGTGAGCCGAAGTCAGATGCTTAACCAACTGAGCCACCTTTACAATTCTTATTCCTGCAAATATCACCTCTTTCCAAACTGTACTGTTTTTCTAATTGTTTCCCCATTAAGTAAGACATGGCTTTAGGAAAAAATTGTATTTCAAGCTCTTACCACACAGATCCTATTCCCTGCCTCATTTTGTGCCCCTGACTGACATCTATCAGTAGGAAATCTTCTTCCCTAAGTAATCTTCTTTATGTTTTTTCTATCCACTAATGTTTAAAACATGTGGAGAACACAGACTATAATGATTATCTTTGTAATTGTTCTCTTTACCACACAGAGCACTGTTTTCACGAAACAAGTGCTTTAAACAATCTAGGCTCATAAATTGAATGATTCCAAACAGAACAAAACAGGCCAATAATGTGTAGAAGGTAGGAATATTACCAAGAGAATTGGAAGCATATTTATTAATTGTAAAGCAGGTAAACAAGTACTATTGTAATATTTTAAAAGTCCAATCATTCTTTATACACCTGAAAATACCTATCTGGAAAATTTCCATACTGTTTTTTATTCCACTTTGAAAAAAGTGTACTTGTTTACCAAAGCAAAAGACACAGGATTCCTTATGCACACCTCAATTGATGATTGGGACACCAACATGATCCTTACACACCTTCATAGGTATCATAGGTAATAACAAAGTTATCTGTAAATTATTTTAAACTATTTTTCAGGAAGGAATGGTTGGCATTCACTTTGTTTTGTTTCTGAATTTTTGTTTTTTCTCTGTTACAAAATTATGACACTAGGAAACCCTTAGAAAAACTGAACATTTTGGAATCAGAAAGGGCAATGTCACAGGGGATGTCCAAATCTAAATCCTTGCAAAAAAAGAAGTCTCCCTTGATGATTTAAATTTTTGTTCTAGAGGTATATCTATGAATTGCATAGATCAAAAAGAGTGAACCTAAATTCTTCCTTTGATTGAATGCCAAGATCACTTTGTAATAGGGGTCAACTTTAATACAAATAATAACATATTTTAATATCAGTAGTATATATGTGCATGCTGCCATTCATTAGCATCTCCTTCAATCACAGCTCTTCCTTTCAAACTGTCTTCGTCCATTAAAATCAATGCTCAATACACCTGAAACTACTATAATATTGTATGCTAACTATACTAGAATGAAAATTAAAAACTTAATACAAAGATCAATGCTAGAGTGAGAGAATTGTGTTCAAACAGATGAGAAATTTTACATAAAGTTCCTCTTTTAATTCTGTGAAGAAAATCTATGTGTGGTCAGACTCTTGGACTATAAAAATGGTATTAGTGGGAAATCTGCAAGGCTTCAGTAGAAAGATGATTCTTGGACTGGGAATTCTTGAAAGGGTAATTCTTGTTATAGGGTTTAATTTTCCACTGTCTTTAGCTTTTAGCAATACTATAAAATATTGTCTAAACATTTAGAAAATTTCAAGCAGGCTTAGATTGAGTGGCTAATTTTTTTAAGTTTATATATTTATTTTTGGAAAGAGAGAGAGAGAGAGAGACCACAAGTGGGGGGTGGGGGGGTAGGGCAAAGAGAAAGAGGGAGAGGGAGAGGGAGAGAGAGAGAATCCCAAGCATGCTCCACACTGACAGTGCAAAGCCGGAATTAGGGCTCAGTCTTACGAACTGCAAGATCATGACTCAAGCCAAGAGTCAGACGCTTAATCGACTGAGACACCCAGGCACCCTGAGAGGCTAAATTTGTATGTACTGACTACAGTCTCATCATAGCAGCATTTGATATTTTAATAGTGAAATGAAAAAGAGGAAAAAAAAATCCTAGAATCTCTAATCATTAGTGGTATCACAAATCTACATAATTATATAGTTAAATGATGTACAAAAAAACCAAAATCACTGCTGAAGTGGGATGACATCTTTTTGCTACTGCAGGGAAGATATAATCATTTTGGAAAATATTTTTTATGGATCATGATTTCACACATGTAACTTCTCCCTCCCCAATAATTCTTCCATTTACCTTCGCCATACTCTTGGTAAATGCTTATATTAAGAGAAGGAAAATGAATGATACAGTAAGAACGATTTTGAGAAAGGAAAATTGTTTAGTGTTTAGGGGTTAGACAGTTGAAAGGTCAGCTATGTAATAGAAAATTCCTTCCAAGACTAGGAAGTTTAGAAGCCTGGAAAAATTCCCTGTTGAAATAAATAGCCACATTCTTCAGAACAGCGGCTTGCCAGAAGCAAAGAGCAATTTACAGCTCCATACCCTATGAGCATGGGGAGGAGTGGATGCTCTTTGACACTTGCAACTGAAAAATGAACCAAAGGAATTCAAACTGGTTTTAGGTCTCCTTGCTTTTAAAGACACATGGGGAATTGATCATATTTCTTTCCTGAAACAAATTTTTAAACACCGTGGGAAGACATGTCCAAATAATAAATTGGCTGACAGTTTTGAGCAGTAGAACTCTGTACATACTGCCTATAGGATTATTATTTGGTTTATATTTAAAGCTGTCAGTAAAGCCAAATGGCCTTCCTGCTTTCCTCTATATAAGCTTATAAATTTGAATTCAGACTATTAAAAAAACCACATATTCCAATAATGTGCTTACTGAAAACATCAGAGCATTTAAAAATTTTATCTGTCTATCATCTATCTATCTATCTATCTATCTATCATCTATTTATTTATAGTAGGCCATATGTCCAATGTGGGACTTGAACTCATGACCCTGATATCAAGTCACATGCTCTCCCTACTCGGCCAGCTAGGTACCCCACTATCAGAGCATCTTAGATAGATACATATCACAGTCCAAATATGACTTTAAATTTAATATTGTTTATATTCTATATTAACTTATTCCATTTGTATATTATACTTCTATATAACTTATTATATTCCTTTTTAATATTTATAATTGATTAATAGTGGGGTGTAATGAAATTTAAACATCAATATTCCTAACATGCTGATAACTATTTTCTTAATTTAATTTTTAAATGTTTATATTTGAGAGAGAGAGAAAGAGAGAGAGCATGAGCAGGGAAGAGGCAGACAGAGAAGGGGACAGAGGATCCCAAGCAGGCTTGGCTCTGACAGCCAGATGTGGGGCTCATGAACTGTGAGATCATGACCTCAGTTGAAGTCAGACGTTTAACGGACTGAGCCACCCAGGCACCCCTTAACATGCTGGTAACTATTATTTGTCTATTGTAAACTAATAAAACCAGAACAAATAGAAACATTGATTTGATATGTACTTTCTTTAATATATTAACAAAAAATTCTGAACTTTAATGATAGCTATACATTTTAAAAATGAAATATCGGTGTACATAAAAATTATAATGTCTCTTTAAAGAAGTTATTTTTTTCACTGAAAATTCAGACAAAAATATATATCCTTTTTATTGACTAAGTTTGCATTGTTCCTTAATAGAGTACACTATTTTCTTATTTTTTCCGAATCTTTAAAATTTTAAAAGCTAGCTGTTAGTATCTTTATCTTTCTTTAATAGGGGCTTTTCTAAATTATTCATAAAAGACAAAAATAGTCTTATATCTAAGTATACTTGCTTCTAATTTCCTTTTGAATTTATAGTCAATACAATAAAGATAATAAAATTACCTAAACTCACCACTATTTCAATTTCCTAACATATGACACCTGTCCAGAAGCATCAATGTTCATGATTGATGGACCAAGTACTTTACTCAAGAGATTCCTGAATTTGGATGGTGATTTTTCCTTAGGATCATCTAGTATAAAAACAACCAGATGGAAGTCATGTGTTCTAAAGCTTTCATGTCAAAGTATCAGTATGAATATATTTTCCCAAATATCCTTTAGTCCAATATAATTCTGGTCTGAATTATTCCTTCTTCCCCCACTCACATAATTTCTGTAAATCCACTAGAGTATTTTTGTAGTGATTTTTTTTGTTGTTGTTGGAACTTAAAAGGTGAGAAATTGCCTGAAAATTCCTAACATTACACAAGAGAAATAAATCTTTTGGCTTTTGCTAGTACTATAGAACACTCTATCTTACTTTGATAAGTGAGTTTCATATAAATTAAAATAAGCAATTATGAAAAAAAATAAGCATTCTGAAATTGAAAAATTAAATGTCTGATTACTAAACATGATTGAAGTTTGTTAACTAGATCTCATAACATATATTTTGCATTTTGTAATAAACTAGATCTCATAACATGTATTTTGCATTTTGTAATATAAACTAGTGTTTTCCCACAGATGAGTTCCAGTTGCTCAGCTAACTGCACATTTCAATTTCTATGGAATATTATTAATTTTCTATTCATTTATGATCTGGACTGTAATTGGGATGATTAAGAAACTACCTATATTTTTAGGATTTTCTAAATAGCTTGTCAGAGCATACCCTACATTAATCATTTTCTCCAAATTGTGAAAGAAAGCAACATTAAAGTATGAAATTTTAGTGGTATTGTGCATACTTCACCTACTTTCCATGAATATAAAGCACAATGTCACATATAACACAATAAAATTATGATAAAACTTTAAAGCTGGGAACTCTGTTCTTGTTCTACTACAATAGGTTCATGGCTGTGGTCAGCTCCAAGATTGTAAACATTCTCTGCTCTCCACAGTCATGTGTGCCAGGAGAGAATAAACACTCAGACTTTCCTGAAGCCATTCTGTTCAACAAGCAGGAGCGGAATCACTGGCCTGTCTAATCCAGCAAATAATACTGAAAGCAAAACAGAAAGCACTCCTTCTGCATTTGCAGAGCAGAGTTAAAAGGTCTCTGCAAGCAGCAGATTTGTGTTATGTTCACAGTCTTAAGTGAAAGCTCAGAAAATGAGTAATAGCAAATGCAGATGAGAGTTATCCCATAGATACAGCCATGCAAAGACATACTCTACTGATAAGATCGGAGCTTCAAAACCTTGCAATATTTTATTCCTGAGTAATTTAAATATGATAAAATTATGAAACTTTTTTTTTTTTTCTAGGAGAGAGAGAGAGACAGCGTCAGCAGGGGAGGGTCAGAGAGAGACGGAGTCACAGACTGAAACAGGCTCCAGGATCTGAGCTGGCAGTAAGCACAGAGCCCGACGCGGGGCTCGAACCCACAAACCGCGAGATCATGACCTAAGCGAAAGTCGGACGCTTAACCGACTAAGCCACCCAGGCGCCCCTGAAACTTTTTGACTAGGAAAAGAAAATCACCTATTAGTCTCTTCTTTGAGTGAAACTATTATTTGATATTTTCCTATCTCTTTTTTTATCTTTCCCATTTTTTTTTCACAGCACCAATTACAGAATATATTTTTGTATGTGTTCTACATTTTTATTGAGCAAAACACCATAACCACTCCTATGCTTCTTATATTTATAGTTTTAATGGTCAGAATGTTTTTAATCAGGATTTCCCAGAAATTATCTAGCTATTATATTATGATTTATACTTTTATTGACATAAATTTTATTCTTAAAATATAGTTATTTCAAAACAATTAACTGCAAGTCCTTATTTTAATATATAACAATGCATATATAATTAGCAGAGCAAATACAATTGCCAAATAACTAATAAATACCCTTGTTCTTAGAATATACATATATTTTATGCTAATGTTAATCTTAGATTTTAAAAGTAAATGAACTTTCTCTGTTTCTAAATTGAGTGGTCCTATTTGATAAGCCAAGTGTCCTGGCTTCTTACACAAAAGTCTGAGGAGAAAATAAGTTGTGTAACAAGAAAATCTGGACTGAAAAATTAAGCTCTTCTCAGTATCTTAGCAAATTTGGGTAACTGTGGAGACTATTTCCCTCACTGTGCCTCTGAGTTGTAAGAACTGTAAGAAGTGGAGGGAATTAAGTAAAGGACACCGTGAAATAATGAAATCTAAGCAAAAGTTATTCATAATTGACATATAGATATTTTGTTTAAAATGAATATAGAAATGTTGGCTATGACAATAATTATTTTCATTGAGTCTACCTTGAATTTTTTTCTTCTTTTGCTGCTTACATAATCTTTTTCAGAGATTCATCCCTTAACTTGAACAGAACACATCTTGATTATATCCTCTGGGACATCTTTGACATTCTCTCTCCTCTAAGGACTCTCCCCTCCATCCAGGTCTGTCATCTCCTAGCCTAATTCAATTCCCTAATACTCTCCAATTTAACAATCCTCCACTATGCCTGGCAAGTGTTTTCAGTTGTCACTATGATCTCTTATATTTTCAAGTGCTTACCTGAAGGAGCACTATAAATGAAATTGGTTTTCTGTGTTTGTTTTGTTTTCCCATATCCCAATAGCTTTCTTTCTTTCTTTTTTTAATTCTTAAAATTTATTTTTTTTTTTTTCTGAGAGACAGCGTGAGCAGGGGAGGGAGGGAGGGAGAGAGAGGGAGAGGGAGAAGGAGAGAGAGACACACACAGAAGACACAGAATCTGAAGCGGACTCCGGGCTCTGAGCCAGCTGTCAGCACAGAGCCTGACGCGGGGCTCGAACCCACAAACCATGAGATCATGACCTGAGCTGAAGTTAGATGCTTAACTGACTGAGCCACCCAGGTGTCCCAATAGTTTGCTTTCTAATATTTTCAATATTCCATAGGCCTGAATTGCTACTTCCATTTTCACATCTTAAACCACCAGTTCATTCAAAGCTCATGGTTCTTTCCATTTTAATTTTCTTAGAAATCTGAGGTTTTTTCAACCTTTCAAAACTTTCTTGATGGTTTTATCACCTGGCTCACTTTTTCTTCTCCACCAATATGGTGATAACTTTTTTCCTTTAAACAACTTTAATCATGTGCTTCTGCATTCTTCCTACTCTTTCGGATGAAACAACTAATTTCACATTTCTATTTATTCCCACTCTGCCCATTGTTTCAGATGAAGCATTAAAAAAAAAAAATGTTCCAGGGGTGCCTGGGTGGTTCAGTAGATTGAGCACTGGATTGAGCTAGCTTCTGTCAGTGAGGAACCCGCTTCAGATCTTTGTCTCCCTCTCTCTCTGCCCCTCCTCCACTCATTCTTTCTCTCTCTCTCTCAAAAATAAATAAGGATTAAAAAAATGTTTCAGTTGGGGCGCCTGGGTGGTTTAGTCGGTTAAGCGTCATACTTTAGCTTAGGTCATGATATCGCGGTTCATGGGTTCGAGCTCCGCGTCGGGCTCTGCGCTGCCAGCTCGGAGCCTGGAGCCTATTTCAGAGTCTGTATATCCCTCTCTCTCTCTGACCCTCCCCTGCTCACGCTGTCTCTCTCTCTCTCCTAGAAATAAATAAAAATATTTTTTAAAAAAGTTTCAGTTGTAACATTATCTCCATTGATACCTCAGAGGCTGGGATGATGAATAAGAATATTATAAACTCCTGTAATCAATATAAATGTGGTGGCTTATCTAATCTTGGCTCAAAAAGGAAAACGAAAAATTAAATTACACTGGCTCTTCCTTATCCAGTTGAAATGGAATTCTGTTTTCTCTATTTCATACTAAAGGAAAGTTACTGGAATTTTCTACTTTATTTCAAACTTCCTTACAGAGTAAAACCTTAAAGAATTAATGAACTGAACTTATTTGTAATACTGAGTTAAACTGTTACAATAGGGGTGCCTAGGTGGCTCAGTCATTTAGGTGTCCCACTTCAGCTCAAGTCACGCATGGTCTCACAGTTAGTGAGTTCAAGCACCATGTCAGACTCTGTGCTGACAGCTCAGAGCCTGGAGCCTGCTTCAGATTGTGTGTCTTCCTCTCTCTGCCTCTCACTTTCTCTCTCTCAAAAATAAACAAACATCAAAAGTTGTTATAATAGGAAAAAATATGTTGCCAGAATAGCATTCTTCAAACCAGTGATAGATAATGTCTTTATCTTTTAAACTGGGCTAATATTTTCCCTCCTAATATACTCAATTCTAAATAATGCTTTGCCCATTTTGACATTGTGAGCAAAAAAAAAAACATTATTGTGAAAACTCTTTATAACAATACAGCCAGAAATGTGAGGGAAACTAGTTATGAATTATTTATGTTTGATACAAAATAAAATATATAGAATAAGGAGATGCTAAGAGTGCCTGGATGGCTCAGTTGGTTGAGCAGCTGACTCTTAATTTCGACTCAGGAAATAATCCCAGGGTCGTGGGACTGAGTCCTTCATCAGGCTCCACCCCGATATGCAGATTGCTTGGGATTCTCCCTCTCCCTCTCTCTGCCCCTCTCCCACATGTGTCTTCTCTGTCTCTTTCAAAATAAATAAATAAACTTAATTTTTTAAAAATAAATATATAGTCACACAATACAGTACAAACATATGCACATAAGGAGAGAGACTGATAGACATGGGGGAGAGAGTAAAAGAGATTATGAAATAAAAGTAATGTATGATTTAATAAACACTCACTGGTTTAAGTGTCTGGCTAAGATCACCAAGGTGTCAGAAGTAGAACATATAATTGAGCCCATGTTTTTGGTCTTATCACTGGAGGTCTGTACTGTATGTATATCACAGGAGTCAACCTAGAATTTTTCTTTTGTTGTTTTTTACAGCTTTCTTTTCTCTGCGTATAAATCAGATGAGTGGCCCAAGACAGCTTCAATTCTATCATGGGAAGTGTGACATTCCTAACATTCACTGTAAGAATAGTAAGATTGAAAGATTGCCTGGATTGAATAAGGTTCCTAACGTAAGTTTATATCCGGAATGGTAGAGATAAATACTGAGAACCCAAATGGCCTTCAAGTAATCAAACACTCTAGACTACTGACATTCTTAGTAGGACTTCTTTCCTAGAATCGATTTTGGCATCTGCATTACTACCTAAATATCTTTCTAATGTTGAGTTGGCAAAAATCTTCTAGTGTTTGTACAGTAATCGAAAGAAGGTAAATTCCAAGGTCATTATGTTTCCTTTATCCTTATCATTAAAAAAAATTCTATAACCACCATGATGTCTCAAATAAAATGCACAAATAATGTGTAACTGCTCTTATTCACAGTAGTCTCTATATATCGGTACTATGATATATCAGTACTGTGATAAAACTACCCCTAAAGCCTTATCGTCATTCTAGGTTACAAACTTGAAAATATGATAGGTATATTATTTCCTGTCCCGTTACACTTAATCTAAGCACCAAAAATACTGTATTTTAAAACAACTGAAGTTATTATGGGCCAATTTACAAACCCAAATTCCTGACTAATCACGGTTTAATTAGCCATTCCATCCATCATTACTAAAGTCGTAGCTTTTGTTCACATATCTGTTGACTTCAGTTGTTTTTTGTATTAACTTACATATTAGTTCCTTAACTGATATTTTCTTGAAAAGTTTCTCTAGTGATTTAAGAATATTTTTAATAAAATGTTGGTACTTTATTTGTCACATATATTTGGAGTATTTGTCCCTTTTCCTTCATTCACTAGATCCAGTTCACCTTTATTCTTGGTTACACACCCTTGTTTTTGTTCATCACTATCTATCTGCTTCTGGTGTGGGGCACCTGGCTCAGATCTAAAGCCATTCACAGTGTAACCACTGCCAGCCTGTCACAGTAATTCCAGTAATGAGCATAGGTCAAAAGAAGAGCCACTCAGGCTGTGATCTTAGGGTTCCATTTGATGTTTGGGAGAAGATGCTGTTAACTTCCCTTCTTAAAGACAAAACAAGTGGCCAAGTGTTTCCAACACTTCTCGATTATGAATTCAATGAGGAAAAGGACCAGAGAAATATAGAAAATAGAATGAAGGGAAAGAAAGTGACAAGTTTTACTCCATATCTTTGCTGATCAAGCCCTGTGCTATGTTATAAATAAAATGGTTTTTGAATTAAATGTCACTGGGCCTTGTTTCCATGATATTACATGAACTTTCATAGTTTAACTATTTTAATGGCTGAATTTTAATTTGATTTGTAAGGATCTTTATGGATCCGCAGATCTTCATACATTAACAACAGAATAAGGAGGAAACACTTGGCAGGTAGCAATAGCCAATATGTAGCAACTTTATATTATTATTCAAATATTATAAAGATGTTATTTATTTGCTTTTGGTGATAGTCTTTATAAATCTCATGCATCTAAATATTGATTTATATTCTTTATATCAAAGCTTTAAGTATTTTCTTTGAAAACTTTAATATACTTAAAATTTATTTGAGGTATGATATAAGAATGTAGTTATCAGTTTATTCAGTAATTCATATCTTATACATTTCCTGAATAATCTGTCTTTAACACCACATTTGGAAAGCTATATTAATCTCAACATCTATTTTTGAACATGTTCTAGACTGTTTTATGCCTTGTTAGTCTAATTTGGGGTAGTGTCATCATGTCTTAATTTTTGTAGTTTAATGTATATCTCACATCTTTGCAAATTTCTGAATATCTTAGCAAATATTCTGAATATCTGAACAAACACAGTTTTAAAAAATTTCCTTCATTTTGAATTATGCATATATTTGCAATATTGATCTATACTCTCCATTTTTGTTCTTGTTTATTAAATATTCATTTACATCCTTCCCTAATTTTTAATAATTTCAGATATTTAGATTCAGAAATTTGATTTACAGTTACATTAGAAAACATTTGGGGGGGGCAATTTCTAGTTACTATTCCATTGTATGACTGTATCATCATTTGTTTAACTATCTTCTATTGATGAATATATCATTTGTAGTCCTTTTCAATTATAAATAAGCCTAATAAAGAATGCCAAACAATTGCTCAAATTTATCAAAAGTGTAAGCCATAGGAATGAGATGACTAGGTCTATGTCTGTACATAAGTGAAATTTTGTTAAGAATATTAATAGATTCTAATGCCACATTAGAATGTTTTCTGTGTATGTGTTTCCCTACATCCTTGCCAAGACAGTGTTATTAAGCTTTTTAATTTGGACAACATTGTTAACAAAAGTGGTAGCATTGTAAATTTATTTTGTGTTTCCTTATATAAAACTAATGTAGATTATATTTTCATAAGTTTAAATATTTTCAATTCCATATATGTATAATATGAGTTCTGAGCCATTTTTCTACAAGATTGTCATTCTTTTTCTTAACAATTTTTATCAACAGTCTTTATATATTTTGTTATTATATATTATGAGCTTGTCAAATTGCAAATATTTTCCTAGTTTTCATTTATATTTCACATTCACTTATGTTTTTAAGATGTGCAGATATGTTTTGTTTTTACAACAAATTTTTTGAATTATTTTCTTATCTTTTTTTAGTGTATTTCATAAAAATATTCAAATAATTTTTAAGTTTCATGTAATTTTTTAGGTTGTTATATATGTAAATCTTGATCTCTTTGGGGCTTATATTAATATACAGTGGAAGTTTCCAAATGCATAGTTTATCAGATGTCCACTAAATCATCCTAACCCTATTTATTGGAAGTCTTCTCTCCACAGAACTGAATGCCACATCCTCCTATATCGATTTATATTTCTAGATCTTTACTATTCACATTGGTCTTTCTATTTATGTGCCTATACAATTTTTTGAAGTTTTATAACTTTTATTAGGTGGTAGGATGTAGGTCCTAATTGATATTCTATTTAGGGCTTTTTACTGCTTTTATAAGTTTTTTTTCCCTCATTGAATTGCTTCCAGTCTTTCCATCTCCATTACTACCACAAAGACAATTGTTATGCTTAATTGGTTATCCCTAAATATGTTATGCCATTGAATTGTCTACTCTTCTACCATAAATTATAACTGGCTGTTCTTTGTATACAAATAAATGACATAATTTGTAGCCCGTGTTAATAATCTGAATGGAATTTTACTCTAGTTTTTTGTGTTAGTTATATATGAATACTAATTATTTCTATTAGAAGTACTTATAGTTTTAGTGCCTTAAATGACTTAATTTTTTAAGTGTATATGATATGCATCAAATTACACAGCATGAGATTTATCCATTTGAAATGACCTGAAATTATTTTCCTTACAATATTCTGGGCTTAGTGAGTTCCTTGCTATAACCTTTTGATAAAAACTCAAATATCTTCTAAGTTTACCATTATGGTTACATTTTTCCTACTTTTGAGATAATATTGGCATTATATATTTCTATAGAAATCATCCATATTACATTTTTTATGAATTTACTTTCATAGTGTTACATTCCATTTCGCTATGGCTTTTCTTTCTTGTTTTGTTTAATATCCCCAGTTCTGGTGTATGTGTAATGAAATTAGCTCAATTCTGACATTTTAGAGGAACTGCAAATTTATACATCCCACTATTTTTAAAGCAGTTCCCCAATACGTATCTGAAACCATAAACATATTTATGTCATTTGGAAAAGTAATACAATTTCTGGGAAGTGATCCCAAAGTAATAAACCAATGCAAGTTAAAGCTTTGGAAGTGAAGATGTTCATTTCCCCATTACATATTATAGTGAAAAGTCAAAACAGTATAAAATATCACTGACAGTCACAAAACTTGCAACATGTTTGTTTATCAGATAAATGGGGTAGCCTTTATACAGGGACTAAGAGCTCTATAGAAAAATAAATCATTCTAGAAAGAGGAACCTGTCAAAATTTCTTAGCTTCAGAAAGTGCCCTAGTCATTAGATGAAAGATGCTACTTTATAATACAGTGTTTAGTATTTGGATAAGTCTCTCACCAAGCCACCACTGGACACCAACCTGTCACAACACTGAAAGATTTTCTCTAAAAACCCTTTTAGACTCCTGTGCAGGTAGCTCTTTTTACCCATATTTTCAGTGGAAGCACAAAGAGGAAGTTGTCTTCATTTGCTAAAGTTCACCAACAAATTGAGTCATCTTTGGGCTTGAAGTGCCTTATTTAAAGCAGAAACTTTATGGAGACCAGTAGAAATCTACTACAAGGATATTCATAGAAGGCATCAACAATAACTAGTAGAAAGACTTATCTAAGCTATATCCTCTTCAATTTCCTTTACAGGAGAATTTTGAGACTATATTAAAATGCAGTATCAAGACAATACAGTATAAAAAATTGAGAACTAGAAAAAACATAGATTTTATGTTTCCCCAATACCACAGAGCTATCAAAAGGTAAAATAATATTTGAACTCATCTTATCTGCAAGAAGGCCACAGATTGCTATTTATACATCACTCTTAACTTTTTCTTCAGAGAAAGAAGCCCACTAGTGGCTATGATATAGGAGTGTAGAAAGCAAACAGAGCTGATTATTTAGACGCCATTTCAGACTGGGTGGGGGGATATTAAGGGTAAGACATTTCTTCATTCTTTTTAATTCTAATTCTCTTCACACTAATAAACACTCAACACATTTCTATTAATGGTTGATTGATTCTTTGAGTCACTAAATTTCGAAGTTTTGTCTCTATGGATAGTAAAGCCTACTTTTTGTTATATTTGTTTTGTTTCTATATATTTGAAAATTTTTCTTTTTCCTTTTCATTTGACATTATGGGCAAAATGCATTCAGTTTTATGTTGTGACTTTCTTGATCTTGCACCTATAAGACTAAGCAATTGTCTTACACAACTTGGTTGTTTACACTTTCATTCTGTTTGGCACACTCATTTTTGTTTCAACTACATGAGCATTTCTTTGTGTAGTCATGGAAATTTCTTCCCTTCTTTGAATATTTCCATCAAATTACTGCTCAAAAAATATTTATCAATTATTAAGAAATTTGTATCTCTCTATATACATATATTTATGTATATATTTACTCGTGTTTATGCGTTTAAGAGGGAGACTGGTAATTAGTGATTGCAACCATATTACATTTGTAAAGTAGTTTAACTACATTCAAGCTGCAATAAATTTATCAGGATACAAACATAAAACTTATGAAGCAAAAAGTTTTGTTTGTTATCTGTTTGCATATGTTTTATGTTTGAAAGAGAATTCTCAATTCCGTTTCCAATTGAGAATTATTGTTTATGTATGTCATAATGAATGAAATGCTTTTAAAACTGAAGCTTTTTGATGACATTTACCTTTTGTATTCAAAACTTCTTACCTACTTATAGTGTCTAATAATAATATCCTTTGCACTTACTATTTATTCTCAAATTATAACATATATTACACATTTCTTCTATTTAAACAAATGCATTGTCTGCTCAAATGTATTTTAAACTCTTAGATATTTAGTAAGTACTGTGTCTTCTACTTTATTTTTAACACTTATTCTGCACACACACAGAGTAGGTGTTAAATGAATACTTATTCATTGTTAAAGTATATAATTAATCTGAAAACTACATTTATCAAACATGTTGAACATTTAGGATTATATTATATGTTATATGATCTTATACTTCAGTTAGTTATAATTTCCACCTGTGTTGAAAGTATATTGTCATTATCATAACCATTTATAGCATCATTATAATAGAGCATATTATTTAGATATGCTAAGGAAATGTAAGATGTGTCATGAGTATGTTACCTTTAATACAGCATTGTATAATGAAAGGTTATAATTAGGTTGCTTATCTATTTTTTTTCATTATTTATTACTCTGAACATTCAATAGTAGAATATATTATTTGCATAATAATGAGGATACATACTCTGAGATATGCATTAGGTCACTTTTGCACATTTGCTTTCTTTTCTACAGCTTTCTAGTGCAGGCCTCCTCCATAAATATGTATATTCTATGGTGAAAAATAGGAAATATTTATGCATTTGAATTCCTCTCAATAATTCTATAAAGGCTTCTCAATTTTAAGTAATAGATTATTTTATCTTTAAATAATCAGGATGGAATGATTTCTAAAGCACTTATTGATGAAAACAATTTGCAAACTATCAGCAAACAAAGAAATGCAAAAACAATCTAGAAAGTCATCAAATGGGGGCTTGTAAATAATACACATAATTCTAAAGCAAAGGAAGATTTCAAAAATATGTTCTTAGTGATATTAGGATTCAAAGGCAGGATTCTTAAACAATCATTTTGAAGAATTGAGTTAACTGGGGCTACAAAAACAGGAAAAACTATAAACAAAGTATAAAGGTTCCAGACAAGGTGGTGAATTGAATGGGCTGCAGTCTATACTCCTTAATATCAGCTGTGGGAAAAATTCAGAAATTACAGGAAATATTTTATATAGGAAAGGACATTAGGGGCACCTGGTTGGCTCAGTCGGTTAAGCATCCAAGTTCAGCTCAGGTCATGATTTCATGGTTCGTGGGTTCGAGCCCCATGTAGGGCTCTGTGCTAATAGCCAGCTCAGAGCCTGGAGCCTGTTTCAGATTCTGTATCTCCCTCTCTCTTTGACTCTCCCCTGCGCATGCTGTCTCTCTCTCTCTCTTTTTCTTTCTCAGAAATAAATTTAAAAAAACATTAAAAATTAAAAAAAAAAAAAGAAATGACATTAAATTTTTGAGAAACTCCTGGGGAGAACAAAGAGTATTATGAACTCATGAGAGGGTAGATAGGATTATCTTGGGAAGAGAACACATTGAAGGAAAGATATAAGCACTACTGTTGTCACACTTAAATTATTTGGAAAAACTTTTAAATAACCAATCACAGCAGAAATGACCAGCATTAGCCTAGGCTGCTCAGTGGTGAACAGGGTAACCTTGGGTTGGCATAAAACCTTGTTAGGATGAAGAGCTGTAAAAAGAAGTGTGACTCATCATTTGATGTCAGATACTGACAACTCCCTCTGCTCTCCCCTGAAATTTCCAGCAACGGTAGGTCAAACTGTGGAAATTAGATGGTATGTTTTCCAACTCCAGTTCCTTTGTGTTTAAAGGTGCACTCATTATAAGAATCGTTTCCTAATGAAGTAATAACAATCAGAGATGACTATCAGCAGTTTTATGTGGACTCTCCTTAAACTTCATGGAGATGGCTCCAGTCTTTCATATGAATTACAGT
Organism: Proteles cristata cristata; assembly: GCA_017311185.1. Lineage (NCBI taxonomy): Eukaryota > Metazoa > Chordata > Mammalia > Carnivora > Hyaenidae > Proteles > Proteles cristata. The sequence continues at coordinate 3,168,396 of JAESUZ010005169.1, forward strand.
TTTTCTGTTACATATTACCAGACAGGAATGCTGATACTATCAGTAATTCAGCTTGTTTGCCAAAACAACCACTACCTCAAAATTTCAACTACATTAAGATAGGTAAAAGATGACCCAGAATTTTTAGGACAAAAAAATCTAGAAATTAAAATGATTATAATAACTGCCTTGCTGAAAGGTAATGCAGGGCATTAGAAATATGAAAAACAAATATAAAGTCATACAAAAATACTGTACAGAAGAATAAATGAAGATTATAAATTAAATGAAGAACAACAAAAAGAAACAATAGCAGAAAAAGGTAAAGAACAAATCAATGAGAGAGAAGTTCGACTGGATCAAAAAAAAAAATCTATGAAAGCAGAAAGGGAAGACAATGGGATAGAAAATATGAAAGGAAACGGATAAATTAAATATAGAGGATAGAATTAGAAAGACCACACCAGGAACCGGTGGCATTCTCATATGGGCTTATTCATACTGTACTCTGCAGAGCTTGCATGGTGAACACTCATATCCATGCTCATCATACATTTGTATCATATATTTGTATATTTATTATGGCCATATACTTGTAGACAGTAGTGTATTGTCTTGCAAGTAGGTTTTTTTTTCTAATTTTCAAAAATGCACGATTTAATTTCCTGTGCCATCAAGATAGAGTAGGGCCACTAAAATAAATCATTCTCACAGATAACACCTAAAATTCCTAGAGAGGGGTGCCTGGGTGGCTCAATTGGTTAAGTGTCCGACTTCGGCTCAGGTCAGGATCCCGCCGTCCGTGGGTTCCAGCCCCGCATTGGGCTCTGTGCTGACAGCTCAGAGCCTGGAGCCTGTTTCAGATAATGTGTCTCCCTCTCTCTCTGCACCTCCCAGCTCGTGCTTTGTCCCTCTCTGTCTCAAAAATAAATAAATGTTAATTTTTTTTTAAATATATAAAATTCCTGGAGAGAATACAAAAAGCAAGTACCTGAGGATTCTGGAAGGTAAACACTATCAGACAGATGAGGCAGAGAAATCAAAACCTGAACAACTACCAGTACAAGATGGACTTTCCTATTTCACTTGCTGTTTTCCTCCTCTCATCTCCCTACTTTGACCTGAAGATGTCCAAGCTGAAAAGCTGTAAAGCAGGCAATGACAAAAATACCCCTCAAGAAACCACTTCTTTTCGATCAGAGGATATAAAAACAGAACTTCTATGAGGTGAAGAGTGAGGAGGAATCCACTTTTTTTTCCCACATTTATTTTCTGTCTTTTCTCCCAGTCCCCCTAAAAACAAGCCCCAGTCATGAGCTGCGCTGCTATCAAAGAAGCACCACATATACCCAACCCCCCATGAAATCTACTTTAAATATAATTACACTGTGTGGTTATAGGGGAAAGGATGGAAAAAGACATACAATGAAAATATAATATCATAAAATAGAATCTGAAACATGGAACATTAAGTGCGAAAAGAAATATTTATGATAAAAAGGGTCAATTGACCAAGAACATTAACAATCTAAAGTAGCTGTCCACATACCAAAACAACTTCAATACAGATAAATAAACAACTGACAGAAGTGAAATGAAAAGTAAACAAGACTGAAATCACACTTAGTGACCTAGCTCCTCTCTCTTTAATTGATAGAATGAGCAGACAGAGAATCAGCAAGGATATAGGACACGCACACAATACTATTCCACTTGATCTAATTCCCATTTATAAAACAATCTATCCAACAATAGTAGAATACACATTAGTGGGGTTTGGTTGTTGTCGTTTTTTAATTTTTTTCAAGAAAGCACCATTGGGGTTATAGTGGGACTTCTATAAGATCACACATAAAGAGATTTTTTTTAAATTACAGCAGACTTACAGCTGCAAAAGTAATAACAAATTTCCCATTCTTAAAGAAAATTGAAAAACAGACTTAAATCCTAAAATAGACAGAAAAAGGACATCCTTTCACATCATTTAAGAAAAATAGAAGGATAGGGGTGCCTGAGTGGCTAAGTCAGTTGAACATCTGACTCTTGATTTCGGCTCAGAGCATGATCCCAGGGTTGTGGGATGGAGCCCCCACACTGGGCTCCAGGCTGAGTGTGGAGGCTGGTTAGGACTCTTTCTCTCTCCCTGTGTCCCTATCTTCCATGCACACGCACTCTCTTTCTCCAAAATAAATTTTTAAAAAATTAGAAAAAAGAAGGATATAACAGAGAGAAAGTGAAAACTATCCACATAGGAAGAGGAATAATACTACCTCTATTTCTTACATAAAGCTGAAGAAGATGACAGACTAATACAAGTCTCTTGTTATTCTGAGTATTCCTGAGGGGAAAAAAATTTAAATATAGGTTTGTAAGTTCAACCACAATTTCATGAGTAATAAAATATACACAGCCATACAAAACCCCAGAATGCAACGTCTAACATGTAGGTGCTATTGCTGTCTGAGATGTAAAGCAAACTAGAAGAAGAGATTGGAAGTAGTCTCTATATGAATGGCTGCCAGTAATTATTAGCTGGATTTCTCAAATTACTTCATAAGATATGAGGTCAGGCTAGACTTGGCTAGTTTCAAAGGCAAAATAAATGAAAAATACAGTATAGAAATATGTGCCTTAGAGATAGAAAAGCTGAATGTCTCTGGACCCCTAACAGCAGGAAATTCCATTTTTAGATAAGATTTAAATGGCAGAGTCCTTTTACTACATTTTAACTAATGCAAGAAATTTAGGCCATCAGTAAAGATCACACTAAGGGGTGTGCCTTCCCACTCAAGCCAACTGCTTCAAATAGTCATCATCAAGTTGAGGACTATGGGCAAGTAAGTAAAGAAAGAAGTCATATTTAAGAACTATATCTAGGAAAGAGAATTAGCTATAGTTATAGACTCATGAAACTGAAGGTAAGAAAATAGTTCAGAAATCTATTTCATTTTATAGGGCATTATAGTGATAAAGAAACAACTAACCTGATCTGAAGATATTTTAAGTCTTTAAATATGAAAAAAACCACTCTGGGCCTCAAAATTTCCCTGGCAGGAGGAGAGGATTACATTAACAATGCAGCCCTCAAAGAGGACAAATTTCTCAATATTCACTTCAAATGTGCTCATGAAGGATAATGAACAAGGAACAGTATCTCAGAATGTAGAGCCAGTAGGTACAGGGGACAGGGCCAGCTTTGAAGCTGTTTGAGCTGTGTGGTGACCCAGGGCCCCATGATGGGTTTAATGTTCTTCTGTTACAGCCCTGAAATTTATTACAGTTTTATCTTCAAACCTGTGTTTTGTAAATGATGTCTGATGAGACATCCACATGAGCTGAGAGGTGATGCCTACCATGTGTTCTGCGGTCCCTAGCATATAGTATTTAAAGTGCCCCATAACTACACAAATTCCAGTGAACTCAGGGTTTGTGGGAATTTTGCAAGACTCAAAAGCAGGGCCAACCATACAATTGGCTGGACTCGATCCAAAATAAAAATGCAAAATAAAAATGCAAAAAATGCCTTTACTCAAGGCAGGCACATTATATTTATTATTGAGTAAACATGGGCACAAACAGTCCCAATAAGTCATGATTTCTATTTTAACCAGAGTTTCATTCAAATGCAAGTGAGCAAAGGCATTCTTAGAAACATGAATAACTAAGAAATCCCCTTGTAACCATTCTGGCTCTTGTTAAATTCCCTCCATTAGCCAAACATCTGCACAGAAAATAATACCATGAAAATAAAAGGAGGAAAGGGAAATGATATTTTATTAGAGTACATTGTGAGAAATACTCCACTGTATGTCTAGTATTCTTGTGTTAAATAAAGTAGAAATATGTTCTATATCCTAATACCCTCCAGTAATGCCAAATTCCACAAATGTCAAAGAAACAGACTCTTGATTACAGAAAACAAACTGATGGTTACCAGAGGGGAGGTGAGTAAGGATGGGTGAAATAAGTGTTGGGGATTAAAGAGGACATTTATAATGATGAGTACTGAATAATGTATAGAATTGTTAATCACTATATTTATACACCTGAAACTAATATAACACTGGATATTAACTATACTGGAATCAAAATGAAAGTTAATAATTTCTTTAAAAAATTCCACAAGGGTTAATATCAAAAAGCCTGTGATCGAATTAATCATCCTAAGCTACATTTTCTATTGCTGTCTTGGAAAAGTTGTATTTTAAAAGTTGTACTTAATTTAGTGTTATTATAATAGCTTTACATATTTGAGAGAGAAAACTGAGGCCCAATAGTTTATCTTATTAAAAAATGATACAAACACATTTGTACACAAAATCAGCTCTTGTGTTTATCAGTTCAGTCTTTTTTCAAATGAGATAACTTTCCATATCATTATCATAAATGATTTACTTATTTGGAAAAGACTGTGCATTCCTGGGGCATGTTTGCTCTGTGTGGTCAGGATAAAGAGTAGGTCCAGGAGAAAGCATGAGAAGATAAACAATGAGAAGAGAACACTGATTATATAATCACACTTAGCAGTGTTATTAAAGCATTTGGTAATGTGTATATAAATATTTTTTATGATTATTTATTTTTGAGAGAGACAGAAAGAGACAGATTGCAAGCAGGGGAGGGGCAGAGAGAGGAAGACATAAAATCTGTAACAGCCCCAGGATCTGAGCTGTCTGAACAGTCTAACACGGGGCTCAAACCCCACAGAGAGATCATGACCTGAGTTAAAGCTGGTCATTCAATCTACTGAGCCACCCAGGTCCCCCTGTAATGTGTATATAAAATTAAGATAAATGAAAGTTTTATCCTTTGTCATAATTTTTTAGTAGATAATGAAATCCAGTCAAACTTATGTGAAAAATAACATTTCGATTTAAGGCAGTAAGAGAGGAACTTGACTCACATGCTTACATACTGCCCAGCAAGAGTTCGTAAAGAAAAGAGATAAAAATGCATAATTTATTCACATACTACATGTGATTCTAATTTTAACCAATTATTTTCAATATACTACAACTCTTCCAGGTAAAGGCTGAATGATACAATGTCATTTCTTATAACTTTAGTTAGCAGAATAGTTTGCAACTGAAAATATGGAACATATATTTTTGCATCTGTTTATCATTTGTACTTAACCCTTTTCAAAATAAATTTTAATCTATAATAATAAATTGAAAAAGAAAACATTACAATGCAGAAATATATTCAGATAACAGTAAAGTACACTTTGACCATCACTCTCCACCTCCTTGCCCCCAATCATTCTCCCCAACTTACCCATTGTTGTTCACTGATAACATGTCTATAGGTAATCTTCTATGCATTAAAATATATATTTGAAAACCTCTTATTCTGTGTAATGTTGGTTGGTCAGTTAAATGATATATTAATGTAGCTCCTAGATTATAGTAAGAGACCTAAATGTCTTAATTATTTTATATGTTAAATATTTAATATTAACCATAAAATAAACCATAAACCATAAAATGTTCATATTTTTGATACACATGCATATTCATATTACCTGACTGGAGTCCTATGTCTTGTTTTCCATAATATTACCTATAGTGCATTTCAGTTTACTTTTTAATAATTATTTATTTTTTAGAGAGAAAGAGAGAGAGACAGAGCATGAGCTGGGGAGGTGCAGAGTGAGGGAGAGAGACACACACAGGATCCAAAGCAGGCTACAGGCTCTGAGCTGTCAGCACAGAGGCCAATGCGGAGTTAGAACCCACGACCCATGAGATCATGACCTGAGCTGAAGTCTGATGTTCAACTGACTAAGCCACCCAGGTGGCCCCATAATGCATTTTAAACGGTTTCCAATTTTGATGTCTTTAAAGTGGCTGAAAACTTTAATAATTGCAAAACAATTTGAGTGAAAAACTTTAGGTTTTATGAACTTCGTTATGAGATCATTTTGGCTTTTTTATGTCTATTTATGTCTATTTTATGCCTATTTTAAGATAGTATAAGCAGGGTAGGAACAGAAAGAGAGAGGGAGAAGGAGAAACCCAAGCAGTCTCCATGCTGTCAGTGCAGAGCCTAACACAGGGCTCGATCTCCCAGACCATGAGATCATGACCTCAGCCTCAACCAAGTCAGGTGCTTAACCAACTGAACCAACCAGGAACCAGTGGCTGTTTTTTTATTTGTTTTGTTTTTAATTTAAATTAAGCTTTAATAGGAATGTTTTCTTTTGTACTCACAGATGTATGTAATATGTAATTAAATTAGATAAATCCACTAAATACTAAAGCTTAAAATGAAGTTAAACAACTAAAATTATTTGTATGTACAGGTTAGTAAACAGGTTAGGAAATAATGAACCTTGGTCAACAAAACTCTAGGGGCAAGGACATATGTATATAATCGCATGAGAAATTACCTTTTTAATAGTAAGTTTTTAATCTGCCATAAACAACAGTTTAAAGAAACAGGAAAACACACTTTTATTTACTTACTAGATACCTAGATCATATAAAAAAAACTTCTAAAGTAAGTTACAGATTTGTGTGTTTCATATAGTTTGTGAATGGTGTAAGCACATCTATGCCAACATGTGACTGTGAATAAATATACTAATGTTCATATAAGTATATGTGAAGACAAACATATAAGAAAGCATGACTATAAAGTTTACTAGTAAATTATAGTGTATATCATATGATACTCCTTGCACAATGTATTTGGGGGAGTTCTCCATGTTAGTGTTTCTCAGTATAACATACTTTCTAAGAGCTGCTTTGTATGTCTTAATATAAAAGTGCTTGTTTCATGGAACATTCCTCTGTAGATAGATATTTAATTTGTTTCTTATTTCTGACTATTCAAGGCAGGGCTTAAATTAACATCTTTGTAGCATCTGATTGTATACATATGGAATTGTAGGTGCCAATAAATGCAATACTGGATTTGAAACTTATGTTTATTTCAGAAGCTACTATTATCTTTTTAAGGGGATTAATTAATTTAAATTTCCATGACTACTATAAAAGCTTATATCCATATCTCCATAGACTTGTTCAGTTTATTAATAGTCAGTTGTTTACTTCCCTTCAATCTGACTGGCATAAAATGGTATCTCACTGTATCTTTGTTTTGCATATCACCAAATATGAATATATAAGAACATATTAGTGACTGATGCTCTCTCTCCTGGAAACTGCATATTTAGATGCTTTCTTCTGGATTCCTTGCCTTTATATATTGATAGGTAAGAGTGTTTACTAAATTATATATTATTTTTCTAAATCTCTATATACATACATATATTAGAAGCATTTCTACATATATGACACTTCAAAAATTAAAATAATTTATTGTAAAGGTTCCTAATTACTTTATTTTTGATAAAAATTTTCAGCCTCATAGTTCCACTGTTACCTAAAATATTGTCTTCTAATGTTAAAATGATTTTATTGAATAACTACTGACTGGAGTAAAAGTTCTCTTAGACATACTAGTTGTGTATATTAGCCAAGAGATTTCTGAATTTTTGAGTGCCAAACTGTTTATGTTCGACTTTATATGTTTTTAAAGGATGAGAATTTGTTTATGTAATGAATAAGTCACAGAGAGGTGCAGCATAGATAATACAGTCAATAATACTGTAGCAGTGTTGTATGGTGACATACACTTGTGATTAGTTCAGTGTAATGTATTGACTTGTTGAATCACTGTTGTACACCTGAAATTAATGTAACATTCTATGTCAGCTACACTCAAATTTAAAATATCTTTTAGAAAAAGTAAGAGTAAAAAGTAAAAAAACAAAAAGTAAAAAATGTAAAAGATAAAACAATAAAAACTTCTATTTTAAGGCTGTAAAAGCATTTATTTATAATTTTTGGATATGTTTGTAGATTTTGTGAATGTACAAAGCAATACAATTCACATCAGGGTTTACAGGCTTCAATTTTTATATAAATTATTCCCTTAACATATAGATTTGTAAACAAGAAATTTTGGTGCACACATTGATGGTTTCGGTATATTAACCAACCTCCAGAAATTTTGTGAAATAATTGTGTTCTATAAAAAAAGGCTGTTCTGTTCTGTTATTTTTTTTTCCAGAATTCTAAAGATATACTTATTTGGGGGTAATTATTTTTATGTTTTCAATGTTTTAACTTTTTATTTTCATTCCAGTTAGGTAAGATATAATACTAGTTTCAGGTGTACAACATAGTAATTTCACACTTCCATGCAACATCCTGTGCTCGTCACAAATGCCCTATTATTACAGATTATAATACCTATCACCATTTTACTCATCCCCCTCACCCACTTCCTCTCTGGTAACCATCAGTTTGTTCTCTAGTTAAGAGTCTGTTTCTTGTTTTTTCTCTCTTCCTTTTTCCTCTTTGTTCATTTGTTTGGTTTCTTAAATTCCATTGGGGCACCTGGGGGGCTCAGTCAGTTAAGCATCTGACTTCAGCTCAGGTCATGATCTCATGGTTCCGGAGTTTGAGCCCCGCATCAGGGCTCTGTGCTGACAGCTTGGAGCCTGAAGCCTGCTTTGATTTTGTGTTTCTCTCTCTCTCTTTCTGCCCATCCCCAGCTTGTGTTCTGCTCTCTCACTCAAAAACAAATAATTATTTTTTAAAATGATATATTTTAAAAGTATATATATATAAATATATATATATATATATTTACTGTAATATATAGTGTAGGTATATATACTATACAAACATCTTATAGCATTTATATACCACATCTTTTTTATCCATCCATCAGTCAATGGACACTTGGGCTGTTTCCATAATTTGGATGTTGTAGATAATGCTGCTTTAAAATTTGGGGTGCTCATATCCCTTTGAATTAGCATTTTTGTATTCTTTGGGTAAATGCCTAGTACTACAATTGCTGGATCTTAGGGTGGTTCTATTTTTAACTTTTTGAGGAAACTCCATACTGTTTTCCAGGGAGGCTGCACCAAGACAGGGATGTCCACTCTCACTATTGTTATTTTACACAGTAAAGGCTTGTTTCCTAATACTTGTGAATATAACAAGTGCCCTCTTTTATCACTGTACATTGGATGCCTGAATATAATTAAGTTTCTTTTTTTAATGTTTATTTGAGAGAGAGAGAGAGAGAGAGCATGCACAAGCATGGGAGAGGCAGAGAGTGAGGTAGACACAGAATCTAAAGCAGGCTCCAGGCTCTGAACTGTCTGCACAGAGGCCCACATGGGGCTCAAATCCACGAATTGCAAGATCATGAACAGAGCTGAAGTCGGATGTTTAACTGACTGAGCAACCCAGGTGTCCCTATAATTAATTTTCTTAATTAGAAATTATTTGTCTTGGGGTGCCTGGGTGGCTCAGTTGGTTAAGCATCCGACTTCAGCTCAGGTCATTATCTCACAGTACTTGGGTTCAAGCTCCGCATCAGGCTCTGTGCTGACGGCTCAGAGCCTGGAGCCTGCTTCGGATTCTGTGTCTCCCTTTCTCTCTGACCCTCCCCTGATCACGCTGTCTCTCTCTCTCTCAAAAATAAATAAAACATTAAAAATTAAAAAAAAAGAAATTATTTGTCTCAAGAAAAAATATTTAAATATTCATTTGAGTAGCTAATAAAAGCTGTCCATCATTTCAAATTGTTTAATAAGTATTTGTCTGAAATTTAAGTATTCTTATTTCTTTTTGTGCTATATATTTTGTAAATATATATGTGTCTAATAATATATAATTTTCATCAAGGTTTTCATTGTTAGCATATTTCACAACTCAATTTATTACTTTTATCTATGAGAGTTTTATAGTTATATTCAATTCTTCATTATTTATTTTGTTTAATTCTTAAAATATTATTGTGCATTTGTATTTCTGAGCAGTACACTGATTAGCTTTGTAAGATTAGAACATTGTATAAATGGAAGCACAGTATGTATTCTATAACTATGGATTTGTTTAATATTATGTTAACACATGACTTTATATTGATGAATGGAGCTATTGTTCATTCATTTTTACTACTATAGATTTTTTTTAAAAAACATATCACACTTTGCTTGTTCATTCTCATGGTAACAAATATTTGTGTTTTGTACAGGTCTTGCTATAACTAAAAGAATGCTGTCATGAGCATCTTTCTTTTTGAGTAATTAGAGTATATACCTAGAAGTGGGATTTCTGCATTGTTTTATGTGTGTAACTTCAATTTTATTTGCCTAATGCAATTTTTTCAAGTATGATAATAAAAACTTTTATTCCACAAGCACATATACAAGACTCATGGCTATATATCTTGGAAAGCATATTTATTTGCATTTTCATGTACCAACTATATCTAAAATATACTAAAATAGTATTACAATTTGGTTTTAGTGTACATTTCCTTATAACTATAGAATATCAGCATCTTTTGACATGATAGTCATTTGTGTTTATTTTTCTCTGAAATGTTAGTTCAATATTTCTGCATATTTTCTATTTATGTGTTTCATTTCATTGCTGATTTATAAATTGCCCCATATGTTTTATAAATTTAATGTTTTGCAAATATTTTCCCAGTTTGTAACTGACATTTTAAAGATTATTTTCTCACACACACATGCTATTTTGTGTATTTGGTTAAATTTAACACTCAGATAACTGATTTCAGTGTACTGTTTTTGAAATCTATCCCTCCCTGGAGAAACAAGACATTTTCATTTATTTTTTGAAAAATGTTTAAATTTTACTTTTTTATTGAAGTCTCTAATCTACAGAGGTAGTTTTGTAAATCCATTACATGAAATATGTATCCTTTATTATTTTCCATATTCAGCAAGCATTTGCAGCAGCATTTGTTTATATTTTGACTCATTTCTATTGATCAGTAATACTTGATATAATAAGTTATAAGAAACCTTGAGAATTAGTATACAATTTTCTATTGGTTTCTCCTATTTCTACGTATCCTTTGAACAAAGATACTGACAGCCTTTGTCCTGACTGTATTTTCAAGCAAATTGCTTTGGAAGATAGACATAGTGTATCCCTCTGGGAAGAGGGGAGCTCTGTTGTTGTTGCTACCTGTGAAGTTAATGATAATGTGTCCATCCCCTGGGGCAATAGTTGGACATATTAGCCAGCAGGTCTCTTTAAGAGCTTAAGGTTCCTCAGCTGTGACACAAGTCACTGAGCGTGCACCGTCTAATATGGGTATTCCCAGTACTCTGGTAAGATTTGGGGACAAGAGGAACAGATGTAAGCATGAAGCTCCTGCTCCCTCTGTGCCATTAGTAATAAAGTATTTTGTCTTTGATTTACAAGTCTCGTGTCTTCTGCTAGTATCTACGAAACTATGGCAAGCTAAATTTAGTTTGTCTATAAGGTAAAACGTCAGACCCTTCACATAATTCTTGACACTAAGCACTCATCATAAATGAGTGAGAATTAGAAAAGAATAAAATTTTGGTAGCCATTTCAAGGTAATAAATAACTAACTACATAAATAAGTAGAAATCATATACATTTAGAAACAGAATGTTAAAAGGTAATCATGTACATCTTAATCTCTGATTGAAGATGTCATTAAAATCACACACTATTACAAAAAATGAAACCATCAGATTGGATTATCAGTGTTACCTACACAGTTCTCAACATTTCAAAATAGTGGCTTGAGGAGGAGGGGGCAAGATGGCGGAGAAGTAAGGAGCTCCGTACTTGCACTCGCGCCCATACATCACACAGGAAAGATCTGAAGCCATTGGAAACCTTACAAAACCTGAGAGATTGGGAGAAAAAGGACGCAGAATCCACTGAGAAAGCTTCTAACGTGAGTGCGAACCGGGGAAGATAAAATCGGGCCGGGATCGGAGCCTCCAGGGTGGGAGGCGATCCCCCTCTACCCTCTACGGGGAGTGAGAGGGGAAAAGGAGAGAGTCCGAAACAGAAAAACCTCCACTCGGGGTGGGCGGGGGAGAGCCTCCATTCGGTGCATAGAAAGACTTTACTTGCAAAATACCTGCACACCAGGTCCCCTCACGCCAACAGGTCCTGGGGGGGAGCTGAGCACACAAACTGCTTCTTTGTGCTGGTTCCTGGAGGCGGGACATCAGAGTGGTGGCGCGCCTGCCACCATTGTAGCTCCCAGGGCGGCTAGGGACCCTGAAAGAGCCACGCGGACACTGGGCATCTGCGCTCCTGGCTGGCTGGGACTCCAGAGGGAAGGCAGAGAACTAAAAACTGGGATATTAGCCTGTGAGTTCGTGTTTGGGTGACGAGCCATAGAGGGACCCGGTTTTCCTCACTCCAGCGGACTCGGGCTCAGAGCACCCGGCAGGCAAGCCCCTGCCCATGCGCGCCAGCCTGACCCAGAGAAGGAAGCAGCGATTCTGACTCCGCCCCCAGAGCTCGGCTGGAATTCTCCGAGGGAGTTGCCTGGGAAGCTGTGTCTAAGGCAACTTCAGCGAGGTGCGCGGACTAGGATTTGGAGATTGGAACTGGCCTGGGTTGAAGAGTGCAACCAACTTCGTCTGTGCCCCCGGTACGGAGAGTTTACACCCCCAAAAGAGCGAGGTGCAGCGCTTGGTTCAAGAAGGGACTGGAGCACCGTGAATCTCCTCCCCACAACCGCCAAGGCAGAGCTCCCGCCTGAGGCATTGGGTCATGCCACGCCCATCCCTGCCTGAGAGGTGCCCTCCTCCCTTTTTTTTTTCTTTTTCTTTTTCCTTTTTTTTCTCCTTTTTTTTTCTTTTTCTTTCTTTTTTTTCCTTTTTTTTTTCTTATTTTCTTCTTCTTTCTCTTTTCTCTCTTTTTTCCCCAGAACACTGACCTGACTAACTCTGGTCGCTAGCTTGCTTAAACAATCACAACGAGTCCATTCTGTAGATGTAAATTCTACACCTACTGACATTTTCAGCTCTTTCTCTCAGGAATAATTAGACTATATAGTTTCTCTGGATAATTCCAGCATCCTTCTCTCACCTATGCAATCATATTCTACCCTTTAACTCTTTGAAAAAAGCTTCTTATCCCTTCTGCCTGTTCATTCTATTTCCAACTCTGCCTCATCCCGCCCTGCCTTCTCTCTCTTTCTCTATGCTCTTCAACCAGCACTGCATATACACGGCTATTTAACTGTAGCTGGGTAATCCAGGTATATGCTTTAAACCGTTCTTTGTCCATCGGTTATCTTCTTTTTTCCTTTTCTTTTCCCCTTTATTGACCCTTTTATGTACTTTATACTCCATATTATTAGCCCTCCCTGCTCCGTCTTTTCTCTTAACTTTTTGTTTTCCCTCTCGCTTTGCATGTTAGTTGAATTAGCCTGTGCGTTTGTGTGCTCCTGCTCCCTATGTGTTTCTCTGTCGGTTTTCTTTTCCAAGGCTACCTAAAGAAACAAGCTAGAGTACACAAGGTGGAGAGTCCCAAATATCACTACGAATAGGAAAATAAAATAACCAAGGTCCCAACAAGAGAGACCGAGGGATACCATTCAAAAAACACTCTCTGAAAGGATAGGCCCTGGAAAGTCATAGAGTCTTCTTGGATATAGCAGTGCTCATAGAAACAGAGAGCATAACAGGTCTTAAAAACCAACAAGAGCTGGAAAGCTAACTAAAATGATGAAACGAAAGACCTCTGCTCCAAAGAAACTCCAAGAAGAAATGACAGCCAATGAACTGCTCAAAACAGATATCAGCAGTATAACTGAAGAAGATTTTACAATAATAATGGTAAAATTAATTGCTGGGCTTGAAAAAAACATAGGGGACATGAAAGAAACTATGGCTACAGACAGAATGGAAAATAAAAATAGGCATGAAGAATTAAAAAATGTGATAAATGAGATCCATAATAAATTAGAGGCCTCCAATGCACGGATTGAAGAGGCAGAAAGGACAATAAGTGATCTAGAAGACACCATTATAGAAAAACAAGAAGCTGACAAAAAAAGAGACAAACTGATCCAGGAACAGGAAAGAAGAATTCGAGAGCTCAGCGATAGTCAAATGCAACAATATCCATATCATAGGAATCCCAGAAGAGGAAGAGAGAGGGAAAGGTGCTGAAGGAGTCCTGGAACAAATTATAGCAGAGAACTTCCCCGACCTGGGGAAGGAAGTAAATGTGGAAATACAAGAGGCTCAGAGGACTCCCCTCAGACGTAACTTGAATCGATCTTCTGCACGACATATCATAGTAAAAATGGCAAAATACAAGGACAAAGAGAGAATTTTGAAAGCAGCTAGGGAGAAAAGGGCCCTCACATACAAAGGGATACCTATCAGAGTGGTGACAGACCTATCTACTGAAACGTGGCAGGCCAGAAAGGAATGGCAGGAGATCTTCAATGTGATGAACAGTAAAAATATGCAGCCAAGAATCCTCTATCCAGCAAACCTGTCAATCAAAATAGAAGGAGAGATAAAAACCTTTCCAAATAAACAGAAATTGAAAGAATTTGTCACCACGAAGCCAGCCCTACAAGAAATCCTGAGGGGGATGCTCTGAAAGAAAGGTTGCAAGGAACAAAGATTCCAGAGACACCACCACAAACATGAACCCTACAAAAGATACAAAGACTCTAAACCCACATATTTCAATAATAACACTGAATGTAAATGGGCTGAATGCTCCAATCAAAAGACATAGGGTAGCAGAATGGATTAAAAAACAAAATCCATCTATATGCTGTCTACAAGAAACTCATTTTAGACTGGAAGATACCTTCAGATTAAAAGTAAGGGGATGGAGAAATATACACATGCTACTGGAAATCAAAAGAAAGCCGGAGTAGCTATACTTATATCAGACAAACTGGACTTTAAATTAAAGACAATCACAAGAGATGAAGAAGGGCACTACATAATAATTACAGGGTCCATCCATCAGGAAGAACTAACTATCATAATTGTCTATGCACCGAATATGGGAGCACCTAAATATCTAAAACAATTAATCACAAACAGAAACAAGCTTCTAGATAAGAATGTGCTAATAGCAGGGGACTTTAATACTCCACTTACAGCAATGGATAGGTCAACCAGACAGAAAATCACTAAAGAAATAACGGACTTGAAAGACACATTGGACCAGATGGATCTGACGGATATATTTAGAACTTTACATCCTGAGGCCAGGGAATTTACTTTCTTCTCAAGTGCGCATGGCACATTCTCCAAGATAGATCACATACTGGGACATAAAGCAGCCCTCAATAAATATAAAAGAATTGAGATCATACCATGCACACTGTCAGATCACAATGCTTTGAAACTTGAAATCAATTACAGGAAGAAGTCTGGAAAGCTTCCAAAAACATGGAGGTTAAAGAACACCCTTCTAAAGAATGAATGGGCCAATCAGGCAATTAGAGATGAAATTAAAAAATATATGGAAACAAATGAAAATGAAAACACAACAATTCAAAATCTATGGGATGCGGCAAAAGCAGTGCTAAGAGGAAAGTACACTGCTCTCCAGGCCTATTTCAAGAGATTACAAAAAGCGCAAGTGCAAAATCTAACAGCTCACCTAAAGGAACCAGAGGCAGAGCAACAAGAACGCCCTAAACCCAGCAGAAGAAGAGAAATAGTAAAAATCAGAGCAGAAATAAACAACATAGAGACCAAAGAAACAATTGAACACATCAATGAAACCAAGAGTTGGTTTTTTGAAAAAATAACCAACATTGACAAACCCCTATCCAGGCTTCTCAAAAAGAAAAGAGAGAGCACCCAAATAGACAAAACCATGAATAAAAATGGACTGATTACAACCAACCCCTCAGAAAAACAAGCAATTATCAGGAAATACTATGAAAAATTATATGCCAACAAATTGGACAACTTAGAAGAAATGGACAAATTCCTAAACACACACTCACTACCTAAATTCACACGGGAAGAAATAGAAAACCTGAACAGACCCATAACGAGTGAAGAAATGGAATCAGTGATCAAAAATCTCCCAACAAATAAGAGCCCTGGACCTGATGGCTTCCCTGGGGAATTCTACCAGACATTTAAAACAGAATTAATCCCAATTCTTCTCAAGTTATTCCAAAAAATAGAAAGCGAAGGAAGACACCCGGACTCATTTTATGAAGTCAGCATCACTCTGATTCCCAAGCCAGACAGAGATCCAGCAAAAAAAGAGAACGACAGGCCAATATCCTTATTGAATACGGATGCAAAAATTCTCAACAAGATCCTTGCAAATCGAATCCAGCAGCATATCAAAAGAATCATCCACCAAGATCAAGTGGGATTCATTCCTGGGTTACAGGGCTGGTTCAACATTAGCAAAACAATCAATGTGACAAATCATATCAATAAAAGAAAAGATAAAAACCATATGATCCTGTCAATAGACACAGAAAAAGCATTTGACAAAATACAGCATCCCTTCTTAATAAAGACTCTCGAGAAAGTTGGGATAGAAGGAACCTACTTAAACATCATGAAAGCCATCTATGAGAAGCCTTCAGCGAACATCATCCTCAACGGGGAAAAACTGAGAGCTTTCCCCCTGAGGTCAGGAACACGACAAGGATGTCCACTCTCACCACTGTTGTTTAACATAGTGCTGGAAGTCCTAGCATCAGCCATCAGAAAACAAAAGGAAATCAAAGGCATCAGAACTGGCAAAGAGGTAGTCAAACTTTCACTCTTCGCAGCTGACATGATATTCTACATCGCAAACCCTACAGACTCCACCAGAAGCCTACTAGAACTGATCCAAGAATTCAGCCAAGTTGCAGGGTACAAAATCAACGTACAGAAATCGGTTGCATTTTTATACACCAACAATGAAGCAACAGAAAGAGAAATCAAGAAACTGCTCCCATTCACAATTGCACAAAAAAACCATAAAATACCTAGGAATAAACCTAACCAAGGATACAAGAGATCTGGATGATGAAAACTATAGAAAACTTATGAAAGAAATTGAAAAAGACACAAAAAAATGGAAAAAGATTCCATGCTCATGGATAGGAAGAATAACTATAGTTAAGATGTCATTACTACCTAAAGCACTCTACACATTCAATGCAATTCCAACCAAAATTGCATCAGCATACTTCTCAAAACTAGAACAAACTATCCAAATATTTATATGGAACCATAAATGACCCCGAAGAGCCAAAGTAATACTGAAAAATAAAACCAAAACGGGAGGTATCACCATCCCAGACTTTAGCCTCTACTACAAAGCTGTCATCATCAAGACAGTATGGTATTGGCACAAAAACAGACACATAGACCAATGGAACAGAATTGAGAACTCAGAAGTGGACCCCAAAGTATACAGCCAACTGATCTTTGACAAAGCAGGAAAGAATATCCAGTGGAAAAAATATAGCCTTTTAACAGATGGTGTTGGGAAAATTGGACAGCAACATGCAGAAGAATGAAACTAGATCATTTTCTCACACCATGCACAAAAATAAACTCAAAATGGATAAAGGACCTGAACGTGAGACAGAAAGCTATCAAAACCCTAGAGGAGAAAGCAGGAAACAGCCTCCTTGACCTCCACGGCAGCAACTTCTTATTTGACACATCCCCAGAAGCAAGGGAATCAAGAGCAAAAATAAATGATTGGGACCTCATCAAGATTAAAAGCTTCTGCATAGCCAAGGAAACAACCCAAAAAATTAATAGGCAACCAACGGAATGGGAAAAGATAGTTGCAAATGACATATCAGATAAAGGGTTAATATCCAGAATCTACAAGGAACTCACCAAACTACACGCCCAAAAACAAACAACCCAGTGAAGAAATGGGCAGAAGATATGAACAGACACTTCTCCAAAGAGGACATCCAGATGGCCAACAGACACATGAAACGATGCTCAGCATCCCTCCTCATCAGGGAAATACAAATCAAAACCACACTGAGATACCACCTCACACCAGTCAGAGTGGCTAAAATGAGCAAATCAGAGAACTCTAGATGCTGGCGAGGATTTGGAGAAACGGGCACCCTCCTACACTGTTGGTGGGAATGTAAACTGGTACAGCCCCTTTGGAAAACAATAGGAGGTTCCTCAGGAAACTAACAATAGAACTCCCCTAGGACCCAGCAATAGCACTGCTAGGAATTTACCCAAGGGATACAGAAATGTTGAGGCATAGGAGCACATGTACCCCAATGTTCATAGCAGCACTCTCCACAATAGCTAAAACATGGAAAGAGCCTAAGTGTCCATCAACAGAGGAATGGATCAAGAAGATGTGGTTTATCTATACCATGGAATACTACATGGCAATGAGAAACAATGAAATCTGGCCATGTGTAGCAACATGGATGGACCTTGAGGGTGTTATGCTGAGCGAAATAAGTCAGGCAGAGAAGGACAAATATCATATGTTTGCACGTATAGGAGGATTAGGAGGAACTTAACTGAGGACCAAGGGGGAGAAGAAGGGGGGAAATGGTGGGGGAAAGGGAGAGAGGCAAACCATGAGAGACTCTTGAAAGCTGACAAAAACTGAGGACTGATGGATGTGGGGGGGAGGAGGGGATGAGCATGGAGGAGGACACTTGTGGGGATGAGCACTGAGTGTCATGTGGAACCTAATTTGACAATAAACTATTCGTAAAAAAAAAAATAAAAAAGAAAATACATTAAAAAAAATAGTGGCTTGATTATTTAAGATATGCTCCTCCCCATGTAGTCCTTCAAATTCACAACCACAAATAAACTATATACACACTTGGTGCTTGCTGTTCTTTTTTCTTTTTTTTTTAGAGAGATACAGTACCAGCTCATGACTGGGGGGTAAGTCAGAGAGATGTAGAGAGAGAAGCCCAGGCATAATGCGGGGCCCAAGCCCACAAACCATGACATAATGATCTGACCTGAAATCAAGAACCCTATGCTTAACCAACTGAGCCATTCAGGCGCCCCAGCATTTGCTGTTCATTCTCATCTCGTATTTTTCTTCCTAGAACAAATGCCTTTTTCTATTTGTGTATTATTAAGCAGAATAAACTAAAAAGTCCCAAGCCAAAAGTGTCTGCAGAAGAGTCTTCAAGAAGAATAAGAAATGCATAGGGACAAAAAAGAGGTTTAAAAATAAGAAGGCATGAGGAAGTACAAAAATGCAAATGAATTGTTAAGGAAAATATAAAAACTACTAATAAAAATGACCAATAAATTATGGTAATTGCTATCATCTTGTGGAAGGACACCCTTTGCATGTACTTGTTAAAAGAACCACTTGTTTTCTCTACGCTCACAAGACTTCTGATACAAATGTTAGGGGTTTTACACTACACTACACCAACCAGTCTTCCAACTCTCCAGATATTAGAGGGTCCTGTGATTCAATCATGATGCTACCTGGAGTTATCTCAGGTCCGCAGGTCCTGCAAGACTCTCCTACACTGTAGACACCAAACGCAAGTCCCAGATTATCACCTGTACTTCTGCCTAACCAGGTATAAAGCAGAAGTCCTCACAATTTGCTGCAATAACTCACAGAATTCAGGGAAACATTTACTTATTTCTACCTGTTTATTATAAAGAATATGATAAAGGATAGAGATGAGCAGGCCAATGAGGAGATACATAGGTCAAGGTCTGAAAGAGTCCCTGTAAAGCTAGGATCCATCACCATCGTCTCTGCACTGATCGGAAACACTATAGTTCAGGGATTTTTTTATGGAGGCTTCATCACATAGATATGATCAGTTGTGAACTCAATTTCTGGCCTGTCTCCCCTCCCTAGAGGACGGTGACTGGGCTAAATTTTCTAAGTTTCTAATCAGAGCTTGGTTTTCCTGGTGACTAGCACCCTTCTGAAGCTATCCAGGAGCCTACTCAGAATTGGTTTGTTAGAATAAAGGATGTTCCTATCACCCAAGAATGTCCAAGGAATTTAGGAACTGTGTGTCAGGAAGTGGGGTCAATGACCAAATATTAGAACAATATCAGTATCCTAGCATGCTGATAACTCAAGAAATTACAATGGTTTTAGTAGTTCTGGGTTAGGAATTGGATGCGGACCCAAATACGTATTTTATATATATTTATAGGTTCAAGATAAGAAAATAAGTCTATTTAATAACTTAAGTGAACTTATTTTAATGAATATTTTACCTATATTGTAATATTCAATTGCCATTATCATTTTTTGGAAGGTACTATTATCATTTGTACTTTTATAATTATACTAACATGCTATTAAAAAATACTAAGGCATGAAATGTTTTTAAAAAAATTTTTTATTTACTTTGAGATAGAGAGAGAGAGAGGGAGAGATCAAGGGAGGGGCAGAGTGAGAGACAGAATCTCAAGCAGGCTCTGTGCTGCCAGCGTGGGGCTCAAACCCATAAATGGTGAGATCCTGACCTGAACCAGAATTTCCGTCAAAGCAGTTTAACTCTAAAGTTTATCATTTTTAACATTATATCTACATTAGTGTAGTGAAATCTGCAATATTATCGATATAAACAACAATGAATTATTTTATATGTAACACATTGATTCTTTAGATACGTGTTTTTTTCTCATTTTACTTCACATCATATAGAGATAGCTGAGTTTACCCACTCCAACATAAAAGAATAACAATTTTAAAAAGCAGAAAGTTTGTCAGAAGTATTAATAATTTCCTGCAAGTGCTATGAAACTTGACTGAAATAAATTGTTTTGATTTATGTGCTATGTTTGTTACTTTACAAAGAAAGAGCACTTCTAAGAACATCGGAGTATGCTAATTTAATTTAGATATACCACAAAGATATAAATGAGTTTGTGGACTGAAATAAATTTATGTCTGGAAGCCTCATTAAAAGTAATTTGTTATTTTTTCATCTTAATGAATTGTATTAAAAGCAATGATTACATATCCTACAGTGCTACCATCGACAGTTCATTTTTTCTATAACGTAAGTTAAGAGAAAGCAGCAGATCAAAATGTTCATATTGATGCAAAATGTTTTTAACACATTAATGTTCATATCTATAAAATGCAAAGGCTTACAAATTATGGAAAGAGGCTAAATGTCCGTCAACAAATGAATGGATAAAAAAGATGCGGTTTATATATACAATGGAATACTACTTGGCAATGAGAAAGAATGAAATCATGCCATTTGCAGCAACATGGATGGAACTGAAAGGTATTATGCTGAGTGAAATAAATCAGTCAGAGAAGGATGGATATCATACGTTTTCACTCATATGTGGATCTTGAGAAAGCTAACGGAAGTCCATGGGGGAGGGGAAGGAGCAAAAATACTTACCGAGAAGGAGGGAGGCAAACCACAGAAGATTCTTAAATACAGAGAACAAACTGAGGGGAGATGGAGGTGGGGCGGGTGACGGGCATTGGGAAGGGCACTTGTTGAGATGAGCACTGGCTGTTGTATGTAAGCCAATTTGACAATAAATTATATATATAAAAAGTAAAGGCTTACATGTTATCAAGGGAAAAATAAGAATGTCAGAATAGAGTATGTTTTTCTCAGCCACTGACTTAGTCTTCATATCACTAATGAAATTATCAAGAAATATAAAATAAGAAAAACTGTTATCAGCAAAATAGTCTAGATTCCACCCACAAATTTGACATTTAAAAATTATTCCTAGACATACAGATGGCCAACAGATATGAAAAAAAAAAAAATGCTCAACATCACTCATGATCAGGGAAATGCATATCAAAAACACAATGAGATATGACCATTTAGCAGAATGGCTGAAATCAAAAAGACAATAAATAACAAGTGTTGGCAAAGATGTAGAGGGGAAAAAGGGAAATCTCGGGCTCTGCTGGTGGAAATGCAAACTGATGTAGCCACTGCCTAAAACGGCATGAAATTCCTCAAAACGTTAAAAAAAGAAAAAAAATATGATCCAATAATTCTACAAGTGGGGTTTATATGTCTCATATATATACAGATATATATATATATACATATCATATGCATACATATGTATAGATAGCCATCAAAAAGGGTAAGATCGTACTGTTTATGACAACATGGACGGACTTAGAGAGTATTATGCTAAGTAAATCAGTCAGACTAATAAAGGCAAATATCATACGATTTCACTCACAAGTGTAATCTAAACCATGAATAAACAAACAGAAAGCAGTATCAGGCTTGTAAATACAGACGATAAAGTTATGGTTGCCAGAAAGGGGAAGGGGGCCTGAACAAAATGAGTGAAGAGAAGTGGGAAATATAGGTTTCCAGTATGGAATGATTAAGTCACGGGAATAAAATGCACACCATAGAGAATATAGGCAATGATATTGTAATAGCAATGTATGGATACAGATGGCAGCTACACTTCTGGTGTGCATAGCATAAGGTGTAAACTTGTGAGATCACTATGTTGTATATCTGAAACTAATGTAACATTGTGTGTTAACTACACTCAAATGAGAAAAGGAAAAGAAAAATATTCCCAGATATGTATAACAGAAAAAAACATCCAGCTTGAAAAATTAACCAATCAAAAATGTATGAACAGAATTGAGTGTATAATACTCCAAGAATGATCACATCTGTGGCTTCTAGTATCACACTAGATGAGAAGACTAAGTAATCAGACTTATCAGAGGAAAAATAAAACTTAATTGTGTAGAGATCCCATTCAGGTACATGAAGAACCAATACATTCAGGACATGAATATAGTTAAAATACTGTCTAGGTTTACATTTGCTTGTATGAATGTGCAGAAAGGGTGCAAACATTTTCATGAGATTTTAGTAATGCATTCTAGTGTTACGCATGTTTTTTTTCTTAATAATCTTTCAGTCCCTCGAATATGGGAGCTTTCCTCTTATGCTTTTCTGCAATCTGATAATAGTGAGAGAGGGAAAAAGTCCAGGGTCTTATAATTGTTTCCTACTTTGGACACATTCTCTGAAACCATCCTCAAATTTGTGCCTTATTTCTAGAGGCAGGTATAACATATCCCGGGACTCTGAAATTGGTATAACTCCCTTCCCAGGGGTATCTCTAGTATCATATCACTGTTTCTTAGTCTTATACTACAGGGAAAATTAAATATGTAGTTAAGTGATGCAATGATCCTATACTTTTTGGCGTGACCCTGATAATTTCACAGTTGAAAAGATTTCATCAAAGTATATGCATTTGCTTTTGTTCATCCATAACAGAAGGATAGCATATAACTACAACATAGAGCATCTTTGTAGAATAGATATTTTCAGGTAAAAAATTACATGCTTCCTCTTCATTTCTGCCTTTCTGTTAGAGCACAGCATCTAAATACTCTATGAACACTATTATTAACAATCATTCCAAAGACCAGTGGATTTGTTGGAATCTGAAGCATTGACCCAGGAGAAGCCAAGAACACAGAGGCAATGGGAAAGGCTTTAAACACATGAGGAAAACAGAGAAGAAATAGAGCCACAGGTGCTGAGTGGGCCTTTATATGGGGGGTGGGGGGGAAGACCAGAGGGAATACATAGCACTTTTGAGAATGCCTGATGCTAGTCCTTGTTGGGAGCCATTCTGAGCCCACTAGTCGAGAAAACCCCGGGTGAGGTTAAAGCAAGTTTTCACGGTTTCTTGCCAATCAGATGATGATGGATATCCACCCCCACTCAATTATTTCTGTTTGAACACTGACCCCTAGGGTGCCTTGTTGATCAATATCGGGAGTGACTTATCCCCTTATTCTGGCCCTGGTATGATGACTGCACCTTGTGAAGGAACTTATTGTGGGAACTTCTTCTTTTATTATGAGAACAGACATCGTGTCTCCAGAAGGTCCTGTTTCCCTTCATACTTTCCCTTGAGCTATGAACAGACTAATGATCCCTAGTCATAAAAGATTGACCTTTACATGTACAATTCTGTTTCTACTGTTGCGTTAGTCCAAGATGTTCATACAGCTCAACATGCAAATCAACTAACCAAAAATGTCTTTCATGCCCTAGCTATTCAAGAAATCATAAGAGTAGACACAAAGGTAAATGCACTCAAAGAGGCTATTCTACATATTGAGAAATAAGCTAAACTCTTTAAAGGTATGGTTGGCTCTCTGGTGCAATAAAGCATATAACTGGAAAATCAAGTCTTGCCTGGAGACAAAGAGCCTAACTTAGAGAGAAGGAACAGATAAGGGCAGAAGGTAAGTTAGTACATACACCTTTGCTAACTGATGGTGTATAGCAGCCCCTTCCCTAAGGCCTACTTTCCACAAACACCTTCCCTTACCCTGGCAGCTGTGATGAGGATGGATAAGAGTATCTACAAACCTATGACTTAATCTTAGTGTTATTATAATGTGAACACCTTGTTATTTTCTTAGTTACTCAACCTCACTATAATTGGGGCTGTTCTGCAAGAAGACTTCTGTAAAACCTGTTTCTGTACATTTTCCAAAAACATCTTATCACAAAGAGCTATCCATTGTAAAAATTCCATTTCCTGATGCCATGCTAACTTTTGACCTATAAATAAAGACACCAAAACCGACAGGACATAGATGCCTGCCTGGTGATCAGAAAGGATCTCGGGGCTCTCTCACTCTCTCTCTCGCCGACACCGTCCATCCTTCAGGGACCCCTGGACCTGTCGGAGCTGGCGCGGCCTCCGACAAGTCCTAAAGTTGATATTTGATGGCACCTTGGCCAAGACTCATTCCCCAGAATTCTCACTAAAGCAAACAGCTTTTCCTGTGTGTAATGGCACCCCCACTCCCCTCTCTAGTTCCAGGATGGACTCCCACTTTCCTAGCTACAAAATTGAGTTCTGAAATGATTATGAGACTTTGGGCACCTGGGTGGCTCCATGGTTTAAATGACAAACTTCTGATTTGGGTTCAGATAATGATTTCACAATTTGTGACATCTAGCCCCTAGTCAAGCTCTGCACGGATAGTGTGTGGAGCCTGCTTGGCATTCTCTCTCCCTCTCTCAAAACAAATAAACCATTAAAAATGTTTTCTATTAAAAAAATATATGAAATGATTATGAGACCCAATTCAGGTCATGTGGCATCCAGAACATTTTACTAGGGCACTGAGGAAAGAAGTTTTGTCTACCTGCCTGAAAACGAATGGAGTATTTGAATAGTTGGAATTTTGTGTCGATGGGAGTTCAGGGGATGCTACATATACTTTTACTTATCAGATGAGCAGTCTTAAGGTGAAAGTGACTCACAGAAGAGAAAAATCCCAAAAATATCACAGAAAACAGAAAAATAGAACCAAAATTCCCAGGATGTTAGTGTTGAAATTAAGGAGATTGAATCCAATTCTCATTCTAGGCTCTGGAGCTATAACAAATCAATTAATTCTTTCTTTAAAGAAGTGTATGTATACACACACACACGCATATGTGTATACACACACACATATATATATTCCTTTAAAAATGTATATATAGTATGCATTTAAATATTAAATACATATGTATGCAATATCTGTGCATATATAATATATGCATATATTATGTTTATATACATGAATTATATATATGTAATCTCATATGTCACATATAAGTTTCTTAAATTATTCAAAGATCAGTACAAAATTAGGGCACCTGGGTGGCTCAGTTGGTTAAGCGTCCGACTTCGGCTCAGGTCATGATCTCATGGTTCATGGGTTCGAGCCCCGCATCGACTCCACACTGATGGCTATCTCAGAGCCTGCAGGCTGCTTCAGATTCTGTATCTCCCTCTCTCTCTGACCCCCTCAGTTCATGCTGTCTCTCTCTCTCTCAGAAATAAATAAAACATTAAAAAATTAAAAAAAAAAGATCAGTACAAAATTAAGATTATCAGTAAGCACTAGAAGTAGAAGAACAATAATCAGTTCGATTTCTAGTCACTTAATATATGAATAAATAGCATCATAGCATCCCTTAACCTAAACTATATATAGTACAGACACATCTGATTTATTTTATATCCTCATTTATTTTTTCATGTATTTTTGATAGTCACAAATTTTTGGAAGACAATTTTACTGAGCATTTAATATATTTCAAACACTGATATAAATATTTCCTCATATTTAAAGTCGGTAATCTTAGGAGGGAGCCAAGATGGCAGAGAAGTAAGGAACTCTGTATATTTCACCTGCACCCATCTCTCAAACAGAGAAGGCCTGAGGTCATAGGACACTGAGCCATAGGAGTTTGGGAAGAGAAAAAGACAGAGTACACTGGGAAGGAAACCTCATAAGTGAGTGAGTGTGAACTGGATAGATAAAAGCGGGTCAGTACCCAGAGATACAGAGGGAGGGGAAGGAACCCGGCTTGCATACAGCTGAGGTGAGTGATAAACCGGCGAGTGGTGGCGAGCTGCCACGAGTCCAGGGGAAAGGAAAGGAAAGCTGAGATTGCTCATAGAACAGTCCCTGGAGAAGAGAAAAAACCTCAGCTTGGAAAGACAGTGTTTTTTAGCTCTGGCTGGGGTGCTGACTTTAAAATAGGTGCCCTGGTCCCAGAAGGCGCCAGGAAAAACTGAACTGCCATGTGCCCAGCACCATCCATGGCGGCCGCGGCCCAGTGAACCAGCAGCAACGCCTGCGGAGGCGGTCCCGGCACCGGGTGAAGCAGTAGCGGCATGCGCGACAGCGGCCCACTGAAGTGGCGGCAGCACACCGCAGCCACGCGGACTCTATGGACCTGAAGTGTACAACAAGCTTTTAAAATTAACAAGAGATAGA